>ML777587.1:341790-353072 GCA_009831015.1 Picea engelmannii | reverse complement strand
CGATTATTTCAACGCACACTTACGGGCCCATCAGCCAAATGGTATGTCGAAGAAAAATCAGGGTCCCATACGACCTTTGAGTCTTTGGCCAAAGCATTCTTGACCTTTTTCCAATTACCCATCCGCTATGACAATGGTCTGGAACTACTATCTAACTTCAAACAGACCTCATCCACCAACATCGCTAACCACATTCATGAGTGGCGTAGGCGACGTAGTTTGTGTAAAGAAGAAACCACCAAGCAACAGTGCCTCGACTGGTTTCTTAGATCACTTGTCGCTCTCCTTGGAAAGGATGTCGCTTCCACCTTCCCTCAATCTGAAGAGGAAGCCATTGGTAAGG
The DNA here is from genome assembly GCA_009831015.1 of Picea engelmannii. NCBI lineage: Eukaryota > Viridiplantae > Streptophyta > Pinopsida > Pinales > Pinaceae > Picea > Picea engelmannii. The sequence continues at coordinate 352,729 of ML777587.1, read as the reverse complement.
CCCAACAGTATGACCTCATCTATGCACAGTCAGGATACTTATACACAGTACTTCCTGATCTTCCCAAACCTGTGCCATTTGGCCAAGACAAACATGGGATGTCTCATTCAGCAGACGGACTAATAGGTGCCACCACACACCATGGTCCACAACACCAACCACCACCGATGTATGGAACACCTCAGTACTCGCCGGTATATGGGGGCACTCCTTATTACCCCCCTCCCACTTATCAACAGCCATACCCTGTTGCTATACCTCCACCCATCGGTGGACCACCACCGACACCTCCCATACATCCGCCTATTCCCACTAGCAGTGGTACTCCCTCAACATCAGCTTATAGTACTAGTAAAATCACTGCGCCTCCCTATCTGCCTTATGGATCGATACCACTGCAAAATCCATACTTCCCCTTTCCTGGTCCTCCACAACCCATGGCTCCCCCACATCCACATGCGGGGGTAAATTTTGTTCAACCTTCCACTGCTCAACAGTACCAAAATTTTGAACAAATGAATATAGCCAACCCAAATCATCCATCGCACAATACCAGGAAGAAAGGAAAGAATAGGAATAACAACAATCATGGTCAAGGCGGGAATCAACCCCCACAGCACCAACCCCCTGGGGGCAACCAGAACCAAGGGAACCAAAACCCCCAAGGGGGCAATAAAAACAAACACCAAGGGCGAAATAATGTTAAAACCATCCACCCTTGTGTGCTTTGCGGTGAGTTCGGTCATTACACTCACCATTGCCCCCAGATCGCTGATTTCAAATGGTTGAAAGACTCAGGTAGACTCCCCCCTACCCCTGCACAAACTGCCCCTCAGCAGGCACCACAACAGTATGTGCAACAACCCCCTCCTGTCGTGCTGCAAAACCCTATCCCACATCAAGGTGTGATAAACACCCAACAGGATGCACAACGTCCCCCACCTCAGGTGGGACAATACCAAAACCCTAACAATCCAGCAGAGCGTACCATTCTCCTCACCAGTGAGGAAGAAATCCTTCTGCAAACGCGGAATCATCAGTATCTAGCTAATTCTACTCCTATCCCTCCAGAGACAAAACCTACACCGACGGGACCCCTGTTGGTAATCCCTCGCCCTTCCGCTGAACCACCATTACGCATCCCTCGCATCCCTTTGCACCGGAATGTCCACAACCCACAGGCTAGGGCAGCTCATAATTATAGCTTGGTAGACGACTTAGCACAATCCCCGACTGCCATGTCAATCTTGGAAGTCCTCCAGACTTGTCCTACACAACGGAAATCTCTACTTTCCACCTTGGGGGCAGTCGACCCTGTAGATACTCGACTCATCACTTTTGATCTTGATAGCAGCGAACCTCGTATTCCCGCCTTGGTCGCTATTCAAATACCAGTAAAAATACGGAACATCACCGTCCATCGGTGTATGATCGACGAGGGTGCATCTACATGCATCATGTCCAAAATAGTATGGCAGAAACTTGGTTCCCTGGAACTCATACCCTCTGCCATCACATTAGGAGCTTATGACGGATGACCATCATCTCCTGAAGGGCTCTTCCAAAATGTCCCCGTTGAACTCAGAGGCAAAACCATTCTCATGATATCGAAGTTATCGACGCCCCACTCGATTACAATATCTTGTTCAGACGTAGCTACATGTATGCTATGAAGGCAGTGGCATCTTCCGTCTTTCAAACAATCATGTTCCCCCACAACGGAAAGATTGTGACCATAGACCAAGTCTCACATTATGAGCCAAACCCATCTGCCAATCTCGATAACATTCTTCCTCTTATCCACACCAACCACGACACATACCCACTCGTAGAGATGGGTCCTGGAATTTTCAAAGATCCATCCTTATCAGGGACATACCATGGAGCACCTCCACTCCTTCCCCCTAATCAAGTATGTGTCATCACATCTAACAAAACTCACATGGAGGATGCTCATCCTCCTCGGGAGGCTTCAATCATTCCTGACGTCTCAATAGTCGCAGAACCACTCCAAGCGGAGCCTCCTGTGCACTCATCAACCTCAACATCCCACGAATCCACATCCACTCAGGGGAATAATCCCGCTTGGGAAAGACTCCCCCAACATCTCACCCAAATTCCCTTCTTTTATCCTCCACCAGGTATCGAAGCTTTTCAGGTAGCCGCAACGCTCACACTACCTAATATGGTGTTAGCGATCCCAGTTTGGTATTTACACCCACCAGAGATGGTCCCTCGACCACAGGAAAGACTTCCTATGACAGTTCCTATTCTTACCCCCGTTCCCCCCCCACTCACTAACCCCGTTGTTACAGCTGGGGGCAGGAGGAAGAAGAAGGAGCCCACTGCTCCACTTCCCCCACGCATTCCACCACCTTGCGCACTATGTGAGAAAGAGGGCCACCAAACCAATAATTGCCTGTCACTACCTGAATTACGAAATTTGATTCCCCCCAATCCCACTCCACCAACACCCGTCACTACTGCAAGTACCACTACCACCACGCCTTCCAGTAGTAAAGGGTTGAGGACTAAATTTGCGTGTGCCATATGCTCAGAATATGGCCATTACACCCATCATTTCCCAGAACTACCATGCTTTTGGAAAACATTAGCGGTTGTATGCCAGAACTTCCAGAACAACCCATGCCCTGCCACATCCTCTTCAAACATCACGGACATTCGCTATGTCACCACTACATTCAATGAACGTATGAGATGCCCTTTCTCTCTCTGCAATTCATTGACTCACTTTACATACCAGTGTCCGATGATCCTTGCTTACAGGCAATGTCAATTAGCCCTGCTTCGTCAACCCGCAGAGATGACCAATGACCTTCCCTTGTCAGTAGCAAGTCTTCATGTCATTCCTCCTGAGCCCGAGGCACTTCCAATGCCTCCATGGTTCTTTAATAACATTTCTGAGGATTTACCCCGCAATCCCTCCAACTCTCCTGCTCATTCCCCTACGGAGACTCTCCATCCAACCACCAAGGGTACTCCTTAGTACTTCAACATATGGTTCATGTCGAGTGAACCCTCACCCTCTGCTTGTACCCCTCCCCTTGCTTCTTCAGTAGGGGGAAATCACACTAGCACTGAGATCACTCATCACAACCCCTTATATTCCCGTTGTTTCCAAAACGATGAGGAAATACTGGAAGAGCTACACAACCCAGACTCTCCCTGGGACGCACTACATCATCTTGCACTCTTCCTCCCACAGGAATCCCTCATGCCTCCTAATCAAAACCCCGTGTACGCGGTCGAAACCAAAGATTTTATCCCATATGGGCCTATCGACTGGTTCAACAATCCCATTCCTTCCCCTGATGCGTTCGAAGAAGGAAAAATGGCTAACATTCCCCCCACCATCAAAATTGACATTTCCATTAAAAATGGCGTCGTCGAAGAAATCATCATTGGAGCTGCTTGCACTCCTCAGGAAATTTCTGCATATAAAGCCCTCTTCCAGGAATACATGGATATTTTCGCCTGTTCATACACGGACATGCCGAGTCTTGACCCATCTATTGTCAAATATCGCATCGACACCTGGCCTGACATCACACCAGTTCGCCAGAAACAGCGATCGCTACACCCTTCCAAGGCCGCGGCTATCAAAGCCGAAATTGACAAATTACGTACAGCCTGGTTTATTTATCCCATCGCTTACACTTCATGGGTTTCCAACCCTGTACCCATCGAAAAAAAACAGGGCACTATCCACGTTTGCACAGACTTTCGCGATCTCAATAATGCATGTCCAAAAGACAACTTCCCAATGCCTTTCATCAATCAGATTATCGACGACTGCGCTGGCCACGAGGCTCTCTCCTTTATGGACGGATTCTCTGGCTATAACCAAATTCAAATCCACCCAGCCGATCAATATAAAACTGCATTCATTACCCTGTGGGGTACTTTTGCATATCGTGTCATGCCTTTCGGCTTAAAAAACGCAGGTGCAACCTTCCAGCGGGCAATGACATACATATTTCACGATCTGGTTGAAATCATCCTCGCCTACTTGGATGACCTCACAGCTCGCTCCAAGAAACGCACCCAACATCTTGATGATTTACGAATCATTTTTCAATGGTGCCATCAGTATAATATCCACTTGAATCCTCTCAAGTGTGTGTTTTGTGTCACCGTTGGGCGCCTCCTTGGTTTTATTGTTTCCCAAAATGGTATTACCGTGGACCCCCTCAAAGTCAAAGCCATCACCGAAATGCCACCTCCTCAGAATTTACGACAACTGCAGAGTCTACAGGGGAAAGCTAACTTCCTCAGACGCTTTGTTCCTGATTACGCCATATGCGCGCATGGTTTCCTTCGCTTACTACGTCACGACATCCCCTTTCATTGGGACGATTATGCCCAACAGTCATTTGACGATCTCAAAACAACAATTTCAAATGCACCTTTGATTAGTGCACCTGACTACAATCGCGACTACATCCTCTACGTATCAGCATCACCTGTATCAGTAGCCGGCGTCCTCGTCCAGCTCAGAGATGACAATCGTGAACACGTCATTTACTACGTTAGTAAAAACCTTTTAGGACCACCCTTGAAGTACAAACACAAAGAGAAACTTGCTCTTGCAGTCGTCCTCGTAGTCCAGAAACTACGCCATTACATTCTTCTTCGGACCACCAAGGTCATCGCAGACTCCAACCCTATGCAATACTTGCTCAGTCGTCGACAAGTTAACGGAAAATTCGCTCGATGGATCGTTATCCTATAGGAATACGATCTCGAGTTTTCAACACCTAAGAGTAAGAAGGCCCTCGTTCTCGCTGAACTTGTCACGGCCCTCCCCTCCGACACCATCAGTGCCCTCGTCAACACCGACTTTCCTGATGAACATCTCTTTTACATCACTTCTGATGAGCCTTGGTATGGCAACCTTCTCGTCTACCTACGAACCCAAAAGTTCCATCAGCACCTTTCACGGGATGATCGTCGGCGTATTCGCCATCAGCCCCCCCGCTATCTCCTCATCGGAGACATCCTATATCGGCGGGGCGTTGACACCATTCTTCGTCGTTTCTTGACTATTGACGAGGCCGACAGAGTCTTAAACGACTGCCACAACGGTGCCTGTGGGGGCCATCTTTCAGGTATCTCCACGGCTCAGAAAATTATCCGAGCTGGTTACTTTTGGCCTACATTGTTTCATGATTGCATTCACGGTGTGAAACGATGTGAGCAATGTCAGCTCTATGCCAACAAAGCCCGCACTCCCCCCGCTCTTCTTCACCCCGTCATTACAACCAGCCCCTTTTGCAAATGGGGCATCGACTTTATGACTTGTAATCCCCCCTCCAGCAATGGTCACAAATACATTGTTTTCGCCGTTGATTACTTCACCAAATGGGCCGAAGCAATTCCCACTTTCAACAACACCGCTAACACTGCAGCACGCTTCTTCTTTAACCACGTCATATCCTGTTTTGGCGTACCACTACAACTCGTTTCCGACCATGGGAAACACTTTGAGAATGAGATCTTCGTCGAACTCTCTTCTCGGTTAGGCTTTTCTCACGAGTTCACCTCACCATATTATCCTCAGTCAAATGGACAGGTAGAGGCAGTGAAAAAAGTCCTCAAGACCATGTTACAACGCACGGTTAATAAACATAAAACCAATTGGCATCATATGTTATTTTCCACGCTATGGGCTTATCGAACGACAGTAAAGACCGCTATAGGTTTCACGCCCTTTCATTTAGTCCATGGGGTCGAGGCAACTCTTCCCATCGAGTGCGAAATTCCCACCCTACGCACCGCAATTGAGCTATTACCCGACACTGCTCCAATGGAGCAGTGCTTGCTAAACTTGGATTCGCTGGATGAAGATCGTCGATCTTCATTACAGAACAACGAGGCAGCTAAAAAACGATCCAAAGCTACCTTTGATCGCCATGTCAACCTTCATTAATTCCGCGAAGGCGACCTAGTCTTGGCCTATGATATCGCTCATGATACCTTTGGCCACGGCAAATTTGAATCACTTTGGCATTGCCCTTACATCATCCAACATTGCCTCACAAAAGGCGCATACATCCTGGCCTCCCCCAAAGGCCTCTCACTCAAGGAACCCGTCAATGGGTTATACCTCAAGAAATTTTATGCTTAAAAGTAGTCACACTACTTTAGGTCTTTTTTTTTTAGTGTTTTTAATCTTTTTTCTCTCACCCCTCTTGTCTAAACTATCCTTTGCGCTATTGAAAGATGCTTCCTTCACCAGCCTACCACATTGGTTACGCCAACGGCGCCAGCCGTTGGACACAAAATCTTGCTTCGGCGGCTTGGGCTTTATATACCCCCTCACATGAAATGCTACATTCTAGTGGCATCTGTTTTGGACCAGCAACTAACAACCAAGTTAAATACACTGCGGTCATTGGCCTCCTGGCCGACGCCTAGCGTCATCATATTCGCCACCTTAGCATCTTCCTCGACTCTCAACTAGTCGTTCTCCATCTCAACAATGTTTACCGTGTACGTGATCCGTGCCTCTTTCGCAAATACCTGCAGGTTAGATTATTTTCTCGACATTTTGATTCCATTACATTTACACATATTCCAAGACGATTGAATCAAACAACAGATGAAATAGCTAACATGGTGTTAGATTGGCATATATCACATCAAGCTACACATACATAAAACATATCATACATCATGTCACAGCATATAGATAAGATAGACATCATCATCATTATCAACAAAAGACATATGTAAACAACACTAGGATCTCAAAAATGATGTATACTCATATATATATATCAAGGCCTATCAAGGCCATCTGAATGTTTATATACAAAAAATACATATGCCCGTAGGCCAGTGCCACACCTCGGTACAAAATCGGCTCACCATCCTATATACAATAAAAAAAGTATACAATATACATCCATCAGGGTGCCTCTATCACACCCCCACCTAATCCTCCCTCAGGAGGAGGTGGTGGCCCACCCCCACCTTCCCCAGGCGGTGGTGGTGGAACACCTGCAGGACCCTCCTGCCCCGGCGGCAGGCGTCCACTAGTCATCGCGGTGAGCACAGCTTCTCATCGCACTATACCCCGCCATGGTGGCGGTAACCCTATGCATTGCTCCAGGAACCCCTCGTACTGGATACGGATCCACATGCCCTCAGGCACGTCCTGTAACAACGTCTCCAGACGACGGCGTATATCATCAAAATCTGCTCCAGCTACTGCCGGAGGAGCATGTGATGGCCCCGCACCAGGGTCATCGTATCGACGCCTCCTCACCGGTCTCTCGGGCTCTGCTGGACGCTCCGCGGCCTCATCCCGCCGCCATCTCCCTCCACGTGGAAATCTCTCCAGCTCTCGTTGAACCGACGCTCACTGCAACTCCACCTCACGCCCGCGAGGTGCCAAATCTGCACATGCACAAAACAACAAACACACGATCATATCAGCGTCTATATCACATATGAACTGGTATATCAAAAAAAATATATATACATAAATCAAAATAGACACAATACTCAACATACCTCGCTGATCAAAAACCTCCCCAGGAGGCAACACCATGTCCGGATCATCCCGGAAGTCCACCCCAGCATAGGGGTACCGAAGTATGACCTGCGGCATCCGCCGCCATATCTGCGCCACCTGCGCCGTAAAATAATGCCCACCTTCGCCACCGCCGTGGCGAACCAAAACCGACAACCACCACCTCAAGCACGGCTCTCGTGCCCCAGGCGCCTCTAATAGAACCCTCGGGCGCAACATCGGCACCCTCTCCAAGAACCAGGCTACCAGGATAGAGCCAAACACGAACTCTCCGGTACCTGTGGATCGACATCGATCCAAATGCATGATCATCCGTGCATGTAGAGTCAACCCCCATGCAAACCACTCACGACCCACCACCACCCTCTCCAGCACCAGTAGCTGGCCACCGCTAATCCGTTGGGTTGCCAGTGACGCATAAACCCGAACAATCATCGCCGCTATGCAACGATGCGCTAGCAAATCTATCCAACTAACACTCACTATAGTCCCATACATGTAGTTCTTTCCTGAGAAATATCGCTCGGCGATCTCAGACAGGGGTGTATCCCTCGGTATCACAGGCTCTTCCGGCAGAGGCGTTCCCCGGAAGGGGAGCCTTGTAAAAAAATAGATATCCTCCACCGCAGTGAAGGGGATATGCTCTCCTCGCACGAGGAAGCATTGAAGATCCGGACTCCACATCTGGAGTAGGAACTGGAGTAAGTACTCCTGTGCCCATATCAACGGGCACTCAAAGAACTTTAGCAACCCACAGGTTGCTAACATCGCTCGCACCTCCGGCCCTGCATTGGCCACAACATCTCGTAACTGCGACCAGTCTCGCTCACGCCACCGAACTGCCATAGTCACTACTGGCCACCTGCACACAACATAGAGTCCTATATCAGCCTATGCAACCATCCAATGCATCAAAAAGACTCAATTTTTACCCCTTAAAACTTGCCTCAAAGGCGCGTTTTTTTCACCCACAGGCGCACATCTATGCGCGCCTGTTCACTATACATGCGCGCATCTATGCGTGCCTATTCATTCAACAGGCATGCTCACAAGTGCGCCTGTCCAAACTTACAGCCGCGCTCAAGATCGCGACTGTCCACCTCACAGGCGCGCACTAGTGCATGACTGTCCACCTCACAGGTGCGCCTCTAGGGCTCACCTTAAAATCCCACTCACGTGCACCCATGCGCATTTATTCTGTGGACAGGCGCGCACATATGCACGCCTACCACTGAATCTCCCACGCATGCGGGCCCACATCCTATGAAAAATCCCCTTAAACCCCCTGTACGCCCCCCCATACCTACCCTGCCCAAAAATTGGAAACCTATTTCTATGCAGGAGGATCAGACCACTAACCTGATACTCGCACACCATCGATTGGATACCCCGTGCTCCCTGAAACTCCAAATATCCTCTGCAATCTGCTCGTCCAGTCACTGTAGCAGCAGGTACAAATGAGGTGGCAATGTGGGCCCTATAGCTATATATAGGCCTTTTGCCAAACTTCCACTCAACATTCCGGGAGCCCAAGGTGTCCATTTTTCAAACCGTCTTCAGCCACGGGATCAGTATCCCGCCGCCTACATCACGGCTGTCCCTGGGTCACTTTTCGTCCTTGGCCCCCGGGGCACCCTTTTTTTCATATCATTGTCAGCTACGCACGCGCATAGTCACATTTGTCAAATACAAGTTCATATCTTTGATTCTCTTCAGATAGTGTTCGCTTTGGGTATTTGGTTGTTATGTGCGCAGGTACTTTCTCATCGGTCGTCAACGTCATCCCTTCAGGTATATATTCAGCACTGGCATGTATTCTCTCCTGTTGTATTGCATTTACATTTTCAGTCACACCCTTTGATATTGGCCGTTAGGATCCTCATTCCCGGCTCTGCAGTACCCACGCCTCCATTTGCATCTTCGGTACTATAACCCAATAGCATTCTCACCCACATGAGTTGTCCCATTCATAGCAACTTTTGGCACTTTTTGACACTCATGCTGTTCTTCATTACCCTTTAGGGATGGGAGTCCCAATAGTCTTTCATCATGTCGTGAATCAGCCACATACTCTTTCTCTTCATTTTTCTAGCTTTCCCACATGGACTCCCAGATTATCTCTTTATGGTTCTATTTTTTTTTACCTGCACCTCCGTAGGATCATGAGCCCTTCATTTCATCCACACTCAGTTTGCCCATCTGTGAACTTACCCTCATTTCACCTACCTCATATAGAAACTCACCAATGGGGCCCCCACCCTTCATCAGTTTCCCAAGACAATTATGCCCTCCCTGGGGCACGCATTTCACACTGGGGCACCCGTTTCTATATTTGTACATTTCTCCCCAAAATTATTCATTATTTATTGTACAAACGCCTTTATTTCCAGTCATTACATTTTTTGTCGTCACCATTGGTGACTTTCTTTCTTTTGGCCACACGCAACCCATGTCACCCTTGGTTGGAGCATTACTTATCATCTACCCTTGCCGGCATCATCGATATCTTCAGAGTACCCCACAGGTCAGTTACCTCTACCCTCTGAATTTGTTCACCTTGTCCTGCCTCTGGCACAGCCTATCACCGGTCTTGTCGTCCCCCTGACACTCGACCTTGTTACATGGTTGCGGCCACTGTTTCTCTCATACATCCTCCATCCAAGGGTAATCTTGAGTCTTCCCACTTCTTGACTTCGTCCATGTACCTCTGCCACTTCCCCACCTCAGTATATTCCACGGAGCCCTTTGCTTCTGGAAGTCGCGTCCCCCTTTTTGTCGACATCGGCACACTTTTCCAGAAGGGCGACAGTATCTTGATTCTCATTCTCTATTTTTAATGAGAGATCTCGGACGACACAGGGTGAAACACTATTGCTCCCTGCTATCGTTGGCCCCCATAACATTCGACGCCAACACTTTCTCATGTTATGGTGGGTCTTACTTTGCGACTATTGCAGTTATTTGTCTCATTTGCCGAAGACCTCTGAACTTGGTAGGGCCATCAATGCCCACATCATCATCGCTGCTTATTACCGCGATCATTGCCTATTATTCAGAGTATGTTCCTTTGCAGAATTGTCTTCTGCCTTTATCATTACCGCCCCCGAGGGCATTGTAGTTGTCTACACCAACACTTCCGTCATCTTTTTTCAGAGTTACATAACACGAGCATGGGGCATGCCCGCCTCGTTTTTACAACAGTTGTATATTTTTATGCACAACTCTCAGAAGGTCGGGTCCTACCGGTTCCTTTTTTCTCCAACGGATCGCTCTGAACGGTCCCACTATTGCTCTCCCTTACAAAAACATTCTCAGTAGAAGAAACATTGATGGATTTTGGCTATACGTATGCTCCTAACCTCATCCATCAGGGGGCATCTG
>ML777587.1:329524-341703 GCA_009831015.1 Picea engelmannii | reverse complement strand
CGTATGCTCCTAACCTCATCCATCAGGGGGCATCTGTTATCACTGAAATTTCGTCCGCACATGGCGACAAGAACTCCACATCGTCAAAACAGCAATGAAGTCATTCATGGCACTGAATTAATTTCACAGCATTCCAGAAGGGTAAAAAACTATACAAAGTAACCAAAAATTGAAGGGCGATTTACAGTAGTTTGGTGCGCGCGCACATGCGCAGGACAAGAATGTGCTATGCGCGCATGCGCGCACGACGCGCGGCTGTCAACGAAAAAACCCGTGCACCTGCTAAGCGACGCATTTATTGCATTGGTCGGCCTCCCAACCACTTATGGACCAGCTCCCAATCTGATTTGACTCCCAAATCTGAGCTGAATCCGCAAGGTAGGTGGGTCTAAGACCTAATGAAGCCCTAAAGAGACCCTTTTCACACTTTGAAGAGGTTACATAATCAACTGGTGATCTGCTATAAAAAGCCATGAAGAAACATCATTTTCGCAAGGAATTTCAGGTATTGTTATGCTGCTAAGATTGTCAAGGGCTCATTCTTTGACGATAACACATTGGCAACATTTCATAGGGCCATTCACCTCTCCATTGAGTGGATGTGCTGGGAGTTCTTTCACTATCATTCTCATTTCTTCGCATTGTAAGGAGAGCAAGTTTGTGAGGGCCTCAAGAGCCTTCCTTTGGGGGAATAAGGAACCACTGTTCTCTTCCTTCATCGTTCTTTGATTTCATCAATTGACCAGCTCAAAACCATTGGTGATATTGGTGTCTTTTTGTGTTTATTGTTTCTTTACCCATATGCTCACAGTTGTAGTTTGTTTTTATTTAATTCTTTCTTATAGTCTTGTCTTGTATTCTCTAACCCTTTCTTCCACAGTTGTCATGCTTTGCAAGACCCAACAGGGCATGTAAGCACCCTCGATTTGCTCACCAGGTGATGAATTGGGTGCGAACACTTGTTCTAATTGCCTTGAAGACTATCATTAGTTTATTGGAGAAGAACAAAGATTTTCCAGATGGAAAAGAGTTCAGAGCATTTACTCTCCTTGTATCACTCTATGGTGAGAGTGACTTATCCAGCATCATGACTAATTATTGAGATGAAGTATGGTTTCTAGAGATGATGCAGCTAATGGTGATGGTGATGCTCATGATCTAGTCATGAAATAGTCTAGATGACTATATTGATGCTACCGGGTAAATGGTATATTTTGTGCTCAAGTCCATTACCTATAAATACCTTTTTGGCTAGGAGGGAGAGTTAATATTATGGTAGCTACGGGAGGTATTTACCCCCACGTGTGAACCTGACGAGAATAGAAGACTCCGGGAAGCAAGAGAAACTTTAATGAGTTGGCTAATAAACCTATAAGCCTTGTCGGCTCATGAAAATATTTTATATTATGTTATTAGCCTCCAAGAGAAGAAGTAGGCCATAAATAATAATAATATATTGAACAAACACATATCCAAAAGGAGAAGTTGGCCCCAGTAAAACTAGCAGAACCACTATAAATATAAGGCACCATTTCTCATTTGATAGCATCTTAGAACTGCAGTTCCTAGTTTGGTGTGCACTGTAGCTCTAGTTTGGTGTGCACGTGTGGAGGACTGCAGGTGCAGGTGCAGCTGTAGCTTTTTTTCAGTGTTGGCTTGGAATATCTATTAGCGAGGGTTTGGACTATCTCATCAACTTTTTGTGATGCGTTATCCTTATGGAATGATGCGCTACCCTTTGTTTGGCTATCTAGTCTAGAGTTTTCTTCCGGAGGAATTCTCAGTCAAGGTTAAGGTTCTCGGAGGGAGGATTTGGCCTATGGTTGGGTGATGAAGGCATCGTCAATGGTAAAAAGAGCACACCATCTTTTATATTCTAACAAGGGATAGGGTTATTGAACTAATCTATATTCCCTGATGGGAGAAAATATTTGGTTTCGACTGCGTATATGGGGTTTTGGTTAGGAGGCGCGAAGGCATCCTATGAAATAAAGAGTGCTCTGTGGTGGAGCACATCCCATGGGAAATCAAGGGTAGTTAACGCCTCGACGATGTCTTCATCACAGTGGAACTGTCGATAATATAAGGGATCTAGAGGAGTGACATCAGTGACTGTCACTATGTAGTTGTATTCTCGTGGTAAAGAAGCATGGGGAGTGATGCAAGGGGACTGTGATGGTTCGCTCAACATAAACCAAATATCAAGATACTATGGGTTAAAAATGGTAGTTGGGCATAGAATTTCGGTGGGGAAATGAATTGGAGAATTCGGGGGATTTGGGGGAAAATCCTCATATAAATCATCCAGGAAGCATGGGGGAGTAGGGAGGGTCTCAGGTTCGAGTGAGAATATATGAACCACATCAAGTGATTAGGTAGGGGAACTCACTAGTTCTGCTGGAGGGGGGGGGGTGTAGGGTTTTGAATAAGGGTCATTTGGCAATGCCTTTATTCAATGATCATAGGACATTGATATGTGAAATGATCAAGTGATTCGCATAGAGAGAAAGGACATCTCATATGTTCATTGACCGAGGTTGTGACATAGTGGATGTGAGTGACATGAGTGTGAGATCATGCAGGTGGAGGAGGTTCTTGCTGGAAGCTCTAGAGAATGACCGTTAGAGTCTATTGAAATTGAGGTAACGTCAAGCAATGGTGGGTGTAATGAACATAATCAGAATAGATGGCACATGAGAATTTGGTTCGAAACCCTTTGTTGCCTGTGTTAGAGGGCGTAGTAGTATTACTAGAGGGTTTGATGAGTGGCGTCGGTGTCTGCGGTAGTTGAAATAAATTTCATAGCTCAGGGAGAGATGGCACTTATTAGTGGGGTGTCCATCTTTCTCGCATCGTGTGCGAGGAGGCTGAAATCATGGTGGAAGCGAACAAGTGGGATATTTTTTTATTTCGTCTTCCCCCAGCTATAGTAGGGGTGTTAGTGAGTGGGGGTGTGGGTGGGATGGTGAGATTAAGTATTAGAATCTACATCAGGATTCCTTTTGTTTGGGGAGGGAGGGATGGTTGAGGGACTATCTCAGGCAGATTTAGATACCAGACTGGGATTGCTAGCACCATATTAGGAAGGGTGAGCATTGCGGCTACCTGGAAAGCTTGTACACTCAGTGCGGAATAAAAGAAATGGATTTGGGTAATGGATTGGGGGACTGTTTCCCAAACTGGGATGTGGCCTTGGGGGAGTGGAAGATAGGGAACATGTAGAGCTGAAAAAGTTCCAGGGGATTCCCGAGGGAGAATTTATGTGACTAGTGGGACGTTAGGGATAAAAGAGGCCTCAGTGGGAGGGAGAGTATCTTCAGTTGTCGTTCCTTTGGTGGAGACGACACATACTTGTGCCGAGGGATGGATGAGTGGTGGTGCTCTGTGGTATGTCCCTAGCAAGGATGGGTCCTTAAAAATTATGGGGGCCATCTTGATGAGTGGATAGGCATATGGATTAGTGTGGACAAAAGGGAGGATGTTGTCAATGTTGGATGAAGGTTTAGGATCATAATGTGATACTTGATCGATGGTAATGATCTTTCTGTTATGGGGAAACATCATGGTTCGAAACACAAAAGAGGCAACTTTCTTCATAGCATACATGTAGCTATGTCCAAATAAGATATTGTAATCAAGCGGGGCATCGATAACCTTAATGTCAATAAGAATGGTTTTTCCCTCGAGTTCTACGAGGAAATTTTGAAAGAGCCCCTCAGGAGAGGAGGGTCGTCCATCGTAATCCCTCCGAGTAATGGCGGATGGTATGAGCTCTGGAGAGCCAAGTTTTTGACAAATGGTTTTAGACATGATGAATGTGGATGCACCTTCATCAATAATGCAGCGATGGACTATGATGTTCCAGATTTTAACTGGTATTTGGAAAGCTACCAAAGCGGGGAGACGAGGTTCCCCACTATCAAGATCGAAGGTGATGAGTCGAGTATCAACAGGGTCGACTTCCCCGAGAGAGGAAAGTAATGACTTCCGTTGAGTAGGACAGGTTTGAAGAACTTCTAAGACTGACATGGCAGCGGGGGATTGTGCTAATTCATCGACCAGACTATAATTCTGGGCCACCCTAGCCTGAGGGTTGTTGACATTCCTTCATAATGGGATGCGAGGGATGTGAAGAGGTGTTTCAGTATTAGGGCATGGAATCATCAAAGGTGGGACAGTTGTGACTGGGGTGGCCTTCGAGGTAGTGGGAGGAGCGTCAAGGGGTGCATAGTATTGACAACTTCGTGTTTGTAGAAGGAATTCTTCCTCACTAGTGAGTAGGATAGCGCAATCTGTAGGAGGGCATGGGTTGGTGTACTATCCTATCTATGGTGGGTTCAGATGCATCTCCTATTGGGTTTTCATCACCTCTTGGTGTGGTATGGGGTTTTGTAACGCAACTAGGTGGGGTTGTTGCACATATTGTTGTGGGGCCTGCTGGGGAGCAGACAGTATTGGCGAATGTGGTCCATTTCCAGATTCTTTCATCCATTTAAAGTTTGCAATTTAGGGGCAATGGTGAGTATAGTGGCCATACTCACTGAAAAGGGCACAACAAAAGTTTGTCCAAATATTTTTGTTTTTCTTCCCTTGGAGTTTGTTGTTATTTCCCCCTTGGGGGTTCTAGTTTCCCCCAATAGGTAGGTTCAGCTGGGGTTGGTTCTAGTTTCCTCCTGCTCTAGGATTATTATTGTTTCATGTTTTTCCTTTATTTTTGGCATTGTTTGACTAATGGGCCAGATTAGCCGTATTCAGTTGTTCAAAATTTTGATACTGCTGAATGGGAGAGGGTTGAAAAAAATTAACCCCAGCATGTGGTTTCCCTTGTGGAGAAGCAATGGGCTGGGGAGGAAAAAGAAATGGGAATTAAGGATTATGTTGTGACAATGATCTGTAATGTGCATAGGAAGGCATGACACTTTCACTAGTGCTTAGGGTATAATTGGGAGTAGAGGGGTTCCCAAAATTAGGTTGAACAACCGGGCGCACAATGGGCATTGGTGAGGGTCCACTTATGGGTGTAGGAAGGGGAACAGGGTATGGTTTTTGATAAGGGGNAATAAGGGGGTTCACCATATGCTGGTGGATATTGAAGTGTTCCATACATAGGTGGTTTTTGAGGGTGTGAATTGTGGTGTGTAGTGGTACCAATCAATCCATCTGCTAAGTGAGACATCCTAGGTTTGTCTTGGCTAAATGGAATGGGTCTCGAGGCATCAAGTAGTACTGTATATAAATACCCTAACTGTGAATAAATGAGTCTGAACTGTTGGGCCTTGTTGATGGCTTCTTCTTCCGATTGGGGGAAGGTGGCAACCACATCTTTGGAAAGGAGGGAAACAAGTGATTTGAGAAACCAATTAAGGCATTGTTGCGGGGTGGCTTCAACTTTGCAGAGACTATGTCACTGATGCCATTCGTTAATGTGGTCAGTGATGTGCATGGTATAGGTTTGTTTAAATTCCAAGAGTAGTTCAAGGCCATTATCATGACGAATTGGTAGTTGAAAGAAGGTAAACAATTATTTGGCCAAGGACTCAAAGGTCACATGGGACCTAGATTTTTCTTCTACATACCACTTGGCTGATGGGCCAGTGAGTGTGCGTTGAAATAGTCTCAATCGGACAGAGTCGTCCATAATGCTATTAGAGAAGCACCATAAATGGAAGTTCATGATATGGTTGGCAGGGTCGTCTCCCACTTTTCCTTCAAACTTGGGGATATCTGAAGGTAGTTTGGTAGGCATTGCATGCCATGTGGGGTCATGCGATATAGGATCATTAGTGAGTTTAGTCATATCTGGTATGTTGAGGGAATCCAAGTATGGCAGCTGGGGTTGTGGTGGGGTATTAGTGCTAGCCATGGTGGGAATGTTTTGTGTGACTGACCCCGAAAGAGGGTTTGTTCCAACCATAGTGTGAATGTGGTGTGTACCTGACTCGTGAAGGGGGCTAGATGGAGTTGTACTTCCTCCTTGAGAAGAAGTGTGCCCCTCGATTCCATGTAAGGGAGAGTGTGGGGATGGTTGACCTTGGGAAGTGGATCCAAGCAAAGTGGAACCAAGCAAAGCTGATCCCAAGATAGTAGCACTCACAGGGGTGTGAGAAAGTATGGTTGATGAGTTGGCAAGACTAGGAAATCCCCCTAGAATGGGAGGGAGATTTATCAAGTGTCTAGAATGATGAGGATTATGTGGGTCCCCTATGATGTCCAACTAGAAAAGTGGATGTGTGTGGGTGGGGATGAGAGAAAATAAATGAACAAGAGTCTTTATAATTTTTGAACCTTCACAATATACTTCACAATCATATGTAATTACAAGAGCATCATACATAAATCAATTTGATAAAAAAGAATACATGTGTGTAGGTGGATTTTGTCCATGTGCGAGAAAAAATGAAACAAATGCTCGTGTCCTAAAAGACCTAACATCATTCATCTCAAATAGCACTGGACCTTCTAATAGCACTCGACAGTGGGGTCTGAATCCACCAGAAGAGGAACTAGTGAAGGATGAAGTAATCAGTTATAATGAGGGGTAGAGGGTGCATATCCCAAAAGAGCTGGTAATGTTTCCCAATAACCACACAAAATCCGATCAAGGTGCAATTGCAGCCCACAATTGCCACCTGGGTAGATGTCCTAGAATTCGGTCACTAGGTACCTCGGTCAAATTGCGAAATTTAGATTTTCGGCCTAAGAAATGGGTCACGGGCTGGATCCCATCCAAGAGGTGGGTGCCTCAAGGGGGGACGCACAGAACAATTGGACCTCGACCTTTTACACATCACGAGTATCTCCCTGCCTTATGGTGTTAGGAACACTTGACTTGGAGGATTTTAAAGTTCCTTATTTGACAACTTCTACTGTTTGAAGATGTGAGAACCAAATAACGAGGATTTATTTGGATGCCTATCTTTAAGATCCTACCTAGACTAAAAAATTTCTTTTGGCACCTCTTGTGGAGGAAACTTAGTGATTTTTTAGAAATATTTTAGGTGTGGTTGTTTGAGAGGTTGGGGGTGTGAAACAACCTCGTTGAGATTAAGTGGGAGTGGATAGTTTCATTAAGAAAAGGGTGGGGTGTTTCGGAATCCCTTTTGGGGGAAACTTACTTCAACCTCCATGTTTCAAGATGAAAACTATGTGAGTGAGTAGTGACTTTGTGTGTGAAAAAGTGAAAGTGTGCCAAAATGTTTAATAAATTAGGTGTCACCTTGCTGCATGCGAACTTCGTGTGGTGCTTATAAGTCTTGATTACGTAATTAACTAAATGCCATTGGTATAGCCTTGCGGAATTTTAAAGTCCCTAGGAAACTAGCATGTGGAAATGTGGGTCCTTACTATTCCTTTAACTCCCTAGTGTGATTTAATCTAAGAAATCTTTGAAACTATCCTAGATTGTGCATATGTGGGCATGTATGGGCCCGTTACAAAAGCTTTAAACTTTCCTACCGATTTAAACTAAGAAAGTAAACTTCAATCACTATCCTATATTTGTAGCATGTGGGCATATATGGGCCCTTATAATTTTAAGATGTGTTTGAAAAATGAACTAAGAGAAGTCTCGAGGGGGTTGTTGTCCTCTCCTAAAGATTTCGTCTTTTTTTCAAGGGAGATGAAATTTTCCCTCAATCTCTTTCTGATTCTCAAGATTGCTTTGGGGCGCGAGAGAATAACATTCTCAAATATTGATATGAAATTTATGGTCCCAATGCAAGTTTTATATGTGACGTAGAATTATTTCAACTTAGACTTTAATCAAAGTAAGCCATCCATGTGGAAAAAATGAAAGAAAAAGAGGAAAAAATGATTTTAACCCCCTAAGTGCCTATGTTTTGACTAATCCCTTCATATGGAGAGGGTATCTAACTATGGTGCATGTTACAATCTGCATGAAATCAATTTTGAGAAGGTTATGGGCCCTCAACAGATCACAAAAACCCTTACAATATTTGATTTTCTGGGCAGATTCGTGGGTCTCAGAGTAGACAGAGGCGCATTGGGCGCCAATGCGCAGATTAAAAATGACTTTTTGGCGCAGTTCACATAGGGCGCTGAGAAACACAGGGGGTTTCACGCACGTGATCGAAAGATGCACCTACGGGTTATAAAACCCGCACACTTGTTGTTACACGTCCGTGAAAGAAATTCTGGATGAAATTCTCTCAACTCAGCTTTGAATTTGGTGTTTTACAGGTCAGCTTGGGCTGGTTATGGTTCCTACAAGTTAAAGAAACAAAAGGAAGAGATAAAATAACCCAAGTGGGGGAGGAAATTGATACCTTTCCCTAGTGGAGTCGCCAATCTGTTGCATCTCTTTTGTCACCTAAATGAGAAAAATAGAGATGCTTGCAAGCCCAGTTGGGTTCGCTAGGCAAGACAACAGTGAAGGAAAGAGTTAGAAGTATAAATCATAAAGGATAAGGAAATAACTAAACTAAGAACATTAAAAGAAACTAAACTAGAGTGCATAAGGACATTAGAACAAGAAATAAACAACATTCATGCCACCAATGGAAAGGATTGTATTAGTGGAAAGAAAACACAAAAGAGAAAGGGATATGTATGGGTCCCCTCTTCCTCCAAGGGAGGGATTTTGGACCCCCAAATATTGAGCTCTTCTTACAAGTAACAAACTAGAATGGAATGGTAAAGAGAATCCAAGGCAAATTCACTCAAGAGGTGATGTGAATGGCCAAATGAAATGGTGCTTGCATGCTCTTGATGAGGAAAGAGGATCCTCCAAGAGAATATAAGCAATGTAACAATACAAATGAATTCCTTGAAAATATAGTGCACCCATGGCCTCTTTTTATAGCATAGCTTTGAGGAATTATGCAACTAGTTCTTAGTGTGAACAAGGGGCCCTTTAGGGGCCCTTTAGGTATTTGACCAGCCCCCCCAGTCAGATCCAACCGAGAGTTGAGTGTCAAATTGACTTGGAAGATGAACCAGAAGTGGGTGGAAGGCCAACCAATATCATAAATGCATTGTTTTGAGGTGTGCACGGTTTTTTGCATCTAGAGTCATGCATCAGGTGCATGTGTGTTTTTCCGATGTTATCTGACTGTCGCACATGCGCGCAGGCCTTGTGTAGTTTTAGTGCATGCTGATTTTATTGTTGGTTGTATAGTTTTGGACCTTTTGGAAATTCATTTTTGGTCCATGAGTGAACTAATGAGTGTTTTGAAGATGCTAGATTCTTGTAACCATTTGCAGATGAAATTTCGGTGATAACACTCCTGGTATGACAAAATGAAATCCAATATTACACAGTGAAGTTAAAACCCTTCTTTGTCCCCAACTTGTCGAGATAATTACAGAATGTTCGATACAATGTAAGGAAATATGGGTAATAATGAAAATTCACTTTGTTTCAAGAGTCCCAAAGACCCTCGAGCCCATAACCTATAGAACATACATAGCATGTAGATTGATATCAATCGATGTCAAAAATCAATGTGGAAGCTGAAAACATGGACCTATTTTATTGGTTTAAACCATGTGATAAAAAAACCATGTGTACATCTGAGAAAAATGGGTAATTAAATACTTTGACCTCAACATTCCTTTCATGATCACCTAGTTGGAAATAATCCTTTGAAATTCATGCAATTCGATTGTTTGTATTGAATTAAATGGTACCTCAGTAATATCATTTCACTTGTTCATATATAAATAAATAAGAACCTTGTGAGGTTATAAACCTATAAGCTATTTCCTTCAATGGAAGCAATAGGATATTAAAATTTTAATAGCTAACATTTTAAGGTTAAAGATTTTGATGCTATAATATTCATAATAAGTAGTTATAATAAAAAACCATTACAAATTATGAATTTATAAGACTAATGTGATATATATATTGGTTAACCTTGTGACAAAGGGTTTATTTTTGTATCATCCAAAATCAAATTTTTTTTGTGTTAATGACAAATAATAATATAAATTAATTTTGTTTTTCATGGTGGAAATTTGTGTATGTTACATTCAAAGGATATTTTTGAAGAGAAGTTCATTACATGAATTGAAATCAATAGATATAGCATGGTTAAATTTCTTTAGTTAAACTAGATGAAATATATTGAAATAGTTTTGAAGCATTTCAACATGCTGGATTGCAAACCTATAAAGGTTTCAATTCCTGAGGGAGTAAGGATAGTTGTTGAACAATTTATAAAGACACATGAAGAAATAGACATGGTACATGTTCCCTATGCAAGTGTTGTTTATAGTCTAATGTATGCAATGGTATGAACTCATCCAGACATTTCCCATGCAGTGGAAGTGTTGAGAAGATTCATAACAATACTTCGAAAATAGCACTGGGGAATGATCAAGAGATTATTCAGGTATTTGCGTGGCACAAAAGATTATGCTATATGCTACCAAAGAAGTCCTAGAGTTTATAGTGAAATATATGAACATGTAATTTTCAATGTTAGCTGGGATGAATATATGGATAGACGAAGGTTGAACATTGGATATGTGTTCAATATTTTTGGTGGAAAAATCAACTGGATGAGTAAGAGACAGGCGGTCGTATGCTTGTCAAAAATAGAATATGAATACAAGACAACTACTCATTGATGTAAAAGAAGTATGTTTTCAATGACAATGTGTAGTGATGGGGTTTGAGAAGAGAGATGTGAATATTAATTGTGATGGTCACAACACAATATCTCTAGCAAAGATCTTAGCTTATGATTATGAGATGAATCATATTGACGTAGAATACCGTTTCGTAAGAGACATTCTATAAATAAACAAGGTTTTGTTGGCGAAAGTAGACTCATTAGAAAACATAGAACACTCTTTGCACAAGTATGTGAGTGATGTGAAGTTTTATTGGTGTAGCGAGGCACTGGACATTGCTACCCTAGGTTTGTGAAAAAAAAATTAGGTTCTCCCTTTTCAGTAAAGAATACAACAAGTGGGATAATGTTGGGTTGTTATATTATTTTCAATGAAATTTGAAGGTCAAAGTGATTGACTTGGAAAGTGGAATTTGAATTCATTGACAACAAATAGAGAATTAAGACAAAAAGAAGTTGATAGGAGTTCATGTGGTAAATGACTAAATACCAAATGGAGGTTGTTTGGTAATCCAACTGGTAGTCAACTATATTAGGATCATGAGATTTCTTGGATTTGTAGCCAATGATGTGTGTGGATCGATAACCATTTTTGGGAACCATTATTTAGGTATTTTCCTACTGTAATTCCTAGAAGTAACACATGTTTTATTTTCATTAAGTTAATATTTTAGTTTATCTTCATGCTAATATTTAGTAGTAGGTTTTTGGTCATGTAGATCTAAGTCAAATTGACTACATGATTTTCCTTGTGTAAGAAATACGGTATGATGATGATTGTGTCTTAGGTGTAGGAAAATTTTATTCATGTAACCATTTATTCTAAAAGAATAAGACAACAAGAGAGCAAGATGCTCAAGGAATTCTATTTTTCTAGTTTGGGTTTCTGGGGTAAAATCTTTATGTACTGTGTGATTTTCTAATCATTTACTTTATTGCTTAAATATGTATATATATCTATTATTAGGTTTAGTGTTGCAGTATATTTATTAACAGGGACATGTAAAATGAATTGATGATGCCAATAATTCTTGTTGTTAGAGGAAATGCTAGAAAAATGCCATTGTGAGAGGTTTGGGATGTCAAAAAAAAAATCACAAGGTTTGACCATAGATAAAGAACCGATTAGTATTAGTACTCCTAAAAGACAAGGTTTAAAATTCATAAAGCTTTCAAGGGTTAAATCAATATCTCGTTTAATAATATCACCATTATTCACATTTGAATGATATGCAAAGATGAGTCAATGTGCATATGATACAATTTGGAAGAAAGAGGACCAATGATTACAATCCGTATTTTTGTAATTGTTTCACTTATTATATAATTAGGTTAATTAAATTTTGTTTTCTATTGGTATCATTATTTTTTATGCTTCCTTCCTCACGTTTATTACTATTATTATTTACATTTTATCTTATCACAAGATATTATTATTTATTTTCTATTAATTGTTAAATTCTCATCTTATAACAATTTCTTAACATTTTTTTTTCTAATGTGTGAATTCAGAGATATTCAATGATGCATTAATGTTTCAAGAAAAAGAAATGTCGACACACAATAGTATGTCAACACAAA
>ML777587.1:211784-327638 GCA_009831015.1 Picea engelmannii | reverse complement strand
CCCCCATTGAGAGCATGGCTATGACTAGATACCTAATGTATAAGAACAAGTTAAACAACATGGAAGACAAGAGGCTACCTAAAATTTCTTCCAAATCAAGTCATAACCACCATCGACTCAAGCGAGGATGGCATAAAGACGCCTAGTCTTGGCTAAACTATTGAGGAATCATGGAAGAAACCATTTTTCAGAATAAAGATACTATTTAAAAAATGTCAAATCAAAATTTAAGGAAAAAATGTGGTGTGATAAAGAGTTAGAGGAAAAAATAAAATTAAGGTATTATAAAGATGTAATCAACCCTAATCTAGATGATCAAAATTATCTATCTGTTTTGCCAAGTGTGAAGAAAAAAATAAGCATTGCTAAGATAAGAACAAATTCTCATGAGCTCCATAGTGAAATTGGGCGTTGGTCGATTCCTAAAACGCGATGGGAGGAAAGAGTGTGTCACCTTTGTGACACTAAGAAGGTTGAAGATGAAAATCACTTTCTCTTAGATTGTCCAACCTATACCCATATTAGATCTCATTTTCAAAATATTGATCAAACTACCAACCTTCCTAGCCTCTTAACTCAACAAAAGTATGGTGATCTTGGAAATATTCTCTTAATGTTTTTCGAGCACAGAAACAAAATTCTAAAGAATCACAAGTAATCACTTACCCTCTTAAGGTCTGATAGACCAATTAGGTCTTAGTGGATGTTAATCATCATCATCATCAACAACAACAACAAATGGCATGGAACATTATAATATGTATTTCAAGCATAACTCAAGTAGTTATTATTTCATGCCATAGATATGGAATTGAAAGTTTGTTAAAGAAAATTATGCCCCAACCTCTTTATAAGAAAAACTGACTAGTTGTTGTTCCAAATAAATTCAATTTTTACTTACTCTTCCTCCTATTAAAAATAACTACGAAAATCATATGTACATGAAAGTTATGTTATATATATATATTTATTTATTTATTTTATAATTGCTTCATATTTATGGATGACAAATTTATTTTATATTCATATTTTTGATAGATGTGAAATATTTTTTCATATTTTTATTCATTTATAAATACGACAAATATCATGATTTGTTTTTAAATTACACACAATATTCAAAAATTTATGAAACTATGCTCATGTTTCAAAATTATCAACGTTTTATTAAATTTTATAAATAAAAAAATGATTTATATTTTATTAAACATAAATCACAAGGTCTCATTAGAATATAAAATTTTAACTAAAATAATAAACTCAGTGATTGTCACAATGCCACAAAATCCTTAATGAACATACAAATGTTTCATCGTATTTCATAAATGGTATAATGTTACATAACAATTTTCTATTTTATATTTATATAAAAAATGTAACATAATATCTAAAATAATATTAAAATAAATTTATTCATCATTATATTCTAAATCTCTTATGCAATGTCATATAACCATATTGGAATGTTGTAATCCAACATAAGTCAAGAAAATTGTTGCAATGCACCAAAATATTTAATGAATGTATTTATGCAACATCACATTTCATAAACATTGCAATGTGACATAACTATTAATAATATTACTAAACTGATGCAGGTGCATCACTCCACCTCATCTATGCATCATCAAGTTGGCACATCATTTCACAAGGAGGGACAAATTCCAACGAAAGAGAGGCACCAACCCTCTCATTTTGAGCCTAAATTTAAAATTTTAATGTAATTAAATGTGAGTTAATGTTTGGAGGCTCACGAAAGGATGATCCCATGTGCTTGACATGACGAGTTATTGTAATGTGTAGTGTCTAATTTAATGCTAGAGAACTAAGTGGATCTAGATTTGGTGCCGACTAGATGGCACTTCTAATGTAACTCAATGCGAGTAGGTGGAGAAAAATTCGAGAGCCCCTCCTTTGTAAATGATATTTGTTTTTAAAAATTGAGCAGTGAGTAGTTGAGAGAGATGTAGAGATATCAAAAGAGGAGAGGAGAAGTGTTGAGAATCTATTGCAGTCTGAGATTTGTAACCATTGTATAGACATTCAGATACAATACAAGAATTATTTTTTCCTTCCCATGAGGTTTCTATGGGTATTCTGTGAATGAGTGAATGTTTATTCTCTGAATGTTTTCTTTGTTTAATTATGTATGTTTTATAAGTGAAAGTATATTAAATTTGCAAGTTTATATAGGCTTCTCTATCTTTGTGAATGTTTGGGTAGTTCTGGGCTCTTAGGATTGTTAAATGAGTGCACACCAAAGTGGTTGAAACCTCTATGAAGCCAAAACAAGTGTGTTTTGAAATATTTCTCAAGTTCAAGAAAGAGCATGCCAGGTGGGAGCACTAGAAAAAATCATAAAGATCAAAAGGAATAGTGCGGAAGAAAGCACATAAGAGTTACTAAACACTCTAATAAATGTGTGCAAGGAGTGCATTGAGCGAGCGTGAGGTGTGAAGAGGAGAGTGTGAGAAGTTAGAGACTTAGGAAGTGTATATTTTCAAGAAATGCATAGAGCCAACATACTGCTGAAGTGTTGGTAGAATCTCAGAGGGAAGAGAACAGAAAAACAAGAGGTTGCTGGAAACATTGTTAAGGGACAAAGGGATTGAATCCTTTGAATTCCAAGCCATTTGAGTGCATAGGAGGAGTTAGTGACAGTGTGCATAAAGAACCTGCAAGGTTTGCAGAGGTTAATAACCTTCAAGGTTCATATTATTGAGGAAGTGCAAGGATTGTGCTAGAGATATAGAGGTTTCAAATTTCATAGCTCAAGAGGAAGAGCTCAAATGATAGGAGGGCATGAGAAACAATTTTGGAGGAATAAAGGGTTGAGGCCCCCCCTTTGAATATTAAAGTATTTTAATCTCAAGAGGATTAGTGTTATGTTTTTTTATAAATTGAAAGAAAAGGTTGAGGAGGCAGCCTGGAAGAATAAGGATAAAAGGCCAAGCCTTTGAAAAGTCTAAAAGGATATTTCAATCATAAGGAAAGCGCAAAATGTTGAGGAGTAGCTACACTCATCATTGATCTAGGGTAGAGAGAAGATCTGGACCTTAAAAACCGAGTCCAATAGAAGGAAGAGCACACCTGTAGGAGGAAAAATCTTGTCTGTTGGATTAAGGTGCAAGGATATGTCATTGTTGGATCTAGGTAAGTAGCGCATGCTTTAATCTTGGAAGTCCTTTGGACTTAATGAATTCAAGAATTTCTATTTGTTGAGCAGGAAAGATTCCTGAAGTCCCAGAATCTGAAGATAATCGGGACCATCCATATGTAAGGACGTGTGTCAATGGATTGGTGAGTTCGGAGGGATGGGTATCCAGGAGATCGGAGGTGATAAAGGTTGTAAATCTCTAAATCTCCAAATATCGGAGTCAATCATAGTCGTCGATAAAAGGAGGGGACACATGATTCTATATCCCATGGTTCAGAGCCTCATCACTTCAGAGGAGTTGATTCGTATGAGGGGGTGAGTCCAGAACTTCCAAAGCTCCAGAGGCCGGAGAAGATCCTATTCATTGGTTCCAGGGGACATGCGTCATAATATTTCCAATTGTTTAGAAGTTCAGTAGTCCAGAAGATTAGAAGAGTGGAAGTCCTCAATATACCCGAAGCTCTGAATCATTGAGTTAATACTCGTCATTGATCAGGAGGAGGTATGTAGCAGGATATCTGGAGGTCCGAAGGATAGAAACTTTGGAGGAAAGTTGGAAGTGTGGAGAGAGAATGCCTAAAGGCCTGAAGTTCAAAGCTAATGGTGTTTTTCCATCCCCATAGACACATTTCAACAGATCATGTTGATCACTCAACACACCCTAAAAGGCCTACCACTCAATTTTGCACTGTCTGAATTCGATTTCCTTTTGAGAAATGTTTTGATTTCCCTTGTTCTCTTAACGATCATTATCTATTCTGGTTTGTTTAAAATTTATGAAAATCCATGAATTAAAAGGGCCTAACACTTAAGAAAGGAATTCACAGTCAAAACACTTCAACTGATGCACTTGAGATTCGACATCGGAAAGAATTAAGAGGTGAAAAGGAAACACTTGTAAAACCTGAATCTTCGAGCGCCGATATTAATCGGTATCGGTGAAAGGGAATTTTTTTTTCATGAAAATTATCGCACATGGACCCTGTCGATAGTTTATCCCCTTCGGTATCGGTAAAAGGAAAAGGGAGTGGACGTTAAGAAAAAAGAAAATGATATCGCTGAGAGCCGATAACTGATGCGCTTGTCGGAATCGGGGAAAATAAAATCACGATGAACATTTCTAACATGCTAAAGAATTTTTCCCTATCACTGACCTCCGAAGAGTTTTGGTATCCATGAGTTTTCAAAGAATCAAACACAAAGGGAAATATGGGATGGGTTTGTCCCTGATCTTCGATCCCTAATACCTTTCGACATCAATGAACCCAATTTTATTTTAGAATGCACAATGTGAATAAAGCCTTGAATTTGACTAATATGCATGAATTAAGTCATGAGTCTTTAGCGCCACATGTCTTTGACCGATTGGAGAAAGCATACCCTAGATCAACCCTAAGTTACTATTTTTTACTCAGGTCCAAGACACACTTCCGAGTCAGTTTTCCACATCAACACCATATGATGAAGTCGATCAGTGTTAGAGGTTTTCCGCAAAAGGATATCAGTGAAAACATTCATAGAAAATCGCTCATCCCCAATCCACCCACTGAGGAAGCGACACGATAGGACGTTTTAGCGCTAGATACAATTATATTATGATATTTTAAGGGGTTAATTAATACAAAATATCACATTAGTTGTAAATTCGTGCACGAATAAAAACAATCATTTGAAATTACTGATTCAACACACCACCCTATGCGCCTCCACTGTCAACCCACAATGAATTTAAGTTGAAGAGATTCGATGACAGATTTGTTTGAACTCCACTCGTCACCCGGATTAAATGATTGATACAACAAGGTAAGTTATCCCTTGGTTTAAATTCTCTTGAGTTGTTGTAAACGAAACCATTATGCATGCAAAGTAATTTCAGATAATCCAAAGAAGCGAAACGAGAAATTCAAAAACTACATAGATCCTGTAAGTAAAAAAAACCAGTCTTAGAAAGATTTACATTTATGTAGCAGTCTGTGGTTTTTCATGCTTACACTCTATATATATATCGTATCCTGTGTTTCTTTGTACATCGTCTCTAAACGATTTATTTTGATTACAGGAACAATTGGAATTTTCTCCAAGACTGGAACCAGAGGTAGGAGAAGGCCCTTTCTTTGGGGACTGCAAAACAATTGGAATTTTCTCCAAGACTGGAACCAGTCATTAAAAAATCTACAAAAAAGGTATTTAATCAACCTCCAGCCTTTGGAGACACAGAGGAAATCATTGGGAACAAGGAGGTACTCCCACATTGGGGGGAACTCTTCAAGAAGATTAGTCGAGAAGAATTCCCATAATACGTCAAACAGAGTGACCCAGATATGAGAGCGCTCTACGATGAAGTTTTTCCAAATATCCGAAGATCATACCTACACATGGTAGCGAGAAGGACTCCAGTGTTCCCCTGCACATAACTCATAAAGTGGATCATTGACCACATAAACACAAAAAAATGTTTGATTAATGATGACCATGGCCAGTGTGTTGAGGTGTTCCTTCCAGTGGAGGTCCAGAAATATTACAAGCGTCGAGACCTCGAGGAGCAGCTGAACATAGATTTTTTTGTAAAATTTTATGAGTGCCATGACACTATCCGGATAATGTCCTCGTGGTGGAGAGAGGATAAAAGTTACACCAATCAAATCTCTGGCTAGTACCAGACGATCAACTTAAGGGAGTCGTACCTCTACCTAATGGATCTAATCTGTCGATTTTATGGGGAAAATGAATTTTCTAGATTTTCGGAAGTATGGATTCCTCTAGCTTCCACAGTGGCCATATGAAGGAGCATGTTCAACTAGGGAGACATCATTTTGAAGTAGTTGAGCATCTTCAAACAACAGGTCCAGACACCGAAAGAAGGAGAGACTCCAACCTTCTGCATGGCTTCCTATTTACTAGATGTTATGTGTTCCAGACACATCTTCACCATCATGAACCTAAGATGGCATGTCACAGAACTCTCAGTCGATGTATATTTTAGCATCTTATGGGAGAACAAGTACAAAAAATCATACTCCCTCATCTACAATGAATTGATCGCACATATTTATTTTATTATTTTCAATAAAGAGTGTCTGAGACTGTCGGTTGTGGCCAAAAAGATGATAGAAAAGGTTGGACACTGGTATCTAAATGAGTGTGACACCTACATCAAGGTTTTTGAGGCCACCAGAGAACCACATATTTTACCTGTGCATGTCCCCAACTGACTTGTAGTAGGAGAGATATGCTACTAGACCATCCTGCAAGGCTACAATGCCACTTTGGTCAAAGATAAGGAAAGGGAGTTCATACCTTATGGTTTCCATGTAGGATTCTACATGGTGAAGGAAACCACTCAGGCCAAGCAAAAAGTATTGAGCCAATTGGAGTTCCTCTTCCAAACCATTCATTTCCGCAAACATGACCTAAAGGATCTAGTCTTGAAGCATTCCTCACAAGTGTCATCCTGTGGGCATTATGCCCATGATAAATTTGAAGATGAGGTCTTCATTGAAAATGACAAAGAAAAGGATTGGTGGCAAGGATGGCCAACCCTAATATGACGAGGTTCAAATCCATGAGCCTGGATGAACAGACGAAGATCCTAGAACAATTAGTTCAAGGGGCCCTTAGGTCCAGAGAAGAAATGATAGCGACCGAAGTAGCATAAGCCCCTTAGGCAACCCTGATTCAAGAAAGAGGTTTCCTTATGCCACACGATGCACAGGAAAGGGGATTTCTCATTTTATAATAGGCGCAACAAGTGATTGATTAGTTGCGAGATGACCCAGATCTCTTAGAAACGACATGATCCCTTGCCGATAAACCAGATAGAAGCTTGGCGGTCCCAAGTGTCCTTGAATTCATAAACATTGATGAAATTATCGGGTTAGATGACCTTGAGTTCATAACTCCACCAGTCGGATCACCAATAGGTGTTTCAACCCAACAAGAGATAGTTGGAACATCAGGGAAAGCAAGCATGCCAAACTCCCTAAGAGAAATGATTAAAATCTATGGTGATGATGAGATCTTAGAGGTATCCCTTGTGAACCCCATACTTATTGAAGAGGAAAAGGGGTTAGAGAAGACATCTTCCCTAGTTCCTGACACTCAAACTTAGGGGCTCCCACAAAGAGAAAAATAAATCGAAAGTGTCTTAGACACTTAGCTACCCAATGTACCAAAGACTGAAGCAGACAGCTCGAAGGACGAGCCAGGATCGGGAAAACAAAATGAAGAGGCTCCATAACAATAAACCAGTGTCTGGATGACCAAGGATCAAGTAAGTACTGAGCCTACCCCCAATGCCTCGATTTCAATCAGTACTCAACTCCCTGATGAGAGAAAAACAAAAGTCAGGCCTTCAAAACACATGGAAGAAGTTAAAGAACCCAGTCTCAAACAAGTATATACCATCTAGAGTCTGGGGAATACACTCACCTATGGAAATCAGTAAATACATGAGCCCATGGATGAAGTAGTCGACATACATGCCATAGCTTATGACCAAAAAAGGAAGGATATCGTCCATAGAACCACAAAGAAGAGGAGGATCATTTTAGATCGGTTCATCCTCATCAATACAGAGGAACATTTGATTAACACAAATCACGCTAAGACGTCCGAAAGCATTGGCACAGGGATGGCGACCACAGATGCCACCCTGGACAAAGCCAAAAGAGATGAAGAGGAGCTATCCACTTTCCTGAAGAAACTGGAACATTTGTGCCACTTGGAAAAATACTATCAGGACACCACACAGGTCGCAGTGTTCCTAAGGAGAAAATTTCATGAGGCCTACAACATATTTACAGATGAGCAACACCTATTCACTGCAAGAATAGTCAATCTCTAGGAAGACAACGTCATGGAACTTGCGACGTGCAAAGATATGGACTGGTGGTATGAGAAGGAACAACAAGTCATGGAGAGAATCAACTACATTGGTGCAGTCCAACAGGGTTGAGATACATAAGGACACGACATTCAGGTGTTAAAAGAACTCATCCTTGATCTCATAAAGAATTTGATTAAGTATTGGGAAAAAATGGCTCGGGAACCTCACCAAAAAATCCAAGAGAAATGGACCAAGTGTGAGAAAAAATGGATCAAGATTAATCGGGTGATGAAAGACATTGGGCTCCGCAGGTTTGGAAC
This sequence comes from Picea engelmannii, assembly GCA_009831015.1. Taxonomy (NCBI): domain Eukaryota; kingdom Viridiplantae; phylum Streptophyta; class Pinopsida; order Pinales; family Pinaceae; genus Picea; species Picea engelmannii. Next base: position 319,336 of record ML777587.1, on the reverse strand, counting down.
ACCCGATGAATTTTTTGACTTGCATGACATATTCAAGTCGCACACCAAGAAATACTCATCATGGACCGAAGAAATAGAAAAGGTGGCAAACATGGCACCAGGTTCGGTGCGACAGTTTATGAAACACCCGATCAAATCTCAGGCTATGCTGCAACAGTTAAGTGCTAGTATAGTCAAGTATCGGGCACATGCAGTAGAGATAAGAGAGATTCATTCAAACCCGATGGAACAACATAGATTCCCATCTACCAACACCTGTGAGGATCTGTTCATCAAGTGGTCGGAGTACGAGAAAAGTTACCCTCTTAAGTGATATCTTGAGATGACTCTTAGAAGAGCTGACAAAAGAGAACGCCATGTGGCGAGTTCTGTTTTACTTAGCTGAAATTTAGTTGTTATTTTTAGTTAATTTTATGTTATAAATAAGGGGATCGACCAGTTATTTAAAGGTCAATGGTTTTTGCTATGACCCTCATTTTTGGTTTTGTTAAGAACTATTTCGGAGAATCCTTTAATTGAGAAGTCCTTTTAGGACCATAGACATGTTGTGTTTTCATCAAATGCGTGCATGATTGGATGTGGAGAAGAAATATTTCTTATTTTGTCTCATGAATGAATGTTGTAACTACTAAATCTATTGATAAGGGATTTGATGCAATGTTTTACAATTATTTTCTTTAATGGTGAAAATAAATCCTTGTTTTATTATGTGATTTATGATTAGAGTTGAGTGAATTACTTTACTTGTTATTGTCTACTACATGCATGTTTTTTTCCTTTGATATATTGTATCTCAGATAGTAATTAGAATATTCGCATGGTTAACGTATTAGTACTAGGCTTGTGGTAGACGATCATTGTCTGCATGCTAGAGTAAGGTTTATCCCGATCTCTGCCTCCTCTCCAGTAGTTAAGTTTGTTCCCACTTTGTCACTTAGTTGGTTTACACCGGGTTCATATTATATTAGTCCCACTTAATAAAAAATACAAAAATAGAACTTTTGAACTGAAGGAGAGAGACTTCACAAGAAAACGTTAAGCCCATCGATTATTTTGTCTAGATCATGAGATCTGGAGAACCATTACACTATTAATTGTTCCAGAGTCTAATTGGGCCTCGATGGTGGGTTTGGTTGCTACTGTTGATTCTAATGGATTTAGGACCCCTCAACATAATTGGCGCTAGAAGGAGGGCCTGAAGAATGAATGGCTGAATATATATTTTGCATAATATTCCAGACAGTTGGTAGATTCAAAACAACCCACATGCATGGCTAGTCATTCCCAAGACAACCCACAAACACTGAGTACTCAAAAAATGACTAGCTCACCCTAGCCTGAGGAAGAATGATTGTTCCCCGATATACCTTATGCTCTTCCTCATAAAGAATTGAATCAATTCAGAAGAATCACAAGAGCATATGCCTGACAGATTGGTGCACTGCCTTTAGCTTCATTACTTCCTCGAAGAAAAAAAATAAGCATACTAGTGGTCGATACCCTCGATCGGGTTTTTATGCACATAGTAGAAGACCTAATAGATTTTTCCCTCACTGAGATTGAACATCCTCTTAATCTAATCCATGAAACACCCGTCAGTAACTTCTCAAAGCCCGACGATTTTTCATAAGAAGAAGGTTCAACTCAGGATATGAAGACATGGAATATAACCATGACCACGATGAAGAAAGGGGAAACCCACCTTATAATAATCAACCATGGTTGGCCAAAGATTCTATGACCATCCCTGGATGAGAACATAACCTTCACCGACATCCAAAGAAATTTCTTCCTAAATTTGACCCTAAAACCTCAGGATTTCCCAAAGACCATATGAAGAAATTCATATTAGCCATCAGACTTATGAATGTCTAATATGAACACATGGTTTTCCGTATTTTCCCTTATACTTTCAAGAATCCAGCCTCCACGTGGTATTTTAACTTACCCGTAGGATCCATAACTAGTTGGACAAAGTTTCAAAAGGACTTTCTAGATAAATTTGCATAAGAAACTATGACAGGAGCCTTGATGGCTAAGTTGTTTGCTTCCACCATGAGTTCGAAGGAAAGGGTCAAATAATTTAACCAAATATTTACCACCATCTTAAACAAATTCCAAACCGAAGCTAAACCTACTCAGGAGTTGCAAATCGATGTATACACTAACGCTCTCCTAGCTTCAATTTCCATGTTTGTGAAAAGGGTTGCCAAACCAACCCTAGAGGAGAATTTTGAGGAAGCCAAAATGATAGAGTTCCAAATGAAGGGATGTAAAGAAGGCCAGGTCTCATTATTTAAGAAAGAATTTCAACCTCCTCCCAGGAGAGGACTATTTGTTACTAGACCCCCTGTGAAACAAACAGGACAAGCTCCTGAAAAGGGAAATGAGGACACAGAGGATATACAACACAGGGTCAAGAATTTGTCAAACGAAATCATAGGAATGAAGAGAAATGCATGGGAGGGAAACCAAGGACAAAGGCCCTATAAGCCTTTCTTTAAGAGGAATCCATAGTTTAAAGCATATAAACCTCCCCTAGCCAACCCGAACATCGATCTGGGAAATGTAGCATCTGACTCTTTCTATACTTATCAGCGAGAGAATCACTCTGAAAGAGACTACCCTCAATGGGTGCACGCCATGAATTTGATGGCCAGCCGATTTCTATATGAAGTATCCCTAACCGAACAATCAAGCGACTCCAGTATGAATATTGTCGATCAAGAATAAATCACTCCACCAGAAGAAACAACCTTGTTAATATGGGATCCCAACCTAGCTATCCCTTTTCATAACCTATTTGAGGTTCAAGAACCACCCGTAAAAGTCTTGGCTATCAAAACATGAAGTAGGGGTCAACCCATCTCAAACGACCATACTACTACCCAAACTTTGGGAGGAATATTGGCTCTTGATCACCCTAAATCACCTTTTTCTCCCCGAAGAAATCCTATAAACATCCATACACGAGAATCACCCAAGTTGGATTACAACATAGTAGAATATTTGAAGAAGTTGAAAGCTAATATATCAGTTATGGATATATGTAGGATCCTTGAGAAAAAGGACCTTCTGTTACAATCTTTGAAATCAGTATAAAATCCTACAATAAACCCTGACCAAGAGGGGATTCTAACTCCCACAGAACCAAAGAATAAACCAACTTTGAATTCTTGTTCTGAAGATAAGAAGGGAAAACCTTTTGTTCCACTGTTCCTTTTAACGTTTTAAGTCTTCAAAAGAAACCTCCATAACTGCTTGGTCAATTCAGGAGAATCTTATAATGTTATTCCCTTGTCTATTTTCAAAACATTAAACATCATTCCTCTCAAAAGAGATAAACATGTAATACAATTAGACAAAACCCAGGTGAAGGTTATGGGAGAACTAAAATATGTGATGATCATAATAACGAATCATCCTAAATTTGTGCAAGTAATCGACATTATCATAGTAGATATCCGAGAGGCTTTTGGATTTTTGTTAAGTAGAGATTGGTCCGAAAAGTTAAACGGATACTTTAGCACATACTGGGAATACCTTTGGCTACCCTTAAGGGGACACAAAAATATGATCAGAATTGATAGGGAAAGATATTTAAAACATACTTTCACTGACTAAGAAACTCCTAATGAACCCTCATCGGCAAACATCCCCATGCTTGGTAATTATTCATGTGATTCCTACTTCGGGAACTTCTCCCCTTTCTCATCTAATTTCCCTCTTACTCAAAAATCCAAAAATACTTTTCAAGAGGAATTACCGGCGACGGAAGAGGAAACCCTCTTTTGCCAAGAACCTGCATTGGAAATCACAGAACTAACAGGAGGAAAAGAGGAAAGTAATGGGAAAGAGGAAGATGATACAATTTTCCAAAAAGTTTGGACCCTATATTTTGATGGATCTAAATCACAACAAGGGTAAGGAGCAGGGTGGATTCTTATTAATATGAAGGGAAAACAACATATCATGTCCTATAGACTAGAATTCGAATGCATGAATAACACTTCCGAGTATGAAGCTCTAGTACAAGGGTTAAAGAAATCCATAGACCTGAATGTCCAAGAATTGAAGGTTTTTGGAGCCTCTGAAATCATTGTTAGACAGATAAGAAATACTATACATTGAAATTCTCCACACCTGAAGAAATACCAATAGGAATTTCATTGTCTAATAGAACATTTTAAGGCTTTTAACATTACTGGAATCCCCAGAGAGAAGAACATTCTTGATGATTCTCTAGCCACTGCTACTTCGAGGATATCACCACTAGAGGATTATGAAGCCTCCTGGTTCACTGTAGAAATGTTATATAAACCCTCGGTGCTCAACAATATTTCTAATTGCAAGGTTTTTGAAGGAGATGAACAAATTATAAGATTTCTAGCCAATGAAGACAATTCAAAAGTCTTGGCCATTGACGATGAAGTATTCTAGGAACAATCAATGGAAGCTCACCCTCATACAAATCAGCCAACTGAAAAATCAAAGTCTCACATGATACCGAAGGGAATAGCAAATTTAGAAAACATTTTTTACCTAAACAAAAGATTTAAGGGGTCAAAACACATGAAGACCTGTAGTTCCTATCCCATGAACAAAACTATAAATCTTAGAACCTTGAAAAACCCAAAAAATGTAAGCCTCAGAAAAACAATATGTAAAGAGGAAAGTAAGGCCTATCTCAAACTCTTCAGATAGTTTCAAGATGTCTTTGTGTGGTCCTACTGAGATCTGAAAATGTATGATACCCATATCATTCAATACACTATCCCGTTAAAACTTGAAGTTAAACCCTTCCAAAAGAAGCTCTGAAAGTATCACCCCCTAGAACCTCTCATGTGTCAGGAGCTAAATAAATTGTTAGATGCCAAAATTATCTTCCCGGTTAGACATTCTGCATGGGTAGAAAATTTGGTTCCTATAAGGAAAAAGTCTGGGGAGATTGGCCTAAGCGTAGATTTCAGAAATCTCAATAGAGCTTCAGAAAAAGACAACTACCTAGTCCCACCAATGGAGAAACTCCTACAGGCCGTGTCTGGCTATGAAATTTTCTCCTTACTATACGGTTTCACAGGTTACAACCAGGTTCTAGTTTCAGAAGAAGACCGCTTGAAAACTACCTTCATAACCAAGTGGGGAACCTTCTCTTACAAACACATTGTTTTTGGGTTAATCAATGCAGGGGAAACCTTCTAGAGAGCTATGGACATGGAATTTCAGGAACCAATCAACAAGTGTATAGCGGTCTACTTGGATGACATGACTGTGTATTCAAAGAACATAGAATATCATATCCAACATTTAACCCAAATTCTCTAAATGTGTAGGAAATACGACATATCCTTAAACCCTAAGAAAAAAAATTTTGGAGTCGAGGAAGGTAAGTTTTTAGGCCACATTATATCTCAAGCAGGAATCTTCATAAACCCATAAATAATTAAGGCTATAGCTCAACTTCCATTACCTCACAACAAAAAATCTATGCAATTGTTCTTCGAGAAAATCAATTTTGTAAGGAAATTCACCAATGATTTTGTAGAAACTATCAAACCCTCGCAAAGAATGATTCATAAATATGTTTAATTTAAGTGGGACGATGAACAAAAATATTCCTTCAACAATATTAAGATGGAAAAATCTCAAGCTCCAATGTTGCGAAGTCTCAATTTCAACAAATATTTCTTCCTCTATACGTTTTCCTTCGACCAATCGTTAGCCTTGGTATTAACTCAAAAGGATGATGATAAAAATGAATACCCCATGTCTTTCATGAGAACTAATCTTCAAGGGGCCGAACTAAATTACCCTGCTATAGATAAGCAAGCCTATGCAGTATATAAGGCAGTAAAACAATTCAGATTATACATCCTCAAGAACCACACCAAAGTAATCATGCCTTACCCTGCAGTCCGATCCCTATTTACTCAACAAAAGATTGGAGGAAGAAGAGGAAACTAGATGGCAGTAGTCCAAGAATTTGATCTAGATATAAAACCTGCTGAACTTGTTAAACGACACGGGTTATGAAAACTGGCAGTCGAATCTCAGGACCAAGTAAATGAAGACCCCGGATGGGAGAATGAAATGGCCTTATAGTGTGGTGAAGAGTCATACATCTCCCTAGGGAAAGAGTATTGGTATGAGAAATTGACTTATCTCCTACACCATGGGACTTTCCTAGAAAACCTATTCCCTAGGGAAAGGAGAGCTCTCAGGTTAAATTACACACAATATCGTCTCGTAAATTCGATACTCTTTCGGGTTAATTACGATGGAGTACTTTTGAGATGTCTCAAGCGTGAAGATGCGGAAAAGATTTTGAAGGAGCTCCATGATGGTCTTGTAGGTGGACATTTTGCAGGAGACACTACTGCTCATAAAATACGGAGATCCGAATATTATTGGCCCACTTTGTTCAAAGATGCTCACACATACGCTAGAAACTGTAAAACTTGTCAAATAAGTGTTGGGAAGGAGAAAAGAGAAGTGGTCCCACTCCAACTGGTAGTCATTTTTAGTCCTTTTCAGCAATGGGGATTAGATATCATAGGGGAAATTACGCCAAATTCTTCAAAAAAACATAAGTACATACTTACTGCCACCGATTATTTCACAAAATGGGCAGAAGCCATTCCTCTGACTCATGTAAATGGAAAGGTGGTAATCTGATTTATAGAAAAACAATTAATCACAAGGTTTGTTGTCCCTTCTATCATTATTTTTGATAATGCAACTTACTTTTATTCAACCCTATTAATGAAGTTTTCTCTAGATAAAGGAATCATAATTATATACTTTGCAAACTATTATCCACAGGGAAACAAAGTGGCAGAATCAACTAATAAGAACTTAGTAAGAATATTAAAGAGAACAGATGCAGAAAATAAGAAGAATTGGAATAATGCACTTCATAATGCTTTATGGGCCGATAGAGTCACACCTAAGGAAGCTACAGGGAAATCCCCATACCTTATGGTATATGGGTAGGAAGCCATTCTCCTGAATGGGATTTATCTTCTATCTCTTCAAGTTTCCCAAGATTCCATAGGGAAACCCTTATCAGTCATACAACAAAGAATTGACACCCTTCTCATGCTAGAAGAAGAAAGAGAGAAGGTAAAATCAAGGTTCACAGCCCATCAATAGATAGTTAAAATGTGGTTTGATAAGCATAAGGCCAAGGAGAAGAATTTCAAAGTAGGAGACCTAGTCCTAAACCAGGACAGAGAAAATGAGCCTAAAGGAAAACATTCTAAGTTTTAGAATCTATGGCTCGGCCCTTTCCAAGTGGTCAAGAATATAGGTTTTGGCACATATCGAATGCAAAATCTGAGAGGGGAACCTGATGCTCTCCTAATGAATGGCCCAACCCTCAAACAATAGTTTCATTAAAAAAAAAAAAAAAAAAACACTTTTTTTTNNTTGTTATTCTAGATACGTCATTTTATATTTTGCATTTACATATTCTTTTGTTTGATCTTTAATAATTGTGCTTTTGATATTTTGAGATATTGTGTTTAGAAATAAAATGGTTGACCTCAAATCATGTGACATAGCGAACTCTCTTCCTAACTCATCGCTCGCATACAAACACAAGAAATGTTGAGGAGCCTACGATTGTTTCAAGAAATTCTTTATCTAAGTTGCGCAGATGCAAATTTTTGGAGAAATGTGGAAGGTTATGCTTAGTGGTCTTGTAAAAACCTTAAGGGAAATACAGTAATATGGAAGGGACTACATGCAGCTCAAAAATAGATCTAGTAAGTTTCACCTTAACCATCTCATCTTGCAAATAACTGACGTCCTCTTCTCCCGGTCGCTCATGGAATTCTTCCAAAATAAAATTCAACTATATAAAATGAGTGCATAGTGGGAGAGGGTATGCATATATCTCTTCTAGGGCTATGGATGCTCATTGGCAGTGGAGCAAGGTCTGTGACGTCGGGGTGACTCCATCGAGGCTATGGACATTCGCTGGCAGCGGAGAAACACTGTAGAAAATGAATAAGGGTAACTAAAAGGCTTAGTGCCAGTGAATGATTTACTAGAATATTGTCAAAAGGGGGCATGAGTAAAGGCTACATGAAAATAAGGTGGAATAAAGGTTAAAAACCCCATAGGCGGGCCCAAATGCATCAATCAGGGAAATTCCAAATGCAAAGGTAAAAGAGGCTCTGATGAAAACCAATTAAGTCCCTAATAAACTTTTTAATCAATCGAGCCTGAGGAGGGAAAAGAGTTTATGCTTTCACCTAGTAAGTCGCCATTTGTTGAGCACTCAAAACACCCTAAAAGGCCTATGTCAATTTTTCCACTTTTTGGGTACCACTTGATTTTGCATTGTTCGAATTTGATTTCCTTTTGAGAAATGTTTTGACTTCGCTTGTTCTCTTAACAATCATTATTTATTATGGTTTGTTTAAAATTTATGAAAATCCATGAATTCAAAGGGCCTAACACTTAAGTAAGGAATCGACAGCCAAAACACTTCACCTGACGCACTCGAGATTGGACATCGGAAATAATTAAGAGGTGAAAAGGAAACACTTGAAAAACCTCAATTGTCGAGTGTCGATCTTCATTAGTATTGATGAAAGCGAATTTTTGTTTCACAACAAGTATCATACATAGACCCCTTCGATAGTTGATCCCCTTTGGCATCGGTAAAAGGTGAAGGGAGTGGGCGTTAAGAAAAAAGAAAACGATATCATCGAGAGTCGATAACCGACGCGATTGTCAGAATTAGGGAAAACCGAATCATGATGAACATTTCGACCATGCTAAAGAATTTTCCCCAATCATCGACATCCAAAGCGTTTCAGCATCAACGAGTTTTCAAAGAATAAAAAAAAGGAAATTATGCGATGGGTTTGTCCCCAGTCAACAATCCTCGATACCTTTCAGCATCAGAGAACCCAGTTTTATTTTATAATGCACAACTTGAAGAAATCCCCAACTCTGAATAATATGTGTGAATTAAGTCACGCATCTTTAATGCCACGTGTCTTTTCTTGACTGGACAAAACATACATCCTAGATCAACCCCAAGTTACTATTTGTTACTCAGGTCAAAGTCACACTTCTGAGACAATTTTCCACATCAACACCGTACGATGAATTCGATCGACATCGGAGGTTCTCCACAAAAGGATATCAACGAAAACATTCATAGAACATCACAAATCCCTTATCCACCCATTGAGGAAGTGATACGATGGGACGTTTTAGCGCTAGATACAATTAGATTATGAGATTTTAAGGGGTTAATTAATACCAAATCTCACATTAGTTGTAACTTCATGCACAAATCAAAACAACCGTTTCAAATTACCGATTCAATATACCACCCTCCGCGCCTCCCCCATCTACCCACGATGAGTTTAAGTTGCAGATATTTGGTGACAGATTTGTTTGAAATCCACTCATCACACAGATTAAATGATTTATACCACAAGGTAAGTTCTCCCTCGGTTTAAATTCTCTCGAGCTACTATCAACAAAACCATTCTACACGAAAAGGAATTTTAGAGCATCCGGAGAATCCAAATGAGTGATTCGAAAACTGTAGATATCTTGTTAGTAACAAATAACCAGGTTTAACAAGCTTTATAGGTATGTACCAGTCTGTGGTTTTTCAAGCTTACTCTTTATATATATATCTTATACTATGTTTCTTTGTACATTGTCTCTAAATGATTTATCTCTATTACAGGAACAATGCCTTCAAGAAAACCAACCACCAGGAAATAGCTAAGGGCACCCAAGATGAAAGAACCAGAGGTAGGAGAAGGCCCTTCCCCAAGGGCTGCAAAACAATAGGAATTTTCTCCAAGACCGAAGCCACTCATTAAAACATATACAAATAAGGTATTTAATCAATCGCTAGCCTTTGGAGACATAGAGGCAAGCATCAGGAGCAATGCGTTACACCTACATTGGGGGGAACTCTTCAAGATTATTAGTCGAGAAGAATTCCCAGAATATGTCCCGCACAGTGACCCAGATATGAGAGTGGTTGCTGATGAAGTTTTTCCAAATATCCTAAGATCATACCTACACATGGTAGCGAGAAGGACTCCAGTGTTCCCCTGCATATAACTCCTTAAGTGGCTCATTGACCATGCACACACACAAAAATGTTTGATTAATGATGACCATGGCCAGTGTGTTGGGGTGTTCCTTCTGGTGGAGGTCCAGAAATATTACAAGCTCTGAGACCCCGAGGAGTTGTTGAACATAGATTTCATTGTAAAATTCTATGAGTGCCACAACACCAGCCTACTGATGGCCTCATGGTGGAGAGAGGATAAATATTACACCAACGAGAGCTCTGGATGGTACCAGACGACCAACTTAAGGGAGTCATTCATCTACCTAATGGCTCTAATCCATCGATTATATGGTTAAAATGACTACTCTAGATTTTCGAAAGAATGGATGCCTCTAGCTTTCACATTGGCCATTTCTGGGAGCGGTTTCAACTGGGGAGACATCATTTCAAAGCAGTTGAGCATATGCATACAACAGGCCCTGACACTGAAAGAAGGAGAGATTCCAACCACGATACTAGATGTTATGTCTTCCAGACACATCTTCGTCGGCATGAACCTAGGATGGAATGTCACAGAGCTCCTGTTCCATGTATATTTTAGTGTCTTATGGAAGAACAGGTACAAAAAATCCTACTCCCTCATCTGTGATGAATTCATTGCGTGCATTTTTTTAATTCTTTTCAAGAAAGAGTGTCCGAGACTATTGGCCACAGACAAAATGATGATAGCAAAGGTTGGACACTGGTATTTGGATGAGCACGACACCTACATATGGGTTTTTGGGGCCACTAGAGCACCACATCGTTTACTTGTGCATGTCCCCGACTAGCTTGTAGTAGGGAAGATATGCTACCAGACCATCGTGCAAGGCTACAATGCGACTTTGGTCAAAGATAAGAAAAGGGAGTTCATACCTTATGGTCTCCATGTAGGCTTGTACATGGTGAAGGACACTGCTCAGGTCAAGCAAGAAGGATTGAGCCAATTGGAGTTATTCTTCCAAACCATCCATTTCCACAAACATGACCCAAAGGGTTTAGTCTTGAAGAATTCCTCACAAGTGTCGTCTTGCTGGGCTTACGCCCATGATAAATTCAGAGATGAGGTCTTCACCGAAAATTCCCAATACCGGGATGAAGTGGTGGAAAGGATGTCTAACCCTAAGATGACCAAGTTCACATCCATGAGCCTATATTAATAGACGAAGATACTAGAAAAATCGGCTCAAGGGCCCTCTGGGCCAAATAAGAAATGATAGTGGTCGAAGCAACAAAAGCGCCTAAGGAAGCCCCGATTCAAGAAAAAGGTTTTCCTATGCAACAAAATGCGCAGGAAAGGGGATTTATCATGTTAGAATAGGCACAGTGAGTGATTTATCAGTTGCAAGATGACCCAGACCTCTCAGAAATGACAGGATCCTTGCCGATAACCCAGATAGAAGCTAGGCGGGCCCAAGCGACCCTGAATTCATAGACATTGATGAAATTATTGGGTTAGATGACCTTGAATTCAAAACACCACTGGCCAGATCGTTGACAGGTGTTTCAACCCAAACAAAGACATATAGAACATCAGGGAGAGAAAGCATGCCAAATCCCCTAAGAGAGTTGATTAAAATCTATGATGATGATGAGAGCCCGTAAGTATCCCTTGTGACCCTCATACATATCGAAGAGGAAAATGGGTCAGAGAAGAAATATTCCCCAGTTGTCAACACTCAAACATAGGGGCTCCCATAGAGAGAACAAGAAATAGAAAGTGTCTTAGACACTCAGCTTCCCAATGCACCAGAGACTCAAGCAGACAGCTCATGCACCAGGATCGGGAAAAAAAAAGGAAGAGGATCCACAGCAGGAAATCAGCGTCTCAACGAACAAGGATCAAGTAAGTACCGAGCCTACTCCTGATGCCTCAATTTCAATCGATACTCAACTCCTCGATGAGAAACAAAAAAAATCCGGGCCTTTAGAACACAGGGAGGAAGTTCAAGAACCCAGTCTCGAACAAGTATATACCATTGGGAGTCTGGGGAATACAATCACCTGGGTAGATTAATAAATCTCTGAGACCATGGATGAAGTAGCAAACATAAATGCCATAGCTTATGACTAGAAAAGGAAGGCTATCATCCATAGAACCACAAAGAATAGGATGATCACTTTAGATCGCTCCATCCTCATCACTACGGAGGAACATTTGATTAACACAAAGCACACTAAGACATCCTAACTCATCAACGCAGGGATGGAGATCACAGATGCCACTCTGGACAGAGCCAAAAGAGATGAAGAGTAGCTATCCACTACCCTAAAGGAATTATAACATTTGTGCCACTTGGCGAAATACTATCAGGACACCACACAGGCTATGATGTTCCTAAGGAGTGAATTTCAGGAGGCCTACAACAAATTTACAGATGAGCGACAGATATTCACTACAAGGATAACTGAGCTCCAGGAAGACACCCTCATGGCACTTGTGATGTGAAAATATATGGAGCGGTGGTATGAGAAAGTGCAACAACCCATGGAGAGAGTCGACTACATCGGTGCAATCCAACAGGGTTGAGATATAGAAGAACATGACATCCAGGTGTTAAAATAAAGCAGCCTTGATCACATAAATAAATTGGCTGAGTATTGGGAAAAAATGGCTCGGGAACCTCATCGAGAAATCCAAGAGAAATGGCCAAGTGCAAGAAAAACTGGATCAATATTAATCAGGTGATGAAAGACATTGGGCTCCCCAATTTTGGCACACCTGATGACTTTGTCGACTTGCGAGACATAGTCAAGTCCCACAGTGAGCAAGACTCATCATGGGCCAAAGAAATAGCAAAGGTGGCATACATGGTGCTAGGTCAGGTTCGACACTTTATGGAACACCCGATCAAAGCTCAGGCTATGCTGCAACAATTAAGTTCCAGTATATTGAATTATAGGGCACATGCGGTAGAGATAAGAGAGATTCATTCAGCCCCGATGGAACAACATATATTCCTATATGCCAATACCTGCGAGGATATATTAATCAAGTGGTCAGAGTATGAGAAACATCACACTGTTAAGTGATTTCTTGAGATGACTCTTAGAAGAGATGATAGAAGGGAACACCATGTGGTGAATTTTGTTTTACTTAGCTGAACTTTAGTTGTTATTTTTAGTTAATTTTATGTTATAAATAAGGGCATCAACTAGTTAGTTAAAGGTTGATGGTTGCGGCTATGACCCTCATTTTTGGTTTTGTTAAGAACTATTTTGGAGATGCCTTTAATTGAGAAGTCCTTTTAGGACCATAGAAAAGTTGTGTTTTCATCAAATGCGTGCATGATTGGATGTGGAGAATAACTATTTCTTATTTTGGATCATGAATGAATGTTGTAACGAGTAAGAGATACTAAATCTATTGATAATTGATCTCATGCAATGTTTTACAGTTCTTTTCTTTAATGATGAAAATAAATTGTTGTGTTATTATGTGATTCATGATTAGAGTTGAGTGAATTATTTTACTTTCTACTATCTATCGCATGCATGTTTTTTTCTTCTGATATATTGTATCTCAAATAGTAATCAAAATATTCTCATGGTTAACGTATTATTACTAGGCCTGTGGTAGACAATCACTATCTGCATGATAGAGTAAGGGTTATCCTGAGCTCTACATCCTCTCTAGTAGTTAAGTTTGTTCCCACTTTGTCACTTAGTTGGTTTACACCAACTTCATCTTATATCGGTCCCACTTAAGAAAAAATACAAAAAGAGAACGTATGAATTGAAGGAGAGAGCCTTCACAAGAAAACGTAAAACCCATCGATTATTTTGGCAAGATCGCGAGATCTAGAGAAACATTCCACTATTAAAAACTGTAGAGTCTAATTGGGCTTTGACGGTGGGTTTGGTTCCTACTATTGAGTCATCAGGATTTATGACCCCTTAACAGATCATCAGTCCAGAAATATATCACTTCAGAGGCTTGTGGGTATTGACCTTCGAGAACACCCGAAGTCCGAAGTTTCAGAGCTCATCATCCTTATCGGCTGAAGAAGGAGTGAGAGTTGTAGAAATGGGGTGTTTTAGTTTGGAGAAATGACTCTCATAAGGTTTTGTTGGAAGGAGTATTGGGGACTCCCGGAGCCAGGAGTCTCGAAGTAGATCAAAACCATCTAATCATGGGGTGTGTGGACCATTGATTCAACCCCTCTGTTGTTCCAGAGTCTGTACTTAAGGCTTAGAAGTACAATGTCTAGGCATCCAAATGTGAGTAAGTGGTAGAGAAGGAAGAAACATCAACCTTCGGTAAGGGAAGCTAGGGATGATTCCTGAGTTGGCGTTGTCTAGCTTCCAATTGTTCCTGGATGTTTATATCCCTTTCAATCACTACCCATGAATGTTCGAGTTCAACCTTGGTAGTGTTTGTTTTAAGAATAGTATAAAAAAATATTTAAGGCAATATGTGTTTGATCTGATAGTCCGGGTTCGATATTAGGATGTCTTGTTACAGGGACAGTCATAGAGGAACAAAATGATAAGAAAATCTCGGGGGAAATTTAGGTGCTGTCTCAATTTCATTCCTATAAAGGAGAGTTTACAGTTCCAGGAGTGAAAATAGGGTGCAAACCAAAGGCCCTTTCCCGTAACTGAGTTGTATTTTAATAAAGATGTATGAGGCGGGAGAAAACATTAAGCTTTCTATCATGTAAGGCTCCTATCAAGGGAGAATCTCACGTATAAAGAGAAGAAGAAAAAGGTAAAGAAATAACCCGATGAAGCATAAAATATATATAGAATTCTAAAGTGTTGACTGGTCTTATACCTACTGATAGCTGGTACAGAGGAAAAATAGTAAACAATATAGAAAACCATAATTCATTCACTATAGTAGAGGTTGTACTAAATTATAGCAAAGCATTCACCAGATACAAATATGAAATGGAATGAAATATGAGATACAAGGAAACAAACACATAACATAGTCATGACGGAATTGAGAATCTTTGGATTTTCTTTATATTAACTCTCAAGATAGAAAACCTCTATTACAATCGACACAAAAAGACACAAAAAGGTCCAACCCTTTTTCTTTCTTTCTATTGTATATTTATACATTTTTACATAAGATGGAATCTCAATCGCTACAATATTTTCAGTTACGATAAGAAGGAGAACAATCGTTCCATTTCTTCATCTCTGTCTTTATTTGTTACCAGAAGCTTTCCCTCTCGCATGCTCGGTACAAGTGACACATCTTTCCACCAGCCGAGATATCAACGTTGACGGTTCCGCTTGATAGTTGGCCTCAAAAGAGTAACAATCTCAGGCTAATTGCGGTAACCTTTCTTCCATTTATCGGTCTAGGATGTCAATAGTGCATAATTGCACACTTGGTTTAATCATACATTTATCTATTTGAACTATGTCTTCCATAGCTACTTGTGAGATTTCGGTCGAATCTCTTTCTTCTTTTTCATTTATATCAAGCAAGATTTTCGCTATATTCATTTGACTCAATGTCTCAGTTTTCCTTCGCTATAAAAACCTAAAAGATTACCATCTATAGAGCCAAAAGCCTCTTCAAAGGATTTCATTACCCTCTTGGATTGAATTTTACCTTTTGATATACTGTGCTCCCATTCTTTCAATAAAATATTTCCTTTGGTCTACTCCAAATTGGAAAACATGGCAGTACTTACCGATTCCTTGTTGTTTGTAGCTATTACAACCTCTTGAAATGCAACCTGAGTTGCTCCAGCTTCTCTTTCTCTGACAAATAAATTTTCCAATACTTGATCAATGAGTAAGCAGTTGTCCCGAATTGCCTCTACCTTGGTGAGTAAACTTCGCTGGGCTGCAGAAACTCTGCTCCGAATCTCCATCGTCTGGGACTAGAACATCTCGATATTTATAACTTTACTTTCGACGATTTCCACTCTAGCCTGTAGCTACTCAATCAAGTCTTTTTTCTGGCCCGCTTGTATCTGACCATTCTGAACTACTAGCTCTACTTGTTTGAGCTTAGTTTTGAGTAGCTCTATCTCCTTTTTATCGTCTAGCCTTGCTTGTTCTATTCCTGCGCTTGCCTGGTCCTTGGCAGCCTCCTCTATTGTGGCTAGTTTAGCTTCTAAGGTTTTGATGAGGTGATTTTTTCGCTTTAGCTGATTTTTCAAAACCCCGACTGAAAATTGGTTTGTTGTAGCATATGCTCCTAATGTCCTGACTATTTCTATAGAAAACTCTTCTTTCTTCTTGTCTTTTCCATCGGTCAATGCCTTGAACTTCTTGGCTATTGATCCCTCTTCCTGATAGAATTCTCTTTTTACCACAACCTTTTTCTTCTTATCGAAAAAGAACTCATTTGGAGGGAGCTCTTCCATCCTTATATGTCTCAATTCTTTATTTAAAATCCACCCTGCGTCTATGTTTCCCTGAGTTGACTACAAGGGAATAATGGAGGTGATGGGATCTCTGATTTTATTAGGTGGCTGTCCTAGAGTAGTAACTGGGGTCTACTTTTTCAGTGAATCGGGAGTCTTTATTTCTGGTTTCGGACTCCTAGTTTTCTCTCTCCCGTCCTGGTGTTTTTTGTGGTTGGGTGTTGTATCCTTGGAGCCTTTGGATTCTTTCCATTGCACCTCTGCTATACTTGGATTCTCACCCCGCAATACTAAGGGAAGACAACTGCGTCAATGTTCTTGGAATTTTAGAACATCGTCCCTCTCTTCAGATGCCAGTGCTTGTATCCAAGACAAAACCTCGGCATAAGATCTTGTACCTCGAAAAATGTCATCCGAGGGCGAATTTTCATGTTCAAACCTCTTAAGCCCGCAACTGGCCAAGTGATTACTTACGACCCTTTGTAGATTGTCCTTCTTGAATTCAACATGAACCAATTTTAGGTCTTCCAGGGCTATTGCCTCGGCTTTAGCATGCTCGAAATCTAACAAAGAATAAGAATTTAAATGAATAGGAAAAGGTGGCCATACCTTCTTTGCATATCCCTTAAGATCCTTTCTTATACCACCGATTACAGTTTCCCTGGAAACCTCACGACAAACCAGCTTATTGGGTATGAATAATGGTAAATCATGCGAGGGAACAGAAGCCCCAAAAACCCTGAGATATGAGAATTCTTCTTCTACATACCAGTCGGCTATACTGCTCAAATTCATCACTATACTGTCTGAGATCCTGGGTGGCAGGTGGCCGAAAATAGTGACATGCAGTGGTACAATTACTCAGTTAAATATTTCATACACAAAATCTGTCGCTTTGTTTTCCCTCAATTTTGAATGGTAGACGTGGATGGACTCAGCCTCTGATGGAGTCCATATCCATGTCATTAAGGGAAAGGGTGTCAGAAAACACACGTTGTCCATAATGTATGCGGACATAAAGAATGAAGCAATCTTTCCGCTCTTCCTCTGGGATCGATACTCTGTAACTCGACTAGTTAAGCTATCAGACAACATTTTATCCCATTCGAAGGAACAACCTTCGACAACTGAATGTATTAGAGGCACCCACTGAAGGAAAAAATGTGTGGTTTCCTCTCTCCCGTATGTTCTGCAGGTCATCATAGCTACATATTTGAACTATGGTTCCAAGGAAGATATTGAATATATACCATTACTGTCTGCCCTGAACTTCACAGGGTTTGAAACCCAATCTTTGATTAAACTGGACATGGTCTTGTCATATTCCACACATTCCTTCTGTTTGAATTTCTCCAAGAATTCGGCATCATATGTAAGGTCTGACACGGTTGGAAACTTGTACATAGCCTACATTTGTTCGGGTCTGAAAGTCCCAATAGTGACCTTCTGCTCATTGATGATGGTTCTGGTTGGTATGTCTACATGGTATAATGCCCACCAGACCATATCATAGTAAGGGAGAATTCGTGGCCTGGCCGCTACTTTATGCATTCTAGATTGGACGACAATCTTATATTTGGTGGTCAGGTCATCTTTTTCATTGTCACTGGAATCATCAGAATAATCTACCAATTCGGACTGTAGAACCTCAGAATTAAATGACCATGTCTTGACAGAGTCAACACTTCGAGGTGAAGTATCAGTGACATTGTCTAAACCTTGTCCCGAAACATCAATGTTGGCTTTAGACACTTTTCGCGGGGCCATGGCGGGGGATCCTGCTTTAGCTCTTCTGTGATAAAAATATGTATAATTATAGAAATTAGTTCGTTGAGAAAAGTTTTCTCTGTGTAATATAGAAATTAATTTGCGATAACAAATAACAGCTCTATATGTTCAACCATTTAAAACTCGGTACTTTTCAAGAACAGAACGGTCAAATCATGCTTAAATATAAATTTAGCAATAAAAACCCAATCCTTACTTGTCGATTCGCCTTGTTTCTAATTAATGCCATACATTTTGGCAGTTCAAAATGTTAGTTGGCGCACGGAAAAATTAAGACTTCCTCGTAGACTGTGCATGCATCAAATCACGAGAAATACTGGCTTAGCTCAATTAATCAGGTTTTATCAATGTTAATTTATCTTTCGGTACTCGCTACATCGAGAGTTTTCGCTTTAACCCTTTGAACCTCTAAGACCCGAGATTGCGATGATTATCTTTGGTTAATAAAAAGAGTAACTATGATTAGGCACTTAATTAATTATGTGATTATTTATATCGCAACTTCGCGACTTGGAGCTTCGAAGGTATAGCTTCCGGGAAGTTTGTATGCCGAGTTGTGAAATCACGAGATCACGACTTTGCAACTCGAAGCTTCGAAGGTATAGCTTCCAGGAAGTTCATATGCTGAGTTGCGAAATCAGAAGATCATGATGATATGATTTAATTAAAATGGGGGATAAAATCGGATTAAGTGTTTAATTAATTATGTTTCTATCTTTATCGTGACTTTGCGACTTGGGTCTTTGACAGTGCATCTTTTAAAGGAAAATACGTTGAGTTTCGAATTCCCGACAGAGCTTAGCCGCGACTAAGATTTTTTTACCTTTAACCTTAACGCGGTTACCAAAACAAGAATCTCATGGTTTCGGTTATCGGGGTTACGATAGTAAGACTTTTGGAGTTAGTAAACACCGAGATGCGAAACCCCGATCATGATTAACCATAGTTTAGAAAAATTTTACTCTCGCTACTAACCTGAGTAAAACTTTAAGGTGATTTCACCATTTCTCTCTTCGGGACTTGTGAACTATGTGATCTATAACATCCAACATATGAAATCCCAAAGTAAAAAAGGGGAAAATCATTTGAACGAAAAGTAGAACTCGCCTTGAGAGTATGATAACCGTTGTCGCTCACGTGATGAGACTTCAGAGATTTTGGAACAAATGAAGGAAAATATGAAAACCATATTTCGATTTCGAGCATTAAGATATGAAATTCAAAACGGGCTGAAAAACAAAGGCGGCTCCAACACCCTCCATGAGTTCTTCGATTCAACACCACAGAGGATTGTTGGTTTTTTTATTGAAAAGGCCCAGAGCGTGAACCCCTAGAGGTATCTAGAGCCATTGATTTGGGGTAGCATGAGAACTGTTTGATCTAGTTCGGGGTTCATCTCTCCAGAGGCATAGATTTTTAGAGTGGAAGAAGGCTCTATATCCCAAAGTATTATGAGATTTATGTTGCGCCTCTTTCGTCACCTTGGTGAGCAAATAAGAGGTGCTTGCAAGCTCAGTTGGGTCTGCTGAGCAGGACAACTATAGAGGAAAGAGTTAGAGAAAGAAAAACAAAACTATAATTAAGAATTAAACTAATAAAGACTAAAATCATAAGAATAGGGACATAGAGATAACAAGAACAAAACAACCCATGCCACCAATGTTTGAGGCTTGATCTATTGATGAAAACAAAGCACCAAGAAGAAAGGGGACTATGAGTCCCTTCTTCCTCCAAGGGAAGGCTCTTGGACCCTCACTAGTAGCTCTTCTTCCAAACAAATAAAATGAAAATGGTGATGAAATAACTCTTTGCAAATCCACTCAATGGAGAGGTGTATTGCTCAATGAAATGGTGCCAATGTGCTCTTGTCAAGGATGGAGTCCTTAAAACAATATAGGCAACATAAAATTACTTAGAATTCCTTGAGAAAATGAGGTGCATTCATGGCTTTTTATAGCATTGCATTGGGTTATTGTGTAACTGCTTTGTAGTGTGAAAAGAGGCCATTTAGGGCATTATTAGGTCTTTGACCAGCCCACCATTCGTATCCAGCTAGGATTTGGAGGTCAAATAAGCTTGGGAGCTGAACCATAAGTGGTTGGGAGGCCGACCATATTCATAAATGCGCCATTTAGCAGGTGTGCGGCTTTTTGCGCTAACAGCCGCGCATCGTGCGCGTATGCGCGTATTCTACGTTTCTGTTCCACGCTTGTGCATGCACGCCCAATGTCTGCAAAGTTCTCTTCAATTTTTCACTACTTTGTATAGTTTTTTCCCTTTTTTGAATGCTGTGAGATTAATTCAGGGCCATGAATGACTTCATTACTGTTTGACGATGCTGAGTTCTTGTAACCATGTGCGGACGAAATTTCAGTGATAACAAATGCCTCCTGATGGATGAGGTTAGGAGAATACGTATAGCCGAAATCCATCAATGTTTCTTCTACTGAGAATGTTGTTTTTAAGAGAGAGCAATAGTGGGATCGTTCAGAGCGATCCGTTGGAGAAAAGAGGAACTGGTAGGACCCGACCTTCTATGAGGTGTGTAAAATAGAAAACTGTGTACAAACGAGGCGGGCATGCCCCATGCTCATGTCATGTAACTCTGGAAAAAGATGACTGAAGTGCTGGTGTAGATGACTGCAGCGCCCTCGGGGGCGGTCGTAATAGAGGCAAAAGACAATTCTGCAAATGAACATGCTCTGAATAGTAGGCATTGATCGCGGTAATAAGCAGCAATGATGGTGTGGGCATTGATATCCCTGCCAAGTTCATAGGTCTTCGGAAAATAAAAAGAACTAACTGCAATAGTCGCACAGTAAGACCCACCGTAACATGATAAAGTGTTGGCATCGAATGTTACGAGGGTCAACGACAGCAGGGAGCAATGGTGTTTCACCCTGTGTCATCCGAGATCTCTCATTTAGTGGAGAATGAGAATCAAGATACTGTCACCCTTCCGAAAAAATGGTGTTGATGTTGAGAAAAGGGGACGCGACTCCCAGAAGAGAAGGGCTTCGTGAAATCTACTGAGGTAAGGAAGTGGCAGAGGTACATGGATGAAGTCAAGAAGTGGGAAGACTCCAGATTTCCCTTGGTTGGAGGATGTATGAGATAAAAAGTGGCTGCAACCATGTAATGAGGTCGAGTGTCAGGGGGACGACAAGACCGGTGATAAGTTGTGCTAGAGGCGGGACAAGGTGAAAAAATTAAGAGGGTAGAGGTAAGTGACCTGTGGGGTGCTCTGAAGATATGGACGATGCCGGAAAGGGTATATGAGAAGTAATGCTCCAACCAAGGGTGACATGGGTTGCGTGTGGCCAAAAGGAAGGAAGCAAGTCGCCAAAGGTGACGACAAAAGAAAATGTAATGACTAGAAATAAAGGCGTTTGTACAATAAATAACGAATAATTTTGGGGAGAAATATACAAATACAGAAACGAGTGCCCCAGTGTGATATGGGTGGCCAATGAAGGGAAAAATTTTCTTGGAAAACTGATGAAGGGTGGGGGCCCCATTGGTGAGTTTCTGTATGAGGTAGGTGAAATGAAGGTAGGTTCACAGATGGGCAAACTGATTGTGGATGAAATGGAGGGTTCATGATACTGCGGTGGTGTAGATAAAAAAAAATAGAACCGTAAAGAGATAATCTGGGAGTCCGTGTGGGAAAGCTAGCAAAATGAGGAGAAGGAGTATGTGGTTGATTCGTGACATGACGAAAGACTATCGGGACTCCCATCCGTAAAGGGTAATGAAGAACAACATGAGTGTCAAAAAGTGCCAAAAGGTGCTATAAATGGGACAACTCATGTGGGTAAGAATGCTACCGGGTAACAGTACCGAAGATGCAAATGGAGGCGTGGGTACTGCAGAGCCAGGAATGGGGATCCTAGAGGCCAATATCATAGGGTGTGACTGGAAATGTAAATGTGATACAACATGAAAGACTACATGCCGGTGCTGAGTATATACCTGAAGGGGTTGTGGCGATGGATGATGATCAAGTACCTGCACACATAAAAAACAAATACCCAAAGTGAATAATATCTAAAGAGAATCAAAGATATGAGCATGTATTTGATAAATGTGACTATGCGCGTGCATACCTGACCATGATATGAAAAAAAGGCGTCCCGGGGGCTCAGGATAAAAAGCGACCCAGGGACTGCTGTGATGTAGGTGACGGGATGTTGATCCCGTGGTTGAAGATGATTTGAAAAATGGACGCCTTGGTCTCTCGGAATGGTGAGTGGAAGTTTGGAAAAAGGCCTATATATAGTTGTAGCGCCCACATTGCCACCTCATTTGTACCTGCTGCAACAGTGATTGGACGAGCAGTTTTCAGAGGAGATTTGGAGATTCAGGGAGGACGAGGCATCCGATTGAGGATTTGTGAGTATCAGGTTAGTGGTCTGATCATCCTGCATAGAAATAGGTTTTCAATTTTTGGGCAGGGGCTGTACGGAGGACCGTACAGGGGTATTTAGGGGGTGTGGGCCTCACATGCGCGGGCGATTCGGTGATAGGTGTGCATATGTGCGCACTTGTACACCAAACATACATGCATGGGGGCGCGATAGAGAGAATTTAAGGTGCGCCCGAAGGGCGCGCTTGTGAGTTGAGCAGGCGCGCACTAGTGCATGACTGTGGGTCTGACAGGCGCGCACTAGTGCATGACTATGGGTCTGACAGGCGCACATATGTGCGTGTCTGTATGGTGAACATGCACACCCAAGGGCGCGCCTGTGAAGAAAATAGGTGCGCAATGATGCGCACCTGTGTAGTGCATAGGCACGCATGTGTGAGCGCCTGTGTAGTGAACATGCGCTCCTGTGTGCACGCCTGTGTAGTGAATAGGCACGCATGTGTGCGCACCTGTGGGTAACAAAACCGCTCCTAGCAGGCAAGGTTGGGATGTAAAAGAAACGAGTCTTTTGATGTCTAGATGGTTGCTTGAGCTGACATAGGGCTCTATGGTGTCGGCAGGTGGGCGACGGTGATGATGCTAGTGCGGTGGTGAGAGCGAGACTGGGCCCAACTACGAGATGCCGTGGCCATTGAGGAGCTCGGTGTTCATGTGAATTTGGCAACCTGCGGGTTTCTAAAGTTCTTTGAGTGCCCGTTGATATGGGCACAGGAGTATTTATTACAGTTCCTGATCCAAATGTGGAGTCTGGAGCTGCACTGCTTCCTCATGCGAGGAGAGCAGATCCCCTTCATTGCGGTGGAGGATGTATATTTTTTGACTAGGCTCCCCTTTCGGGGAACGCCCCTACCGGCGGAGCCGGTGCTGCCTAGGACTACTTTGCTCGCCGATATAGGCCGGAGATACTGCTCAGGTCAGGACTTTATGTCTAGGACTGTGGTGAGTATAGCGGCGATAGACTCCCTGGCGCATCGTTGTATAGCAACGATGATTGTGCGGGTATATGGGTCACTGGCGACCCAACGGATTAGTGGTGGCCAACTTCTGGTGCTGGAGAGAGTGTTGGTCGGTGAGCAGTTAACTTGGGGGCTGACACTGCATGAGAGGATGGTGGCTCAGTTGGACCACTGTCGGTCCACTAGTGCAGGGGAGTTTTCTTTTGGGTGCATCCTAGTGGCCTGGTTCTTAGAGAGGGTGTTGATGTTGCGCGCGAGGATTCTACTGGAGATGTCGGGGGCGCGAGAGCCGTGCTTGAGGTGGTGGTCGATAGTTTTTCTTCGTCATGGTGGTGGCGAAGGTGGCCACTTCTTTTCGGCAGAGGTGACACAGGTGTCACGGAAGATGTCGCAGGTGATACTTCGGTACCCCTATGTTGGGGTGGACTTCCGGGGTGACCTGGACATGGTGCTACCTCTAGGGGAGGTGTTTGACCATCAAGGTATGTTTAGTATTGGTGTGCATGTTTTTGGTTTATGTGGTTTTTTGAGATACCAGTCCATATGTATATGATATAGATGCTGATACTATCTTTTGTTGTTGTTTTTTGCATGTGCAGATGTGGCACCTTGCGGGCGCGAGGCGGAGATGCAGAGAGCGTTGGCTCATCGGGAGCCAGAGAGATTACCACAGGTAGAGAGACGTCGGCAGGAGGATGCCACGGGGTGACCAGCTGAGCCTGAGAGGGCAGTGAGGAGGTGTTGGTTTGATGACCCTGGTGCGGGGCCATCGCACGCTCCTCTGGCGGCGACCGGAGTGGATTTTGATGATGTACGCCATTGTTTGGAGATGGTTTTGCAGGATGTGCCAGAGGGCATGTGGACGCGTATCTAGGATGAGAGTTTCCTGGAGTAGTGTGTGGGGGTACCGCACCATGGCAGTCCATAGTGCGGCGAGCAGTAGTGCTGGTTGCTATGACAAGGGGATGCCTGCCGCTGGGGCAGGAGGGTCCTGTAGGGGGTGGACCACCATCGCCTGGGGCAGGTAGTGGTTGGCCGCCACAACCTGAGGGAGGAGCAGGTGGTGGCGGGATAGAGGCACCATAAGTGGTGCATGATGTATATCTATTTTTGTTGTATATAGGCTCGTGAGCCCATTTTTTGTACCGAGGTGCTGCATTGGTCCTGCGGATACATGTATTTTTGTATGTAAACATTCGGATGGCCAAATGGGCCTTGATATATACATGAGTATACATATTTTGAGATCCTGATGTTGTCTACATGTTTGTTGCTGATGTTTTGAGTATGTCCATTCGATATATATGCTGTGACAGTTTTTTGTGATATGTTTATGTATGTGTAGCTTGATGTGATATATGCCAATCTAACACCATGTTAGCTATGTGATCTGTTATTTGATTCAATTGTATTGGAATATGTGTAAATGTAATGGAATCAAAATGTTGAGATAAAAGCCTAACCTGCAAGTATTTGCGAAAGAGACAAGGATCATAGACGCGGTACACATTGTTGAGCTGGAGAACGACTAGTTGAGAGTCGAGGAAGACGCTAAGGTGATGAATATGATGATGTTGGGTGTCGGCCAGGAGGCCAATGACAATAGTGTATTCGGCTTGGTTTTTGGTTGCTGACCCCGAACATATGTCGTTTGAATGGAGCATTTCATGTGAGGGGGTGTAGACAGCCCAAGCGACCGAAGTGAGATTTTGTGTCCAACGGCTGGCGCCGTCAGCGTAACCAATGTGGTAGGATGGTGGAGGAAGCATATTTCAATAGCATAATGGATAGTTTAGATGAGAGGGGATGAGAAAAAAGATTAAAAAACGCTAAAAAAAAAAATAATAATAAAAAAAAAAATAACCTAAAGTAGGATGACTACTTTTAAGCGTAAAATTTCTTGAGATACAACCCATTAACGGGTTCCTTGAGAGAGAGGCCTTCAAGGGAGGCCAATATGTATGCGCCTTTGGTGAGGAAATGTTGGATAATGTAAGGGCCATGCCAAAGTGATTCGAATTTTCCATGGGCAAAGGTATCATGAGCGATATCATAAGCCAGGACGAGGTCGCCTTCGCGGAATGATCGAAGGTTGATATGGCGATCAAAGGTAGCCTTGGATCATTTTTTAGCTGCCTCGTTGTTCTATAAGGAAGATCGACGATCTTCATCCAGAGACTCCAAGTTCAGCAAGCACTGCTCCATTGGAGCAATGTCAGGTAATAGCTCAATTGTGGTGCGTAAGGTGGGAATTTTGCACTCGATGGGAAGAGTTTCTTCGACCCCATGGACTAAATGGAATGGTGTGAAACCGGTAGCGGTTTTCATAGCCGTTTGATAAGCCCATAGCACAGAAAATAACATATGATGCCAATTGGTTTTATGTTTATTAACTGTGCGCTGTAATATGGTCTTGAGGACTTTGTTAACTGCCTCGACCTGTCCGTTTGACTGAGGGTAATATGGTGAGGCAAACTCGTGAGAGAAGCCTAACCAAGATGAGAGTTCGATGAATATCTCATTCTCGAAGTGCTTCCCATGGTTGGAAACGAGTTGGAGGGGTACTCCAAAGCGGGATATGACGTGGTTAAAGAAAAAACGCGTTGCAGTGTTAGTGGTGTTGTTGAAAGTGGGCATAGCTTCGGCCCATTTGGTGAAGTAATCAATGGCAACCACGATGTATTTGTGGCCATTGCTGGAGGGGGGATTACAAGTCATAAAGTCGATGCCCCATTTACAAAAAGGGTTGGCAGTAATGACAGGGTGAAGAAGAGTGGGGGGAGCTCGGGCTTTGTTGGTGTAGAGCTGACATTGCTCACATCGTTTCACGGCATGAATGCAATTGTGAAACAAGGTAGGCAAAAAGTAACTGGCTCAGATAATATTTTGAGCAGTGGATATACCGGAAAGATGGCCCCCACATGCGTCGTTGTGGCAGTCGTTTAAGACTCTGTCGACCTCATCAATAGTTAGGCATTGATGAAGAATGGTGTCGACGCCCTGCCGGTAGAGGATGTCTTCGATGAGAAGGTAGCGGGGGGCCGGATGGCTAATACGTCGACGATCATCCCGTGAAAGGTGGTTACCAAAATTCTGAGTTTAGAGGTAGATGAGAAGGTCGCCGTACCAAGGATCATCTGAAGTAATGTAAAAGAGATGTTCATCGGGAAAGTCGGTATTGACGGGGGCACTGGTGGTGTCAGAGGGGAGGGCCGTGACAAGTTCGGCGAGAACGAGGGCCTTCCTACTCTTAGGTGTTGAGAAATTGAGGTTGTACTCCTGAAGGATAATGATCCATCGAGCGAATTTGTCGTTAACTTGCTAACGACTGAGAAAGTACTGCATAGGGTTGGAATCTGCGATGACCTTTGTGGTGCGAAACAAAATGTAATGACACAGTTTCTGGACTGTGAGGAAAACTGCAAGAGAAAGTTTCTCTTCGTGTTTATACTTCAAGGGTGGTCCTGAGAGGTTCTTACCAATGCAATAAATGACGTGTTCATGATTGTCATCTCTGAGCTGGACGAGGATGCCAACTACTGATACAGCTGATGCTGATACGTAGAGGATGTAGTCGCGATTATAATCAGGTGCACTAATTAAAGGTGCATTTGAAAGAATTTCTTTAATATCGTCAAATGACTGTTGGGCATGGTCGTCCCAGTGAAATGGGATTTCGTGATGTAGTAAGCAAAGGAAACCATGTGCGCGTATAGCGTAATCTGGGACAAAGCGTCGAAGAAAATTAGCTTTGCCCTGAAGACTCTGAAGTTGTCGTAGATTCTGGGGAGGTGGAATTTCGGTGATAGCTTGGACTTTGAGGGGGTCCATGGTAATACCGCTTTGGGAAACAATAAAATCAAGGAGGCTCCCAGCAGTGACACAGAACACACACTTGAGAGGATTCAAGCGGATGTTGTACTGATGACACCGTTGAAAGATGATTCGTAAATCATCGAGGTGCTGGGTGCGTTTCTTGGATCGGGTTGTGAGGTCATCCAAGTAGGCAAGGATGATTTTAGCCAAATCGTGGAAGATGTATGTCATCACCCGCTGGAAAGTTGCGCCGGCATTTCTTAAGCCGAAAGGCATGACACAATATGCAAAGGTACCCCACAGGGTAGTGAATGCAGTTTTATACTGATCGGCTGGGTGGATTTGGATTTGGTTATAGCCAGAGAATCCGTCCATAAAGGAGAGAGCCTCGTGTCCAGTGAAATCATTGATAATCTGATCGATGAAAGGCATTGGAAAGTTATCTTTTGGACATGCGTTATTGAGATCGTGAAAGTTTGTGCAAACGTAGATAGTGCCCTATTTTTTTTCGATGAGTACCGGGTTGGAAACCCATGACGTGTAAGCGATGGGGTAAATAAACCCGGCCGTGCGTAATTTGTCAATTTCATCTTTGATAGTTGCGGCTTTGGATGGGTGTAGTGGTCGCTGTTTTTGGCGAATTGGTTTGATGTCAGGCCAGGTGTCAATGCGATGTTCGACAATGGAGGGATTGAGGCCAGGCATTTCCATGTATGACTAGGCAAAAATATCCCTATATTCCTGGAAGAGGGATTTATATGCGTCGATTTCCTTAGGAGTGCAAGCAGCTCCAATGATGATTTCTTCGACGATGTCGTTTTTAATGGAAATGTCAATTTTGATGGTGGGGGAAATGTTGGCTGTGTTTCCTTCTTCAAATGCATCAGGGGCAGGAATGGGATTGTTGAACCAATCGATAGGCCCGGATGGGATAAAATATTTGGTTTCAATTGTGTAAATGGGGTTTTGGTTAGGAGGCATGGGGGATTCCTGTGGAGAGAAGAGTGCGCGGTGATGTAGCGCATCCCAGGGAGAGTCTGGGCGGTTTAGCTCTTCGATTATTTCCTCATCGCATTGGAAATGTCAGGAATACAAGGGGTCATGAGGAGTGATCTCGGTGATCGTTTGGTTTCCCCCTGATGAAGAAGCAGGGGGAACTATGCTAGGAGATGGGGAGGGTTCACTCGACATAAACCATATATTGAAGTACTAAGGGGTACCCGTGGTGGTTGGGTGGAGAGTGTCCGTATGGGAATGAGTAGGAGAATTGGGGGGGTTGCGGGGTAAATCCTCAGAGACGTCATCTAAGAACCATGGAGGCATTGGGAGTGCCTCGGGCTTGGGAGAAATTACATGAAGATCCTCCAGTGATGAGGTAATGTCAATTATCGCCTCTGTGGGTCGATGAAGCAGGGCCAATTGATGTTGCCTGTATTCAAGGATCATAGGACACTGGTATGTAAAATGAGCTAATGAATCACAGAGAGAGAAAGGGCGTCTCATACATTCATTGATGGAAGTGGTGACATAGCGAATGCCAGTGATATTTGTGGAAGAGGACGTAGCAGGGCATGGGTTGTTCTGGAAGTTCCGACGTACAGCTGCTAATGTTTGCCGAAAACATGGCAGTGATGGGCAATGATGGGTGTAATGGCCATACTCTAAACATATATCACATGCGTATTTGGTCCTCAACCCTTTACTACTGGAAGGGTGGATGGTAGTGGTGGGACTAGCAGTAGTGGCGGGTGTTATGGGAGTTTGATTGAGGGGGATCAAATTCCGGAATTTGGGTAGTGATGGATAATTGTTGGTTTGGTGGCTCTCTTTCTCACATAGTGCGCAAGGTGGTGGGATGCGTGGAGGAAGTGGAGCGGTGGGATCTTTCTTCTTTCTCTTGCCCCCAGCTGTAGCCGGGAGGTTAGTGAGTGGGGGGTGGTGGGGGTAAGGATGGGAATCATCATGGGAAGTCCTTCCTGTGGGGTAAGGGATGGTCGAGGGACCATCTTTGGTGGGTGTAAATACCAAACTGGGATTGCTAACACCATATTCGGTAGTGTGAGCGTTCCGGTTACCTGAAACGCTTCGATACCTGGTGGAGGGTAAAAGAAGGGAATTTGGGTGAGGGGTTGGGGGACTGTTTCCCAAACAGGACTATGCTCTTGAGGGGATGTGGATTCATGGACTGTTGGGGTCGACGAGTGCGTGGGAGGCTCCGATGGGAGTGGTTTTGCGACTATTGGGACGTCAGGAATGACTGAAGCCTCCTAAGGAGGAAGAGCATCGTCTGTGTGAGTTCCATTAGATGATACAACACATACCTGATTAGTAGGATGAAGGAGTGGTGGTGCTCCATGGTATGTTCCTAATAAGGATGGATCTTTGAAAATCCCAGGACCCATCTCGATGAGTGGATAGGCGTCTTGGTTGGTGTGGATGAGAGGAAGAACGTTATCGAGGTTGGCAGATGGGTTAGGCTCATAATGTGAGACTTGGTCGATGGTCACGATCTTCCCATTGTGGGGGAACATCATTGTCCGAAAGACAGAATATGCCACTGCCTTCATAGCATACATGTAGCTATGACCGAACATGATATTATAATCGAGTGGGGCGTCGATAACTTCAATATCAATGAGAATAGTCTTGCCCCCGATTTCAACGGGGACATTTTGGAAGAGCCCTTCAGGAGAGGATGGTCGTCCATCATAAGCTCGTAATGTGATGGTAGAGGGTACGAGTTCCGGGGAACCCAGTTTCTGCCATACGATTTTGGACATGATGCATGTAGACGCACCTTCATCGATGATACACCGATGAACTATGATGTTCCGTATTTTTACTGGTATTTGAAAAGAGATCAAGGCGGGAAGACTAGATTCTCCGCTGTCAAGATCAAAGGTGATGAGTTGAGTATTTGCAGGGTCGACTACCCCCAAGGCGGAAAGTAGTGATTTCTGCTGCATAGGACAAGTCTGGAAGACTTCCAAAACTGACATGGCAGTCGGGGATTGCGCTAAGTCATCTACCAAGCTATAGTTATGAGCTTCCCTAGCCTATGGGTTATGGACATTCCTGTGCAATGGGATGCGAGGGATGCGTAACGGTGGTTCGGCGGAAGGGCAAGGGATCACCAATGGGGGTCCCATCGGTGTAAGGTTTGTCTCTGGAGAGATGGGGATAGACTCAGCGGGTGTATGATACTGACGATTACGGGTTTGCAGAAGGATTTCTTCCTCACTGGTGAGGAGAATTGTACGCTCTACTGGATTGTTGGGGTTGTGGTATTGTCCCACCTGAGGTGGGAGATGTTGTGTGTCCTGTTGGGTGTTTATCACACCTTGATGTGGAATAGGATTTTGCAGCACGACGGGAGGGGGTTGTTGCACGTATTGTTGTGGTGCCTGCTGAGGGGCAAGTTGTGCAGGAGAATGGGGAAGACTACCAGAGTCTTTCAACCGTTTGAAATCAACGATCTGAGGGAAATGGTGAGTGTAATGACCGAACTCACCACAAAGGGCACAAGGGAAGATGGTTTTAACATTATTTCTCCCTTGGTGTTTGTTATTATTTCCCCCTTGGGGGTTTTGGTTCCCTTGGTTCTGGTTTCCCCCAGGTGGTTGGTGTTGTGGGGGTTGATTCCCGCCCTGACCTGGGTTGTTGTTATTCCTGTTCCATCCTTTCTTCTTAGCATTGTTTGATGGATGAGTTGGGTTGGTTGTATTCAACTATTCAAAACTTTGGTATTGTTGAGGAGCAGAAGGTTGAACAAAATTTACCCCCACATGTGGATGTGGGGGAGCCATGGGTTGTGGAGGACCAGGAAATGGGAAGTATGGATTTTGTGGTGGTACCGATCCGTAAGGTATATAGGAAGTCGTAGTTCTTTCACTAGTACTATAAGTTGATGTTGAAGGAGTACCACTGTTTGTGGGAATAGGTGGATGTATGGGAGGTGCCGGTGGTGGTCCACTTATGGGTGGAGGTATAGCAACAGGGTATGGTTGTTGATAAGTAGGTGGGGGGTAATAAGGAGTGCCCCCATATGCCAGAGGGTATTGAGGTGTTCCATACATCGGTGGTGGTTGGGTTTGTGGGCCATGGTGTGTGGTGGCACCTATTATTTTGTCTGCTAAGTGAGACATGCCAGGTTTGTCTTGGCCAAATGGCACAGGTTTTGGAAGATCAGGAAGTACCGTGTATAAGTACCCTGACTATGCATAAATGAGGTCATACTGTTGGGCCTTACTGATGGCTTCCTCTTCAGATTGAGGGAAGGTGGAAGCTACATCCTTTCCAAGGAGAGAGACAAGTGATCTAAGAAACCAGGCGAGACATTGTTGCTTGGTGGTTTCTGCTTTACACAAACTACGTCACCTACGCCACTCGTGAATATGGTCAGCGATATGTGTGGATGAGGTTTGTTTGAAGTTAGACAGTAGTTCTAGACCATTTTCATGGCGGATGGGTAATTGGAAGAAGGTTAAGAATGCTTTGGCCAATGACTCAAAGGTCGCATGGGACCCTGATTTTTCTTCGACATACCATTTGGCCGATGGGCCAGTGAGTGTGCATTGAAATAATCACAGTCTAATGGAATCATCCATAATGTTGTTGGAGGAGCACCATAGGTGAAAGGTCATGACATGGTTGGCAGGGTCACCCCCTGCCTTTCCTTCAAACTTTGGTATGTTTGAAGGTAGTTTTGTTGGCATTGCAGGCCTTGTAGGATCATGCAATATAGGATCGTTGGTGAGTTTGGTGAGATCTGGTATGTTGAGAGAGGCCAAATATGGAATCTGTAGTGGGGGGGGAGGATTAGCTCCGGCCATAGTGTGTTGTGAACCTGACCCTTGATGAGGGCTAGGCGGGTTGGTGCTCCCTCCTTGAGAGGAAGTGGTTCCCCCGCTTCCGTGTAAAGGAGAGCGAGTGAACGGATGACCTTGGGAAGTAGACCCAAGTAATGTAGAACCAAGCAAAGTTGATCCTAAGATAGTAGCACTTACAGGAGTGTGTGAAGGAGGTGCCAATGATCGGGTACGACCAGATACTCCCCCTAATATAGGAGGGAGGTTGAGCAAGCATCGTGAACAATGGGGGTTCTGTGGTTCCCCTATGATGTCAGACTAACTATGTGAATGTGTGTAAAAAGTGGTGAGAGAAAATATAGAAACAAGATCCTTTGCGTTGAATGTTTACACAATATATATATCAAAATCAAACTGTAATCAGATGTGCATCATACATAAAATGAGAAAGAAGCATATATGTGGGTAAGTGGATTTTGTCCGCGTGGGGAATCAAAAGAAAGAAAATCCTCGTGTCCTAGAAGACGTAGCGTCCTTCCTCTCAAATAGCACTGGACCTTCCAATAGTACTCAACAGTGGGGTCTGAAGTCACCGAAAGAGAAACTAGTGAAGGATGAAATAATTGGTTATAATGAGGGGTAAAGGGGGCATTTCTCGAAAGAACTGGCGATATTTCCCAATAGCCACACAAAATCCAATCAAGGTGCAATTGCATCCCACAATTTCCACCTGGGTAGATGTCCTAAAGTTGGTCACTAGGTAGCTCGGTCAAAGTGCGGCTTTTAGATTTTCGGCCTAAGAAATGGGTCACGGACTGGATCCCGTCCAAGAGGTGGGTGCCTCAAGGGGGGATACACAGAACAACCGGACCTCGGCCTTCAACCTCTCATGGGTATCTCCCTGCCTTATGGTGATTGGAACACTTGACTTGGAGGATTTTTTAGTTCCCTATTTGACAACCTCTATGTTTTGACAATGTGAGAACCAGATAACAGGGAGTTATTTGGATGCCTATCTGCGAAATCTTACCTAGACTAAAAAATTTATTTTGGCACCTCCTGTGGAGGAGAACTTAGTGAGATTTTAGAAAGTTTTTAGGTGTAGTTTTTTTGGGAGGTTGGGGGTGCAAACCAACCTCATTGATTAAAAATGGGAGTGGATAGTCTCGTCAAGAAAAGATGGGGTTTTTTCGGAATCCCTTTGGAGGAAACTTACTTAGACCTCCATGTTTCAAGAAGAAGCTATGTGAGTGATAAGTGACTTTTGTGTGTGAGTGAAAGTGTGCCAATTTTTAGTGAATTAGATGTCACCTTTTTGCATGTGGACTTCGCTTGGTCCTTACAAGAGTTTGATTACCTAATTAACTAAGTGCCTTTGGTACAACCTTGCGTAATTCAAAAGCCATAGGAAGCTATCATGTGGACATGTGGGTCCATTACTATCCTTTTAACTCCCTCTGGTGATGTAATCTAAGAAAATCTTGAAACTATCCTAGATTGAACATGTGGGCATGTATGGGCCCGTTACGAACCTTTAAACTTCCCTAGTGTTTTGATCTAAGAAAGTAAAAATTCAAACACTATCCTATCTTTGTAGCATGTGGGCATGTATGGGCCCGTTACAATATTAAGATGTGTTTGAAAAAGAAAACTAAGAGGGGTCCCAAGAAGGGCCGTTGTCCTCTCCTAAAGGTTTTAAACTTTGTTAAGGGAGGTGAAATTGTTTCTCAATCTTTTTCTGATTCTCAAGGTCGCTTGAAGGCACAAGAGAAGAGCATACTAAGCGATTGTAACTCAACTTCTAGTCCCAATGTGAGTTAAATATGATTAAAAATGATTTCCACCTTATATTATAAGTCACAACAAGCCATCCATGTGGCAAAAAACAAATAAGGGAAATTGATTTTATCCTCCTAAGTGCCTATGTGTGTTGGACTAACCCCTTTATATGATGAGGGGACTAAGTGTGGTGCTGCTTTAAAACATGCTTGACATCATTTTTAAGAAGGAAAATGGCCTTCCCCACATCCCAATAACTTACAATGTGAAATTTTGCTCAGATGCGTAGCCCCTAGTGAAGACAGAGGCGCACAGAGCGCAGGCGTGTGAACAGAGATGAGTCAGAAAGCGCATGCGCGCAGAGAAAGGCTGTCACTTAAGCGCATGCACACACAATTCACATTTGTTGGGTAGAATATCTGTGCATTGGTGAAAAACGGTTGAGAAAGAAAAATCCGGATGGATTTCTCTCAATTCTCCCTTGAATTGGATGGTTAGCAGGTCGGCTTAGGCTGGTTGGTGCACCTGCAAGTTAAGCAAACTAAAAGAAGAGCAAAATAAACCCAAATGAGCTAGGAAATTGATACCTTTCCCCAGTGGAGTCGCCAATCTGTTGCGCCTCTTTCATCACCTTGGTGAGCAAATAAGAGGTGCTTGCAATATCAGTTGGGTCTGCTGAGCAGGACAGCTGTAGAGGAAAGAGTTAGAGAAAGAAAAACAAAACTATAATTAAGAATTAAACTAATAAAGACTAAAATCATAAGCATAGGGACATAGAGATAACAAGAACAAAAAGACCCATGTCACCAATGTTTGAGGCTTGATCTATTGATGAAAAAAAAGCAACAAGAAGAAAGGGGACTATGAGTCCCTTCTTCCTCCAAGGGAAGGCTCTTGGACCCTCACTAGTAGCTCTTCTTACAAACAAAGAAAATTAAAATGGTGATGAAAGAACTCTTTTCAAATCCACTCAATGGAGAGGTGGATTGCTCAACGAAATGGTGCCAATGTGCTCTTGTCAAGGATGGAGTCCTTAAAACAATATAGGCAGCATAACATTACTTAAAATTCCTTGAGAAAATGAGGTGCATTCATGGATTTTTATAGCATTGCATTGGGTTATTGTGTAACTTCTTTGTAGTGTGAAAAGAGGCCATTTAGGGCATTATTAGGTCTTTGACCAGCCCACCATTCGGATCCATCCTAGATTTGGAGGTCAAATCAGCTTGGGATCTTAACCATAAGTGGTTGGGAGGCCGACCATATTCATAAATGCGTCGTTTAGCAGGTGCACGGCTTTTTGTGCTAACAACTGCGCATCGTGCACGTATGCGTGCATTCTACATTTATGTTCCATGCATGTGCGTGCACGCCCAATGTCTGCAAAGCGCTCTTCAATTTTTCACTACTTTGTATAGTTTTTTCCCTGTTTTGAATGCTGTGAGATTAATTCAGGGCCATGAATGACTTCATTACTGTTTGACGATGCTGAGTTCTTGTAACCATGTGCAGACAAAATTTCAGTGATAACAATTTGTATATCCATTCATGAATTTTGGATTGTTTGTTCTCCCCCTCGGTGTACGACATTTCACCCATTTGCGAGTTCGGAGGGATTGGAAACTTAGGGTGTCAAATCCCTTGGATCCTGGAGCACTCAAGGTAGCACCTTTTTGTTAGCACTTGTTCATAGTTGAGGGTAACATTGGCTTTCCTCTAGAACCAAGAGGGATAGGGCCCTAAAGTGATTTTTAAATTCAAAAGGTCAATTTTGGCCCATGATTTTTATCCCAAAGTCACTTGTAAGAATTTGTTGGTACCTTAGGGTCTTGAAATTTGGATTTTCATATTCAGGAAGAAGTAGGACTTGTGTTTGATTTTTGGGGGTCATAATGGGCCCGAAGATCCAATTCGACTCCTGATGGTGATCAATCCTAGACCATGTGGTCATGCGGACCTTGGGAGAGGGTGGGGTCTGCATCAAGTTGTATCAGAGCCTGATTTTAGTTACGGATAATAGGCAGGAGAAGATGGAGGTAAAGTAATGATGCTCTATGAATATTTTTTTCAATAGGACATCAATCAACAAACATCTAGGTGGGTTGAAGGAGAAGAACCTATTGCGTTCTTGGAGGTAGAGGTAAAAACCAAATCGCTACTGAAGGCCAGAAGTGGGGTCAGAGAAAAGACCTTAAGAAAATGAGCAGTTAAGAAATGGACTAGGAGCTCAAGGAGGTCCGAGAAGAACTCAGTCGGGTGATGCTAAAGATGAAACAAGAAGTAAGAGGAAGTTGGACGTATGAATGGCCCATGAAGATGAAGGTGAAGTGTCCCACCCAATAGTTGGCTTCCTAGAGGCAATGGTAGATGTTGAGGAGGTGGTCGAGGAAGGTTGAAGACCTTAGTGACATGGAGGAATAAATGATTTTCATTTGTGAGCCAAATAATGGAGAAACCCCTAAATGATGAGGAGGGGAAGAGATAGAATAGATATCTCATAGACTGTTAGGAGGGTAGAAATTAAATTTCATTTTGCCAGGTGGTAAAGGAAGGGGAGATGAGGCTATCTAAGAGTCTCATGAACTAAAAGGAGGGTTCATATCAACAAGGAGTGCTGACAGAGGAGGATGATAGGTGCATTATGATAATTGGAGGAATCTAAATATTCCTTCCAAGCAGGTAAGTCGAGGACAGTGCACATCTTGAAGGTGCAGTAGAGGAGGGACATCCATAAAGAGAAGATATTAGTATCTACCCCAAAGATGAAGGAAGCAGAGCATACCAAAAATATTCTCACTCAATGGGAGATAGCGTTGAAAATGTTGGAGGATTAGTTAGACCATATAGAGACAGAGGAATACGTCCAGGGGATAGTCATGCAAGATGAAGAATAATTCCATCCCAAGGAGCAGTTGGAAGAAGCTAGACTTGTACCAATACTAGGAGAGACCAAGGAGTTGAAATAAGTTAATATTTCAGGGGAAATGTATGAGAATAAGATCGCTATCATGGATACATAGTTTGAGTATACATTGGAGTGGAAATTCAAGGACACAAAAGGTGAAATCGGAATGGGAGATCAGGACGATCCGCCCATTTATATGTGTGGTGAATAAAATATGCAGCAAAAAAATAGACTACAGAGAAGGAACCAACCAATGCACCAGATGGATAAAGAAATAGAAGAGATAAGGAGATTGATGTTGGAATAAGATTATAAGGATGCCAACAATAGAGAGAGATTGAGAAGAGGATAAAATCCTACAGAAGCAGAGAAACAACAATGACAACAAAAAGGAAAAGGAGCATATGGACAAATCCACATCAAAGTTTGGGACCCTCGAGGATCTCAATAGAAATAGAAAGGGATCCATGAGAAGGATATCATTATTTTTACCAGCACAAAAGTATGATGTAGGAGAATCACTACAACTCATCTATGCATCATCAATCCAAGGAATCAATGCACAAGGAGGAACAAATTCCAAAGGAAGAGAGGTGCTAGCCCTGTCATTTTGAGCCTAAATTTAAACTTTTAATGTAATTAAATGTGAGTTAATGTTTCGAGGCTAAATAAAGGCCGATCCTGTTTCCTTGACATGTCGAGTAATTGTAATGTGTAGTGTCACCTTTAATGGATGATAACTAGGTGGATATAGATCCGATGTGGACTATATGGCAGTTTTACTGTAATTCAATGTGAGTAGGTGGAGAAGGAATCAAGAGCCCCTCCTTTGTAAAATATCTTTGTTTTTAAAAAATTATGAGTTAGTAGTTGAGAGATTGTAGAGATCTCAAGAGAGGAGAGGAGACGTGTTGAGACTTTGTTGTAGTCTGAGCATTGTAACCATTGTATAGACATTTTGATATAATACAAAGAGTAATTTTTCCTTCCCATGAGGTTTCTATGAGTATTTTGTGAATGAGTGAATCTTTATTCTATGAATTTATTCTATGTTTAATTATGTATGTTGTAGATGTGAAAATATGTTACATTTGCAGGTTTATATAGAATTCTATATATTTCTTAATTTCTGGGTAACTCTTGGCTCTTAGGTTTGTGCAAGGAGTGCACACCAGATTGGTTGAAACCTATTTGAAGATAATGCAAGGAATGTGTTTTGAACTATGTCTTGAGTTCAAAGAAGAGTGTGCCAGGTGGTCACACCAGAACAATTCATAAAGATCAGAAAGAATAGTGTGGAAGAAGGCACATTAGAGTTATTGAACACTCTAAGAACGCTCTGCAAGGAGTGAATTGAGTACGCGTGAGCTATGCACATGAGAGCCTGAGAAGTTCTAGACTCAGGAAGTGGAGACGTGAAAGGAAATCATAGATCCAACACACAATTGAAGTATTGGTAGAAGCTTAGAGGGAAGAGAACATACAACTAGGAGGTTGTTGGAAAAACTTTTAAGGGGACAAAGGGATTGAATCCTTTGAAGTCCAAGCCATTTGAGTGCATAGGAGGAGTTAGTACAAGTGTGTATAAATACCCTCCAAGGTTTGAAGAGGTTAAGAACCTTCAAGGTTCAAATTGTTGAGGAAGTTGAAGAAGTGCACGAGAGATAAAGAGGTTTCAATGATCAATCCACTAGAAGCAAGAGGGATAGGGCCTAACAATGATTTTTAAATTCAAAAGGGGGAGTTTGTCCCATGTTTTTTAGCCTGAAGTCACTTGTAAGACTTCGCTTGTGTCTTAGGGTCTCTAAATTTCGATTTTTTCATTCAGGAAGAAGTATAGGAATCTGTGTTTGATTTTGGGGGCTGAGCAGGGGCCTGAAGAGGCAATTTGGCTCGCGATTGTTATCGATCCTAAACTGAGATGTCGCGCAGACCCTAGGAAAGGGTGGGGTCTGCATCATAAACCATTAACCCTAGCCAATCACAATCAAACACCATTGTTAGCTATAATGAAAAATAGAAAACCATGCCCAACCAAAATGAACCAAATTTAATGCACCATTACCCTTGATGAATGTTGCAATTCATTGCAACCATTAATCACCAAAACCATTTGACATAAAGTTAGCTTATATGAATGTCACAATGTGACATAACCATGTTCTTATAAAGATATCTTATATGAATGTTCCAATGCAACGTAAATATTTAGGAGCGTAACAATTCAACATAAAGTAAGCCAAATTAAATTTCAGAATCGAACATAACCATAATTGAAAATTGGCATAACCCATCATAAGCCTTGATCAACATTGCAATGTGATAAAACCCTTTATGAATGTAACAATGTGACATCAAATTTCATGAACTCACAACGCTAAAAAACCCTAAATGGGCATCACAATGGGACATGAAATTTGATGATTACAACAATCTGACATAGCCAATAATGTTTCAATATAAATGTGACAATTTGAAATAACCATTAAGGAATGTTGGAATCCAACATAACCCTCAATGAATGTTGTTATGTCACAAAATCCTTTATGAATGTTACAATATGACACCACATTTGATCAACAACACAATGAGACATAACCTTTGATCAATGTAGGAAGTTGACACAAGTAAAAAAAAATGAATGTCTCAATGTCACATAACTATTGATGAAAATCATAATCAAACATATCCTTATTATAAAGTAAGACAAATAAAATGTTACAATATGATATAACCATTGAATAATATCACAACCCAATGAAACCCTTGACAAACATTACAACGCAACAAAACCCTTAATAAATGTCACAAGGTGACATCACATTTGATGAACATCACAATGTGAAAAAACCCTTAATGAACATCACAGTGTGGAAAAACCATTAATGAACATTGCAATGTGACATGACATTTGATTAATGTCGCAATGTGATATACTATCCATTAGTATACCAAGATGAATGTCACAATATTAAATAACCGATAATAATTATAACAATTAGACATAAAAACCCATGATTAAGGAAGGTCCACCAAATTAAACCATAATAACCATGATTAACCTATTAGAATATTGAGACATCCATAAACATACAACAATATGGAACACAATAACCTTGTTATTCTATCCTCTTATCCATATAACAACATTTAATCATAATAAGAAAGATACAAGAGAAACCGCGTACACTAGATATACTTGGTAAAAAGAAAAATGGGGAAACATGTATCTTACACTTCATCTTGGCCAAGACATCACACTCTATATTCCCATCATTCCAATTTATATGATCACTATGTGATCCTTCATTCCTGTTGTTATCTAGGTCTTGGGGTGCCAAACTGGGAGGATACCTTCAACTTGACATGACATACGCTACAATCCCGATCTTCGATGGACAGCTTACCCGCTTGTACAGAGAGACAAGGTTGGCATATACAGTAAGTGACCCGCTGAATCCGAATAATTATCATGTTTATGTCGTAGATCAGGATTTAGGAAATTGTATTTTATCCATCGATGATGATTTAGAGGACTGTATAGAAGAAAGTTGTACATAAAAAGAAAAAATAGAAAAAAAAATAAAGATGTATATAGTACTGGAGTTTGGAAAATGTATTTTGATCGTGCTTCGTCTTGTGAAGGAGCAGGAGCTGGAGTTCTGTTTTTCGCACCTGGAGATGAGTTTATTATCCCTTTTTCTTATAGGTTATAGTGGGACATTGATTACACTAATAATGTATGTGAATATGAAGCCTTGGTCTTAGGATTAGAGGCTGCTAGGAAGTTGAAAATTAAAAAATTGGAAGTCTATGATGATGTGGAATTAATTATAAAACAGATAAATCGTCAGTATTAGGATAAACACCCAAGGTTAAGGTCTTACATAAATTGTTCCTCCGATCTAATTGAATTTTTTTTCTCATCAGTTAATGTTCACTACATCCCCAGAATAGAAAATTAACATGTAGATTCACTGGCCAAAGCCACCTCAACGTTTGTACCTCCTACGAACTTCAAGCTAAAATATTATATAGAAATGAGGCATAGACCCTCAATTCCAAACAATGTACAATACTGGCAAGTTTTCGAAGATGATGAACAAATCAGATAATTTTTAGAGATGGTGGATGAGTTTGTCGAAACTCATATTGATCAGGAAAATGAGAATGACCCTGTTTGGATTATGTAGGAAGGATAAGATCCTCAAGAGTTTCAAGATAAAATCACTAACCACCGCATGTTTCTATTGAAAAATAATCAGATCCCTAAAGGTTTGATTCCCTTGGAGAGATTATTTAATAATGATGATATTCCCTTGAAACATACTTTATAGCCTTAGCTTGAAGAAGTTGAGGACTGTGATATAAGCACTAAAGAAACTCTGAGGTTGGTTAAAATATCCAAATATCTGCCTCCTAAAATAAAAATCAAATATGTTGATCTTCTCAAGCAGTATAAATACTTTTTTTCTCGGTCCTATGATGAATTAAGAACTTATGATACCACCATAATCAAACACAAGATTCCTCTGAAGCAAGGTGTTAAACCATTCAAGAAAAAGCTTAGACAGATAAATCCTATTCTACTACCTGTGATAGAGAAAGAGGTAAAGAAAATTTTGGATGCCAAGATCATTGTCCCATTCAAATACTCTGAATGGGTAGCTAATTTAGTTCCTGTCAGAAAGAAAAATGGTGAGATTAGACTATGTGTTGACTTCAGGAATTTAAATAGATCATCACTCAAAGATAATTATCCATTGCCTAAAATGGATCATGTATTGGAAAAGGTGGTAGGATAAAATAGAATGTCTATGATTGATGGATTTTCAGGATATAATCAAATTGCAGTTCATGAAGATGATAAAGAGAAAACTACATTCACTACCCCATGGGGTACTTTTATGTATGATAGAATGCAATTCGGTTTAATGAACGCAGGAGCCACTTTCCAATGAGATATGGACATTCCTTTTGTTGGCAAAAGAGATAAGTTCGTGGTCATTTATCTTTATGATCTAACTGTGTTTTATAAATCTGATGCAGAGCACCTATTTCACCTTAAACAGACGTTTGAGAAATGTCATAAATTTGGTTTGTCTCTGAATCCCAACAAATCTCATTTTGCAATGCAGGAAGGTAAACTATTGGGCCATATAGTATCAAAAAATGGAATTAAAAATGATCCAAAGAAGGTTGAAGATATATATACTATTCATATTCCTAGAAATACAAAGGATATCCGGTCATTTTTAGGAAAAAATAATTTTTTAAGAAGATTTATCCCAAACTTCGCTGAAATTGTAAAATTGATCACAGATATGCTCAAAAAAGACAACGAGGTCAGGTGGACAAGCAAGGCCAAGGAGTCATTTAAATGTATTAATAAGGTCATAGGTGAAGCACCGATACTGACAAGCCTAGATTATATGAAAAAATTCTTGATTTTTTCATTCGCCTCTAAACATACTATTGCAGTCACACTGTTACAAAAGAATGATGAGGGTTTTGAGAAACCTATCGAATATTTTAGTAAAAGTCTCAGAGATGATGAACTAAAGTATGGTATATTGGAAAAGAAAGATTATGCAATGGTGAAGGCCCTAAATGATTTCAAGACCTACGTACTACATTCTAAAATAATTGCATATGTACGTATGAGTTATGTTAAAGATATATTGGTTCAACCCAATAGTGATGGAAGAAGGGGTCGATGGATTGCTAAAATTCAGGAGTTTGACCTGGAAGTAAAACTGACCAAACTTGTAAAAGATCA
The DNA here is from genome assembly GCA_009831015.1 of Picea engelmannii. Lineage (NCBI taxonomy): Eukaryota > Viridiplantae > Streptophyta > Pinopsida > Pinales > Pinaceae > Picea > Picea engelmannii. The sequence continues at coordinate 276,648 of ML777587.1, read as the reverse complement.
GGGTTTGGATAAGATAATAGCTTAATCAAATTTTAAAGCACTTGAAATAAATCATCTACAAGAGTATGAGGAATTTTTATATATACATGAATCTGATATTACTGTACCCGTAACCAAAATTTCAAAAACATTCTCTTCTTCATCTTGGTATAGTTACATTGTTTCATATATTCTGACTCTTCAATGCCCCAGCAACCTAACTCCATCTAAATCTATAACATTGAAGTTACATGTAGTAAAATATTACATTGTAGATGGTCAACTATATTGGAAGGATCCTCTAGGTTTCTTACTGAGTTGTTTAGTAGAGTCTGAAACAAAGAAATTTATAAACAAATTTCATGAAGGAGTGTGTGGAGGACATCACACATGGAGAGAAACGGCCTACAAAATCGTAAGAGTTGGATATTATTGGACGAAATTATTCAATGATGTGAATGATAAGATCAGAGCTTGTAACCCCTGTCAATTGTTCACAGGCAAGAAAAATATTCAGGCACTGCCTTTGGTTCCAGTTAAATCTGAAGCCCCGTTTCAACAATGGGGCCTTGATTTCAACAGGGAAATAAATCTGCATTCTAGTGCTCAACATAAGTTGATTTTGACTGGTACTGATTATTTCACCAAATGGGTAGAAGCCATTCATACGCGAAATGAAATAGATGCAGTGGTGATCAGTTTCTTGGAAGAGAACATTCTATCAAGATTTGGTTGTCCTTGGAAAATAGTTACTGATAATGCTCAAGCATTCAAATCCATGGCCATGGTAGGTTTTTTTCAAAATTACAACATTGTACTAGGACATTCTACGGCCTACTATCCATAATGTAATAGATTAGTCGAGTCATCAAACAAGAGTTTGATAACCATAATTAAAAAAATGTTGACCAAAAATAAGAAAGCATGGCATGTACATTTGAAGCATTCTTTATGGGCTAACAAAATAGGCACAAAAAGATCCATCGGAATGTCCCCATTCCATATGGTGTATGGTACTGACGTTATTTTACGCATAAATCTTGCACTTCCTATAATGAAACTCTGGAAAGAATCAAAAGAAGAGCCAAATGACATCACTAGAAGAATAAATCAAATGATTGAAGTTCAACAAAATATGGCTGAAGTAGATGAAAAACTACAGAAGTATCGGGATAACATGAAATCCATGTTTGACCAGAAAGATAAAGATAAGGAATTTCTCCCTAGTGATTTGGTTTTAAAATGGGAAGCTAGGAAAGAAGATGCGAGGAAGCATGATAAGTTTTACCATATCTAGTGTGTACCATATAAAATTTCAGCCTCTAAAGGAAAGAATGCATTTTTGTTAGAAAATCTTGACAGAAATTCTTAACGCCCCTATCAATGGGTGTTACCTCAAGCATTTCATGCAGTAATATGGTTCCAAACTCTCATTGTACATACCGGTTTGGTTTTCACTTTTTTGTTATAATTTTTGTCCTTTTGGTACGCTTTTATTTTCACTCTAAATAGAAAGAGGTTAGTTGATTTCATTTAAAAATAAATAAATAAAAATTATATATATATATATATATATATATATATATATATATATATATATATATATATATATATATATATATATATATATGCAACAAGTAGGTTTCCAATCATCAAAGAGTTCCTGACATCTTTCATGATTCATCTCATTGTAGGATACGGTCTGATAACCAAGAGACAATCTCTAGCAGGAATCATTACTAGCATTGAATTTCTCTCGAAATAGGTGATAAATTAGTAGTTTGCTTGGTTGAAAATATAAAGAAAATCTGAGTTATGAACTTCTGCTTTTCTGGACCAAGTTAAAATTTTCAAGAAGATATTAATGAATATGATAGAAGTTTCATCTGCACTAATATTGTCACCTGATTTATTCAGAGGGTTACAAAATTTGAAGATAGTTCTAAATTTTTCCCTCTGGATAAAAAATAAAATAATAAAAAATGTAAAAAAAAGGTTTTTAAAAGAAGAAAGCTAGAAATAAAAAGAACTTTTCTTCCTAGTCTTCAAAGAGGAAAAAGAGCTTCACTTTAAATTTGAAAACCTAAAAACAAATATTCCACATGAGAATAGGCGAAAATCTTGATGATATTCCTAACTTTAACTAAAATACAAAGTATGTTTGGACTAATCTTAACTACTCTAACCTCTTTACCAGATTTAAATTTATTGATGTCACTCAAGGAAAGTCCCTGGAAAATAAAATTCCCCATGAAAACTTCCTAGTAAGCGAAGGTGTTTTTATAGTCAGAAGAGGATTAATCCAGAGTAATCAAAGTGAGTTAACAGACCTCTAGTGCTAAAATATAAATAGATATCATGCATGGTATATTTTATTATATACAAATTGATTTCCCCCACTTCATGTTTCAAAATATAAGACAAATGGTGAAAGAAAATTATTTAATGATTACTCCCATCTAGTCCAAAGGAGATGATGAAAGGAAAATCATTCAATGATTGCCCTCATGTCAACATTTAAATGCAAAGTTATTAATTGAAGTGGTGAAAGGAAATTGAATATGGGGATTAGATAACTTCACCAGGGTATTGAACATGCTTGCTGGCAGTGAAGAAATATCTATGATATCTATAAGGCTGTTATACATGTATTATAATGTACCTTGGAAACTAATTCTTTCTTAGGCTAGATCTACATTTTAAGCTAATGTGGGACTCCCTATTTAAAACATTAAAATCACCTTGTCTTGATGCAAATAAAATTGAACAAAGTCCGATAGATTGGTTAAGGTTGTTTTGATTATTTCAAGAAATTCTAAAATCAATTTTAAGAAAAGGATGTATTTTAAGCCTGAATTCAAGATTGATGAATGATTAAGTTTTGAAAGTTTTCAGAGATATGGATGAAGTCCCAAGTCCTTATGTGTGTCTTCTTTCATAATGTGTTTCACAAAGATGCAATAATGACTCCATTTACCCAATAAAGGCACTCGGTTTACTGTTATTCTCATCCCACAAGGAAATGAGATCCCTAGATGGAGCCTATGTTGAAACACATATATTTTTCTAAAACATTAAACTTAAAAAGTTTCATTTTGTTCAAATAAGGATAAACATGCATTTGGATACTATCGTTGATAAAGTCTCCTGATTAATCCAATGGTGTAAATATTTTCAAGTTATGGAGCTGCCCTTTCATTAAAAATCCAAATCACTAAAGACAACTTTCAACGTATCGGGTTTCGGGGTTTCGCAATACTAACAGTTAGACATACAAAGAACTCCAAATTCTCGATATGAGAAGTCGTGAAATAAGATTGAATTAAATCGAGTTAATTAAACAATTAAAATGATTAACGATAATTAACCTTATCACAACTTCGTGTTTCGGGAATCCTTCCTTAAACGATGACTTAAATCCCCAATATGCAAAGTCATGAAATCATCAATTAATCATGATTATTTATAAACATTAAACATGACTAATATTAATTAATCAATTGTGATTTCGTGATTCGGGAATCATAGCTTGAATTGAAATAGGCTAAACTAAAACCTTGAAATGGATTAAGGTTAAATATAGTCAATTAACCATATAAACTCGATTTATTAAAAAAATAAAACACTTTTATTTTACCGTTGAGTTTATGTTGATTGCGATATGGGTGATTTAAAATTTATTTTCTGATCACGAAAATTGACCATTAATGTTATTAAATGACCATCCCGGGGAAATGATTTCAAATAAGATCCTTCTTTAATACCCAAATCTTTTTATTAAAGGAACTAAACGTATTGTTAGTGGAGGTATATACAGGTCAAGGTGTCTAAGGCAAGAAAGATTTTTTCATTTTCAATTACATTCACATTTTGGTACAGATTTCTTAACGAGATACTCGGTCCTATGCATTTTCTATGAAAAATAGTAGGTTTTTAAGAATTGCTACCATGCCACCATGAAAAGTAGCTAAAGACACTAGTGAAAGTTTAGGCCAGAGTTCAGAAGTTAACTCCGACACCTCACCTAGAAGTATAAACACAGTTAAAACCTGGATGAATGTATTCAACATCCTACATTACGAGCTGGTAAACTACCCTAATGATTCAAGAAACAACGAAAAGGAAGAATTATCTACCAAATACAAGCCTATTCCTCAGTCAGAGATGCATAAGGTAGAAGCAAGGCCGAGTCTTTTACCCTACAATGACATGATTAAATGGGAACTAGATCATGTCTATATCCCAACTAGAACTATATTCAATTCTCACAAGGTAGTTGTTGGGTCATTTCGGCCGGAAAACATACCTGTGATGTATAAACTGTCTTCAACGCCAAACTTCGTTTATAATTCTAGTTTTCTAGCTAATTTTAACAAGAAGGAGTGTGATCAATATGGAATTAGTCTTTCCAACTTGATCAAGGATTGGTGTTCACGCCCCAAAAAGTTCAGAGTCGATTCTCATGGAATACACTCAATCTCATCGCTAGAACCGAAGTTCATGTACATAACCATGATGATGTGTAGACTCTATGGAAAATAGAACACAACCCATTTATTTCTACCATGGGTACCCATTATACAAAAAGTAGAAGAAGGATATTCTTTCGACTGGGCCAAGATATTGTCAGACAATTTGGCTAGTGAAATTATAGAATACCAGGCAAAGAAAGCCAAAGGGAAATGAGCTTCATTCTTCATGTCAGCTTATATTATGGATGCCATCTATTTCATGACACCTTTCCCACTGATGGGTTGGAGCTAGACTCCATATAGTGCACAACCAATTCATATTTATCATTCAAAACTCTTGGAATACAAGGCGAAGGATTTCTTTTATGAAATCTGTAATTGGGTAGCGGTGTTGATGCACACTTCTATATTTGGTCACCCACCTCCTATAATTTCATACACATTTGTGGCTAACCTAGATAAAGTGGCAGACTAGTACATCAAGGAACACTTCTCTTATATCAGAGTTTTCAGTTGTTCAGTTCCCCCATATGATTAACCAAAAATTTTGTTAGACCGATTAGTGCACTGCAAGGTCACATGACAAACAATACTCGATGGAATTAGCAAAGAAATCAAAGCAGTGCAGAAAAAGGTATGGCCATATTTTCCCTTATAGATTGTTGCATTTTCTTTATTGGATTTCGGCCACTCCAAAGTGGAGGCTTTGTCCCTAGAAGAAATAAAGATGGTTAACATTGAATTCAAGAAGCACGACCCACATAAGGTCATGGGTAACCATATGGATAGTTCAAATCTTAAAAAGTACAAACATGAAGAGTCAATGTAGGACAAAATGTTCTGAGGGGAGAAGTCTTACCTAGAAGTTCTGAGCCGAGTTCGATCTCTATCACCTGATAAAATGATTAATTTTTACAACTTCCAAAAGCAATGAAGAAGTAGTCTTATAAAATTATTACAAGGGGAAAACCCAATGTCTCCATCTACACAAAAAACAAAGACCCAAAATCCACAAGCCCTGGAAAACTTAGAGAAATCTAAGGTCTCGACTCAGAAAGAATATATCCCGGAGATAGATATATTAGATAACCAGACCAAAGATCAAGCAGAGACATTAGCAAAGAAAGGATATGATAGGCCACTATCTTCATCATATAAATCAACTATAGATGGAACCAGAAAACAATTATCTACATAAATCAGTATCCCCATTCAGGTTGTCATGCCATTACAGTTCACCATAGGAAACCCTAATGCAAAGTTAATACTCATAGGAGATCTCACACCTATCCCTATTGAAGAGATACCTCCTTCTGATTTTTTTTTCAGTAAGAAAAGGAAAGTTGTGGTGAAGAAAGAAATGCACCAGAATGAAGGTGCAACTTTCAAAAAGCACAGAGTACTATTGGATGGACAAAATTTGGAAGAAGAATACTTTGCTATAGAGATAGCAGGATCTTTGGGAACTTTTGCAATAGCTAACCTATTCTCAGTTGATAATCTGAAATAAAAATTGAAGCAAAAGAATTAGATGATAAGTCAGTTGCAAAATCAAATAAGGAAAACATAAAACAATGTCATAGATGAAGTCAATAAAGGGCTTGAACAAGCTAGAGATAGTGATAAATAAGAAATCCAACTGCTCAAGTCCAATGTTGATGAGATGCATAAGAATATTAAAGTGAGAAAAAGACGAACTATCCATCAAGATGAGTTGATAAAACAATTACAAGGCAAGGTCAGTTCCACTGAGAAAATGGTTGTGGATATAGCACTGTTTCAAGCTCAAGCATTGGAAGTGCTAAAGAAACTGGAAATATCACAACAAAGACTTTTTTCTAAGGTATAAATCATCCAAAATCATTTTCGGGAAGTAAACAAATCATTGGACAATATTGGTTTCACAGAAAAAGAGGCTACTGCAACCCGAATCACTTTTCAAGAAGTGGTCATGTCATCGGCTAGAGAACAAATATCTATAACTCCTAGATTGACTGTTGCAAAACAGGTCAGAGGTGATATAATATTAAAGACATGGGAGGCCAATATAGCCGAGAGTAAAAGAACAACCAAGGATATAAAAGAGGATTGTGAAGAGATTTTTCATTTTCTTAATAAAGAATCACTAGGCCTTGGAAAGGATGATGGTTCTGAAATACTAGGACAAATCAATATCGTAAAGCATCAACTTGACATCAAAGAAAACTTAGAGGCAACTCAAGTTGAAATTTCACAGCTAAAGTAGTTTGACATCGCTCGAATAGATAGATGGCTATTAAAGCCAAATTTACAACTATAGTCAATGATTTCTGAAGATAAAAGGATAGAAGACAGGTTGGCACAATTACAAAAGAAGTTGTATCGTTTTGAGGTAAAAGATGTGAGAAAACCTTCTAGACTAGTAGTACAATTTCTAAGCAAGTGTGTGGAATGTCTTGAGCAAGGAAAAGGGATTACTTCAAAGAATCAATGAAGTAACATGTACATATTTGTTTCTGCCAGTATAAGAAAAATATAGAGAAGAACCAAATGAAACGGTTCAGGTTTTCATTTTGTAACCATTATTATCTAGGAATAACGAGAATTTAAACCGCCTAGGGTTGAGAACCTCTTGTATAAATATATTTTCAAAAGACTAAAGATAGGTTGGTTTTTTTCCATATGTAACTGAGAAATATCTCCTCCTTGAGGATTAATACAAATATAGATCAGAGATTCCACATTTCGTTCATTTGAGTTATGTGTTCTTCTGTCTTTCCACATTCTAGTATCTTTTTATATATCTCCTTGATTAATTCTTGATCACAATTTAGTACAACCTCTATTGTGGTTACATTTCATTTAGTAATTTAATAGAACATAGCTTTTCCTCTATTTTACTGTTAGTAAATACAAGACATGTGATTTAATTGGATTGCTACATTTTATGCTTCATTTAAGGCTATATCATCTATTTTCTTCTCCCATAGCGAAGTAAGATTCTTCTATAATAGATGTGTTGCTTTGTCTAACAACTTTATGTTTTTCTCCTTTCACCCAATTCTTTAAATTTTAACTCAGACACGAAAGACAACCTCTGAGTTGTTATGTTGTTAATTCATTTTTAGGAAATTTTCTCACATAACAGAGGTAGAAAACACAAACACTAAAACCTCCTTTATTTCTGGATGACTTGACATTATACTTTAAATCCTTAAGTATAAACAAGGTTTTAGTGTTTTTGCTTTCTACCTCTGTTATGTCAAAAAAGATCCTAAAAATGAATTAATAGCATAATAGCTCAGAGGTTGTCTTTCATCTCTTAGTTAAAATTTAAAGAATTGGGTGAAAGGAGAAAAACATAAAGTTGTTAGACAAAGAAAGGCATCTATTACAGAAGAATATTACTTTTCTATAGGAGAAGAAAATAGATGATATAACCTTAAATGAAGCTTAAAATGTAGCAATCTAATTAACTCATAGGTCTTGTATTTACTAACAGTAAAACACAAGAAAAGTTGTGTGCTATTAAATTACTAACTGAAATATAAGCACATTAGTTTTTGTACTAAATTCTGATCAACCATTCATCAAGGAGATACATAAAAATATACTAGAATGTGGAAAGACAGAAGAGCACATAAATCAAATGAACAAAATGTGGAATCCCTTATCTGTATTTTTATTAATCCTCAAGGAGGAGTTTTTTCTGAATTACATATGGAAAAAATCCAACCTGTCTTTAGTCTTTTGAAAATATATGTATAGAAGAGGTTCTCAACCCTAGGCGATTGAAATTCTCATTATTTCTAGATAATAACAGTTACAAAATGAAAACCTGAACCATTTCATTTGGTTCTTCTCTATCTTTTTCTCATACCGACAGAAATATATATGTACATGTTACTTCATTGATTCTTTGAAGTACTCCCTTTTCCTCGCTCAAGAAATTCCACACACCTTCTTAGAAATTGTACTACTAGTCTAGAAGGTTCTGTCACATCTTTTGCCTCAAAAAGATACAACTTCTTTTGTAATTGTGGCAACCTGTCTTCTATCCTTTTATCTTCAGAAATCATTGATTGTTTCTGTAAATTTGTCTTTACCATCCATCTATCTATTTGAGTAATGTCAACCTTCTTTAGGTGTGAAATTTCATCTTGAGCTTCCTCTAAGTTTTCTTTGATGTCAAGTTGATGATCTAAAATATTGATTTGTCCTAGTATTTCAGAACCATCATCATTTCTGAGGCCTAGTGATTCTTTATTAAGAAAATGAAAAATCTCTTCACAATCCTCTTTTATTTCCTTGTTCGTTCTTTTACTCTCGGCTATATTTGCCTCCCATGTATTTAATATTATACCACCTCTGAAATGTTCTGCAACAGTCAATATGGGAGTTACAGATATTTCTTATCTAGCTGATGACACAACCGCTTCTTGAAAAGTGATTTGGGTTGCAGTAGCCTCTTATTCTCTGAAACCTGTCCAATGATTGGTTTACTTCCCGAAAATGATTTTGGATGATTTCTACCTTAGCAAAAAGGCTTTATTGTGCTATTTCCAGTTTCTTTAGCACTTCCAATGCTCGATCTTGAAACAGTTCTATATCCACAACCATTTTCTCAGTGGAACTGACCTTGTATTGTAATTATTTTATCAACTCATCTTGCTAGATAGTTCATCTTTCACTCACTTGCATATTCTTATGCATCTCATCAAGAATAGACTTGAGAAATTATATTTCTTATTTATCACTAGCTCTATCTTGTTCAAGCCCTTTATTGACTTCATCTCTGACATTCTTTTCTATATTCCTTATTTGATTTTGCAACTGACTTATCATCTTATTCTTCTGCTTCAGTTTTTCTTTCAGATTATCAACTCAAAATAGGTTAGTTGTTGCAAAATCTCCCAAATATCCTGCTACCTCTGTAGCAAAGTCTTCTTCTTCAAAAAAAAATCCATCCAATAGTACTATGTGCTTTTTGACAGTTGCAACTTCTTTCTGGTGCATTTCTTTCTTCACCACAACATTCCTTTTCTTACTAAAAAATAAATCGGAAGGACATATCTCTTCAATAGGGATAGGTTTGAGATATCCTATGAGTATTACCTCTGCATTAGGGTTTCCTATGGTAAACTGTAATGGCATGACAACCTAAATGGTGCTACCTATTTCTGTAGATAATCATTTTCTGGTTCCATATGTAGTTGATTTATTTGATGAAGATATTGGCCTATCTTCTCCTTTCTTTTCTAATTTCTCTGCTTGATCTTTGATATGGTTATCTAATATCTCTATTTCCGAGATTTTGTCTTTCTGAGTTGAGACCTCAGATTTCTCTAAGTTTTCCAAGGTTTCTGGATTCTGGGTCTCTGTTTTCTCTGTGGCTGGAGACATTGGGTTTTACCCTTGTAATAATTTCGAAAGACTACTTCTTTAGTGCTTTTGGAAGTTGTAAAAATCAATCATTTTATCAGGTGATAGATCTCAAACTCGGCTCAGAACTTCTGTGTAAGATTTCTGCCCTCGGAACATTTCGTCCTATGGGGACTCTTCATGTTCATACTTTTTTCGATTGAAACTGGCCATTTGGATACCCACGACCTACTGCGGGTCGTGCTTCTTGAATTCAATGTTAACCAAATTTATTTCTTCTAGGGCCGCAACCTCCACTTTGGAGTGGCTAGAATCTAATAAAGAAAATGCACCAATTTGTAAGGGAAAATATGGCCATACCTTTTTATGCACTACTTTGAGTTCTTTGCTAATCCTATCGAGTACTGTTTTTCATGCGACCTCATGGCACACCAATCAGTATGGTAAAAATTGTGGTAAAGCATATGGGGGAACAAAACAACCAAAAAATTTCATATAAGAGAAGTGTTCCTTGATGTACTAGTCTACCACTTTATCCATGTTAGCCACAATCGTGTCTGAAATTCTAGGAGGTGGGTGACCAAATATAACAGTGTGCATCGACACCACTACCGAATTACAAATTTCATAAAATAAATTATTCGCCTTGTCTTCCCAAAGTTTTGAATGATAAATATGAATTGGTTCTGCAGTATCTCGAGTCCATCTCCAACCCATTAGTGGGAAAGGCATCATGAAATAGATGGCTTCCATAATATAATCTGACATGAAGAATGAAGATAATTTCCCTTTGGATTTCTTTGCCTGGTATTCTGTAATTTCATTAGCTAGACTGTCTAACAATATCTTGGCCTAGTCGAACGAATATCCTTCCACTACTATGTGTATAATGGGTACCCATGGTAGAAATAAATGGGTTGTGTTGTCTTTTCCATAGAGTCTACACATCATCATGTCTATGTACATGAACTACGGTTCTAGCGATGAAATTGAGTATATGCCATGAGCATCGGCTCTGAACTTTTCGAGGTTTGAACACCAATCCTTGATCAAGTCGAAAAGACTCTTTCCATATTGATCACACTCATTCTTGGTAAAATTCACTATAAAACTAGCATTATAAAAGAACTTTGGAATTGAAGACAGTTTATACATCACCTATATGTGTTCTGGCTGAAATGACCCAACAACTATCTTCTGAGAATTGAATATAGTTCTAGTTGGGATATCGACATGATACAGTGCCCATTTAATCATGTCATTGTAGGGTAAAAGAATCGTCCTTGTTGCTACCTTATGCATCTCTGACTGAGAAATAATATTCTATTTGATAGACAAGTCTTCCTTTTTGTTGTCGCTTGAATCATCAGGGCAATGTACCAACTCGTACTGTAGGATGTTGAATACATTCGCTCAGGTTTTAACTGTGTTTATACTTTTGGGTGAGGTGTCAGAGATAACATCTGAACTCTGGCCTAAACTCTCACTATTTTATTTAGCTTCTTTTCGTGGCGACATGGTAGCAGTTCTTAAAAACCTTCTATTTGTCATAGAAAATGCACAAGACTAAGTATCTCATTAAGCAAGCTCTACCAAAACGTGAATGTAATTGAAAATGAAAAAATATTTCTTGCCTTAGATGCCTCGACCTACATATACCTCCACTGACAATATGTTTAATTACTTTAATAAAAATATTTGGGTATTAAAGAAGGATCTTATTTGAAATCATTTCCCTAAGCTGGTCATTTAATAACATTAATGGTCAATTTTCGTGATCAGAAAGGAAATTTGAAATTACCCATATCGCAATCAACATAAAATCAACGATAAAATAAAAGTGTTTTATTTTGTTAATAAATCGAGTTTATACGGTCAACTGATTATATTTAAACTTAATCCATTTCGGGGTTTCAGGTCTCGGGTTAACCTATTTCAATTCAAGCTATGATTCCCGAATCGTGAAATTGCGATTGATTAATTAATATTAATCATGTTTAACATTTATAAATAATAGTGATTAACTGATGATTTCATGACTTCTCATATTAGGGATTTAATTTATCGTTTGAGGTAGGATTCCCGAAACACGAATTTGTGATAAGGTTAATTATCTTTAATCATTTTAATTGTTTAATTAACTCGATTTAATTCAAGCTGATTTCGTGACTTCACATATCGGGACTTTGGAGTTATTTGTATGTCTAATTGTTAGTATTGGAACTTTGGAGTTCTTTGTATGTCTAACTGTTAGTATTGTGAAACTCCAAAACCCGATACTTTGAAAGTTGTCTTTAGTGATCTGGATTTTTAGTGAAAGGGCGGCTCCATAACTTGAAAATATTTTAGAAAATTAGATTAATCAGAAGACTTTGTCGACAGTAGTATCCAAATGCGTGTTTATCCTTATTTAAACAAAATGAAACTTTTTAAGTCTAATGTTTTATAAAAATATATATTTTTCAAGAATTCCAATGTACATCATGGGTCTTTCTTACCTCTATTTTATACCAAGAGGTATGGAGAAATTACATCCCAAAATACATGTGGGATTAATGTAATTTCACCTCTTTATATAATGAACGGTGACAAAAGTATATTACTTCATTATGCATGTGTGATAACTCTTTCACATAAGAGTATACATCATTACCTTCCAAGTTAATACATTCTGACAATACCAAACAAGTCATCATTACATATTCCAACATAACCAAGCTCAACCAAAGTCCACCTTACTAAAAAATGGTAAATCATAGTCAACCATAGTAAAGCATGTTAATTATAGTCAACCAAATTCAACTATATTCAAAATTGGTCGATGAATGTAGATAGTGAACAAAAACCAATCGAGTTAAGAATGTCCTTAAAACATGATTAACTATAGCCGACCATGGTAAGATATAATTCATAATATTCAAACATGGTCAACAAAAGTCAATACTGATGAACCTAAATCAATTTTAATAAAAAATGCTCTACCAAATTCAATCATTATTGACCATAGTGAAACATGGAAAACCATTATAATCACCCTTCTTAAACCATAGTAAATCATGCTCAAACATGCTTAAATGTATTCAACCCTAGTGAACCATAACAAACAATGGCCAACCAAAGTCAACTAAAATTTTCATGGAATATCCCTTATGACTCTCATAATCCAACATAACAATTTGGGATTGGAAACAAAAAAAAATTACCTAGGTTGGTGAAGATGAATGTTACAATTTAACATAGCTATTGACTAATAATGGTTATGGTCAACCAAATTAAACAAAACTCAATGCAACATAATCCTTAATGAATGTTGCAATGTAGATATTTAACATAAAGTAAGCCAAAATGAATGTCAAAATCTAAATAACCATAATTGGAGAATTTCACAACCCAATAAAATTCTTCATCAACATTGCAATGAAATATGTAACAAAATGTTTAATGAATGTCACAATGTGATGTCACATTTCATGAACATCATGGTGTGAAAAAATCCATAATGAGCATCAAAACATGAGATGAGATTTGGTGAAAACAACAATGTGACATAGCCATTAATGTGGAAATATGTATGTCAAAATTTAACATAACCCTTTATGAATGTCATAATGTGAAATCACATTTTATCAACACCACAATGCAATATAACCATTCATGTATGTAGGAACCAAGACAAGTCAACCAAGATGAACATCTCAATGTCACACAACTCCTGAATAAAATCACAATCAATCATATCTATACTATAAAGTAAGAAAAAATGAATGTTAGAATCTGATATAACCATTCAAGAAAGTCATAACCCAACAAAACACTTGATGAACATTACAATGTGACAAAACCAGTAATAAATTTCACAATGTGACATCACATTTGATGAACTCCGCAATGTGGAAAATATGTTTATGAACATCACAATGTGACATAACCATTAAAGTGCCAAGATCAATGTCGCAATACGAAAACAAAATTAACCAATGCAACAATTTGACATAAACAACCATGTTTAACTAATTTCAACCATATTCAACCATAATAAACCATGGTTAACAAAGCTCAACCAAAGTCAACCTTACTAAACAAATGACATACCATGTCGTTAACCATAATAAAACATGTCAATTATAACCATGTTCAAACATTCTCAGGCATAGTCAACCATCGTGAATCATAATGAACAATGGCCAAGCAAAGTAAACTAAAATTTGTGTGGCATAGCCTTGATGACCATCACAATGTAACATAACTATTTTGGATAAGAAACAAAAAAATATTTCATAATTCAGTGTCTGTGAATGTTGCAATTTGACATAACTATTAATGATTGTGGGTTATGGCCAACCAATGTTAACAAAACTCAATGGAACATAACCCTTTATAAATGTTGGAATAAACCATAAGTATTTAGTAACGTAGAAATTTCACACTATCTAAGCCAAAATGAAAGTTACAATCTAACATTACCATAATTTAAGAATGTCAGAAGCCAACATAAGCCTTCATCAATGTTGAAATGTGACAAAACCCTTAATGAATGTCACAATGTGAGATTAGATTTCATGAATGTCACACTGTGACAAAACCCTTAATGAGCATCACAATCTGACATGGCATCCAATGAACAAAAAATTGCAAATGACATAGCCATTAGTGAAACGATATGAATGTCACAATGATTGTCCAAGATAACCCTCAATGAACGTCGCTATGTGAAAAAACTATTTATGAATGTCATAATGTGACATAACATTTGATAAACACCACAATGAAACATAACCATCGATAATTGTAGGAAGAAACACAATTCAACCAAGATTAATATCTCAATGTCACATAACCATTGAGGAACATCAGAATCAAACATATCCATATTATAAAGTAATCCAAAATGAATGTTCAAATCTGACATAACCATTGAAGAATGTCAAAACTGAAAGAAACCATTGATGAACATTGCAATCTGACATCATATTAGATTAATGTCACAATGTGACAAAAACCTTAATAAACATCACAATGTGACATGAAATTCTATGAATGCCTCAATGTGGCATGGCCATTAACATGCCAAGATGAATGTCGCAATCTGAAATAACAATCAGGCAACACAACAATTTAACAAAAACAACCATGTTGAACCAAGGACAAACAAATTCAACCATAATCAACCATGGTTAACCAAGGTCAACTAAAGTTAACCTTATTGAAAACATGGTAAACCATAGTGAACCATAGTAAAACATGTCAATTATAGTCAACCAAATTCAACTATATACAAAATTAGTGAATTAATGTTGATAGTGAACAAAAATGAATCAAGTTAAGAATGACCTTTAAACATGCTCGACTATAGTAGATCGTGGCCCACTATAATTAAAATAGCATTATATTACCATATTGAACATGTTATTATATTAATAATCTAAACAATATTTTTTATTACATTAACATTCTCAAGCACAAATGACCATGCTCAACCATAGTCCACAATGGTTCATCATAGTCAAACATGGTTAAGCAAATTCAACCATGATCAACCACGATCAACGATGGTAAAACGTGGTAACATATAAACAACCATGCTAAGTAAGGATAACCATAGTTGATCCATATTATTTTGAGAATGACATGAAGGAAGAAATATAATAGAGATATAAGAAGGATATATATAGGGATATCACAAGGAACACAGTAGTATAGTAAAACTAAGATTCTATCAATGACTATTTGCAATACAAAAGATTGTAAAATGAAAATCACACAAGATAGATAGAATCGTGGTAACTTATCACTGAAGAGATATGTGTCAGCTACAGTCATTCACAATAATATTATTATAATGAGTCTCCAAACAATTGTTTTTAACATAAAGGATGAATGCGAAAAACCTTGAACATCGAAAAACCTAACCCCAAAATATGAGATGCCAAAAGATGTGTGGGCCTCGATGGGGGTAGTTGATGTTGGCATTATTAATTATGTGTTGTCATTGATGGAAACATGAGTCAAACATGTACATTAATTAGAGGAAAAGCAGGATCACTGTGGGATAGAAGAATATCACCTTGGGACTGAAGCAATTCGTGATAAATGTCGATCAAAAATAGGCTCAACAAGTGATCCTATGTTCCCAAATCTCAGAAGGGAGAGTGCATTGCAGAAGTGTTGTTGGGATTGAAATCCACAAAGTAAAACTCCAAAACAATCAAGGAAGAATCATGTCCATTGTTATAGTTCTCTGAAAAATCTTAGATCATCAGATCACGCAAAATCTAGAGCCTACAAAAAAGAATCCCTTGTGAAGTATTGTGGAAATATAATCATCCATTCCAATTTAGGGAGTAATCTCAACCATTAGATTAGTTAGAACCATTGATCAAATCCAAGTGGAAGGATAGCCTAATTTTTATAACATCATAACTTTTCCACTTCGACGAACATTGGAGATAAGGCAGAGGCATGAACTTGCCAAATCACAAAGTCACGAAATCCCACCATCTATTAGATCAAGGAGGGACTTTGGATGAATTCTCAACCATCCAATTGCGTTTAGTGGAAGGATAGTATAATACAAAATATCTTGGAGCCTCGGATTAAATGAACTCATGCGTACCGTTGATCTAAGATGAACTCGAGAGAAACACAAGTTGTTGGATCAGGTAGTCAACTACAGTCATAACCACTATGGTGAAAAGGAATCTGAAATAGGTAAATCTACCCAAAGGTCGAAGCCCCAAAGTTATAAACTCCAGTCAACTCCGGCGTTGACAACTCTAGTGGAAAGGAGTGAATAACAGGTAAAACTACTCGAAGGCCAAAGCCCCAAATTCATGAACTCTCGTTGACCATCGAATCAAAGCAAGACATGTGAAACATTAGTAGGCCCACACCAACAGGACCTTGTCTGCAATATAGGACATGAGGCCTAATCATACGGTGATGAATGTCAAGGTCAATGTGGCACATAAGGACTCTAAAAGTCACAAATTAGGGTGACACATGGAAACCACTCAGCTAGTTCGAAATCAACAGTGACGTCATATGAAATGCCACTCTGGGAGTATATCCTTAGGGGATATCCAGCTTCTCCTACCTAAGAAAATTCCTAAAGTTATGAAAGTCAAAGTCGCGAACTAACGTGTGTTGTTGATCTAATATCCTCTGGGAGTTCTCATGACCATTAGATAAAGTTCAGTGGAAAGATAGAGTAAGCATGAATCACAAATAAATGTTGACAGTTGATCTATCTCGGGATCATTCTTGAATAGTGAACAAGAACAATGGACGAATAGTGTAGTCAAGAGATGTTAATCGACAGCAAGTGGTCAATGTCATTCTATGAATTATTCGGTAGGTAAACCTCCGAAGGAATTGAACTACTTTAGAGTTATAGTAACCTGGAGTCCCAAAGTGTCGAAGATTTGAAATAATATATGATCGTCCATTGAGAAGGAATATCCAGATTAGATATCCAAAAGCAAAAAAGTAACGTATATAAATATTAACTTGGCGAAGGAAAAACACAATGATCTAGACAGTTGAATTTTATGGACACGCGTCAAGTAAATATTAAAGTAGACAGTTGCCAAAGTCTTAAATCTCCACTATGTTGAAATAGCATGGACCAAAGATCTCAAATCCGGATTAAGTTGTGATTGTTGATTTTGTTAAAGCCTCTAGGTAAGCCAGGATCATTCATTCAATGGAATATTAAAATCAATCGTCTGATATAGTAGTGAATAAAGTATACACAATTTGGATAAATTTACTCTAGAAGGATACAAGGTTTGCAAATTCCAATAATCTTGAATAACCAAAGAGCTGGAGCTCTTGTTGGCCTAAGTCTAATAGTCCTAGATTTTGGTCATGTGAAGGTTCTTAAAGAAACTCGAGGGCCAAGTTGAATAACTACACAACAAAAATGAGTTAAGCCATTGGCTCTTAGTCGAAGGGAATATGAAAAAAAATTCAACAGAGAGTTCTCATATATACTTAGATGAAGTTTAACTTGCGAAGTATTACTCTGATGAAATACAAGAAGGAAGAATTCTGGAGGACTTCGCTCAAACATTGGTCTCATGATAGAGGAATAAGGGTGAAAGTAGAGGTGCTATGAACAACGGTTAAAATGGATAAGCTTGTGGTTTTGAGCCCACATTCATTTGAACATTTGGTTGAAGGAAGCGCCTCATATAGATTTCATTTATGTAAATAGATGAATCTCTGTAGAGTAATTAAAAAAATAATTAACACCATAACAATACAGAGAATCAGTAAAAGCTCAAATATGATTTTTTGGTGAACTGAGGACACAACAAAATCATGAGAATGATATAATGAGTCGATCCATATCTGTGATCAACTCACGAGGACAAAAGTCCGAATCAATATTAGTTAGTTAAATGAAGAGGTGCAATGGTTCATTTTAAAAACACACATGGGTTCAATCCTATACCATCTAAAATACAATATAAACTAGAAGTGGTGGTGAATGTAAGTGTGTCTTGGTGGATTAAATATATGTATATATAATTGATTGAATGTAAGTTCATTCTATTAGGTTGGTGCATGTTTAAAATATGAGTCTTATTATCAGGGTTGGATTCCTCACATCTTAGTTGGATTTGATATCAACAACCTGGGTCTTGTTATGAGGGTTGGATTGCTCATTTCTTTGGATATGAGAACTACAAGCTTGGTCTTGTATCATATATTTGGATCTCTCATATTCAATAAAAGTAGAATATATTAAAATATTTATTTTATTTGTATTCATTCAAGTTAAGTAAATAAAATAAAGATATTTTATCTACTTCATACAGTTGATGTTATACATGTTTATAAATTATTAATTGATATGCATATATCTTATTCAGTTAATTCAATAAATCTATGAGAGTATATGGCGTAGACCCCTACCCCTCCTCTTCTCGGGTGATACGCGACCTCACGGTCTAGGATCATGCTCACTATTGGCACTCAAAAAACTCTACCACAGGTCCTTCTTTCTTCAAAGTTTAGGTCTTGTCAACCCTGTGGCTCTCTTCTTGTCCCTTTGAAGAAATTTGGTAGCAACACCCGATGTTCATACCAGGCCCTCTCTATCCCATGAACTTGGGTTGTGTCCCATGGCTCAACCACACAAATAACTTTGGCTTCGGGCTTCGACTCTTTCCATGACAACCAACTCTTGCATTCCCCAACTCTGAATCGGTGAAATCTAACGACGTGAGGATCAATGGTCCCCATCCCTCATTTTGATTGATGGATTTGATCTACTCATACTTCGCCCTTCTTAAGTCTCTCGATATCCACCTCTGATATACTTTGGAGTGCTACTCATTTGAATCATGTGAATTTATTCCACATGTCCCTTCTAGATCCAACAATATGGATTCAAACCGCTCTTCATGACTTTGCAAAGATCTATGTTTTCCATTGGAAAACCTTCCAGAGCTCGAACTCTCAAATATCCTGATCTTCTGCCACCTATATCCTCACAACAATAGACAATTTCAGAGTCTTCAATACTTCGACAAGTCCTCAACCTTCTTGCAAACTTAGCACAATGTTTTATCGATACCTAGACTGCTCTCGGCCTTTTGGTGCACTCCTTGCAAAGTCCTATGAAAATCCTTCTACGAATTTTCTCAACTTGAAACATTCGAGGTTATCAGTTCCTCTGCATCCTTCAATGGACTTTCTAGTGCCCTCCTGGAAACTTAGTGCTCTTCCTCATGAGCTTGTAATATGAACTTACTGTATCCTTGGTGCACTCCTTTTGCTCGACTAAGACTTTTGACGAATTCTCCCTTATCCCTTCCAGAAGTCGTAAGTCATCTCCTTTCCTTTGTCAATGCACTCTTGCAAATCCTTCCTTCCTTAGAGTATTCATCAACCCTGGGGTTCTCTTAAGGATTCCAACACTTCAGAATGTGTTTCCATCGTATGCTCTCATACTGGCTCTATGCTCTCTTGACAGAGTGTTACATAGTATTCAGTAACTCTGCATTACGCTTCCTCCTACAAAGTATTTCTTTCCAAGGTACCCAACCAAATTGAAATTTCCCTCAAAGACTGTGAATTATCCTGGTGTGCCCTCTTGGAAACTTCTCTTTTGACTCCACTGAGTTCAAACATGCACTCCTTACGTAAGCTCATAGAGTTTCCACCCTCTATCGCGCACTCCTTGCACTTATCCTTGAGAACCATAATTAATCCAACACAATGACAGATACAATTTTATATTCCTGTAGACCATTTATAACATAAATCTACAGCTCAAATGCATACGAAAGACATTCACAACAAAATATCCATTACACAAAAATTGTCAAAAAGGAAAATCTGTTCTTTTTTTATTAATGTTGGAATTTCCATTACATTATATGAGTCTGGAATACAATTGAGTCTTGGGTCTCCGTGTTTCTCTCCCTATCTCCTATGAATGCTCTAATGGAAATAATAAAATATTTTATACAAGAGGACCTTGATGGGATTCCCTCCAAGATAATCTAGTGGTGTCTAATCACCATTCAAAATGCATGTCTAATGGGAAGATTAAAATGATGGAAAATTGATCTGAATCAGATGCATATCTGTCCTACTATCAACCACTTAATGGAGACCCTATATCCATCTTGTGAAAAGGCACAACTTGGCTCTTCAAACCTGTCGGCATTAATTTCCTTGATCATGCTTTAGATTCTATTAGGAAAAAAGAGAGGACGATGCCTCTCCATTCCTTGAATGCGCATCACTCATTCTATTAAACTGATGCGTGATAAGGTGGAGTGATGCTCCTGCATCATACTCCACAACTACAAAAATTCATGATCTCCTTCTCATGAGATTCCTAGCTTTGTTGAAATCCTCCTGGATCCCAAAATTTCTCCTGGAGTTATTCTCCTTCTCCTATGCTTTGTTGCTACTGTTGCATATTAATCTTACCCACTGCTCATGCAGATGTTCCTTTTTCCATCTTTTCCTTCTTGACCGTTTCTTCTACTAACCTGAACATGAGCCTCTGTATCTCCTCTACGACTTCTTCCAACTGCTCCATTGACAGGTTCAGCTTGTGCAGTCTACTTGAATGCAACTCTTCATTCTTATCTATGGGTGTATCATCCTGATCTCCCATGCAGCCTTCATTCCTTATAACATTGACTGGCCACTCTATTGCAGACTCCAGTTCTGCAGTCTCTCCATTGAATTATTGTTCAGCTACTCCTTCTGACATACTAACTCCTGTCAGTTCTTTGGCTGGTCCCATTCCAACTTTCTCCAGCTACAACCCATGTTGGTATGTCTCCTTCCGCATGGCTATCTTTGGGAAGCCACATTTTGGTTCTAGACTATCCAACCAATCCTCCAGTGACTTAAACTCCATCTCCCACTGAGTGAGTAACTCAATTGGGTGCTCCTCTTCTACTGGGATAGACTTCAGTATCTGTTCCTCCTCCTCCATGACAGTCTCAACTTGTTGTCCTTCTGTTTCATCTGCAAAATATGTGCTAACCTCTCCTCATCTTCTTGGTAGGAATATCACAACTCCTCCAATGACTAGAACGCACCTCTGATCCTTCTCCACTTTGATGAAAGTTTCCAACTTGTCATCATCTTCATTCACACGGCTTGCAGTTATGCATGAATCTTCATATGGATGAGGCATTTCTTCCTCCTCCTCTCCATATGTCAACACCCCTTGCTGATGTGAACTCTTAGTTGAGCTCATTTCTTATCCCTTTCCCACTTGGAAATCCAATATGTCTCTTATTCCCTCCTGGAAACCCATGAGACGAACTGAACCCTTCGCATTGCCCACCTAGAAACCTACAATACCTCTACCAAATGTATTTCCCTCTCCATTGAGGTTTTCAACATATCTCAACCACCTCTTCAATACTTTTGTTTCCTTCAGGACAACAACTTTCTAGCAGGCCACTCAGCTGTCCTTTTCAAAGGCCACTCATATCTCCAGTGCACCCTTGATTCTTGTTGCATCTTGAATGCTAGTGTATCCATCTTGGCTCGGATTTCACTAACATCCTTGTCCATATCCAATTTTGTAACATCCCCACCCACCCATGCAGGGGAATTCTACTCCAGATAACACTTTCGTTCTCCCTATGTAACATATTGTAACATACCCAACATCCAATTGAGTTATGCCACATAAATTTTTTGAACTACATGCAATTAAAATATATACACATAGAGTTCTTGTGGATATATATATATAAACCGTAAACATACAAATACACCTATAAAAGAATGGATTCACATAGAAATAACAGTAAACGTATACATCCAGCATATGTGGGAAATACCCATAAATATAAACACAGTTATAACCACACATAGAATAAACCCATAAAACTGAACACGTAAATGCCAATGCAACATGTAAATTTATCACACAATTGACACTTATCTTCATAATAATGTCACCAACTGATTGCAAACCTTCCACGAACCTCCCAACCTTATACCATGCTTTTCATCACTCTCAGCAGTGGGTCACCCACAAGTTGGGACTAAACTTCACCTGGGTAAAGGGATTCCTAACCAGGCTGATGGTTCATAGACAATAGGAAAGACTCCATCATAGGTGCCAAATCAAACTAACAACCTACATTACCTCATTCCCCACATGCATGTCCCATCCCAAGAACTGTGCCCCTTGTCTGCTCAACAGTCCTTCGGCTGCACCACTTCCTTTCCAGGATTCAACAATAGGCCGGACATGAAGTCTTTGTGCCCTGTAGCTATAGTTTAACACCTTCAGAAAATCAATTCGAAACAATTCTCTCACCCAAAGATAAAATTCTCATGGGATTGACAACCTACCTCTTCAATATCCCATGGTCCTGACAACCCACTTCTTCAGTTCAGCCCCCAAGCTAACCATCTACACAAATAGGTATGGCTATGGATACAGGTTCAGGTATAGTGACATGAAGGTACAGAGGATAGCTCCATGAGCATGTGTGTCATGATTGAATGGATGAATGCATGAATGATGGATGGAATGATCGTAAAATGAACTAAGTCCCAACAATATGTATTCATTTCTCCAACTTAACACTTATCATGTTGGGAGTTACTTTGGTCCACTTGTCCCCAACTTTACAGCTTAGGATAAAATAATTATCCATACTTTATACTTTAGGAACTATTAATATAATATTCCTTTTTGGCTTAAGCTCCCTAACTTATCCCTTTTTCTCAAATTTTATCCCCCCCTTTCCCTAACTAGTGGATTTTATTCCCCCATACTCTTTTATCGTGGTCGGTCTACATGCAGTGAGGTACTTTATATTAATTATGAGATATATACAAAAATAGGCTCACTGGCCTTTAACATCTAGGATCTTTGGCTTAATAAAAACATAAGCATCCTAGCTTATAATAACTAGCTCACCAGCCTATAAAACACATCATATACACAAAGGCTCCCTAGCCTCAATATCGCACGCACTTAAGTTGTTGCACGCAATATCCTAGAATGTGCACGCTTCATAATTTTACTGCACAGTACATGTGCGCTATACCATGGCAGGTACATACAAAAATTATATCAAACAACTCACCAGCTTAATTACATTTCCATTTACATATATAATTGAGTTTGGTCTAGGGATATTACAATCCGCTCCCCTTATTTATGCACCGTCCTCACTGCATTATGTACACATATACAACAAAATTTTCAAAAATCCTAAAAAATATGTCGGTATTCTGCCTTCATTGCATCCTCATGCTCCCAAGTCGCTTCCTTAGGACCGTACCAGGTCCATTAGACCTTTACAAGCCCGATGGCTCGATTCCAAAGGATGCACTTGAAAAGCGCCTTCTTTCTCCACCTGAATCACATTCCAATCAATAACATGATTAGCATCATGTATATATTTCTTGAGCAATGATACATGGAATACATTATGAATAGACATAGATGCAGGCAATGCAATCATATAAGCCATTGGACGAATCCTCTCTAGGATTTCAAATGGCCCACAATAGTGAGTTGCCAACCTTCAACAATTTCCCAACTTCAGGAAATTTCTGTTGGCTTTCACTTTCAAAAATATATGGTCTCCAACTTTAAATTCCTTGTGAGTTCTTCCCTTATCAATATAGTTTTTCTTCTGGTCTTGGGCAACCTTTAATTTTTTTTTTGTTTTTCAACATTTTCTACTCCATTTCCCTTAGTAAATTTGGCCCAACCACTGCTCTATTTGTTGGGTTATCCAAACTTACCGGTGTGTTGCACTTTCTTCCATAAAGTGCCTCAAATGGGCTCATATTTAGATATGTTTGGTACCCATTGTTATAAGAAAACTCTATCAAGTGTAGATAGTCTTCCCATTTTGATGTTTTATCCATCACATACATCCTCAACATATCCTCAATCACTTGATTCACCCTCTTTGTTTGTCCATCTGATTATGGATGATAAGTTGTGATAAAATTCAATTTTGTTCCAAATCCATTAAATAATCCTTTCCAAAAATTTGAAGTAAATTTTGGGTCTCTGTCAGACACAATTGTCTTGTGTGTGCCATGTAGTCTAGAAATTTCCCTCATATAAACATCATCAATGTTGGATGCCTTGTGAGTGAGCTTAACTGGAATAAAATGGGTAGCTTTGGTAATCTTATCCACCACTACCATGATAGAATCATGTTGCTTGTTTGTTTTGGGTAGTTTGGTGATGAAATCCATTGTTACAACTTTCCATTTCCACTCAGGAACGGGTAATGGTTGTAGAGAAACAGTTGGGTGTCTATGCTCAGCCTTTACCTTTTGACATTCCAAACATTTGTCAATAAAATATGCAACTTCTTTCTTCGTTCCTAGCCAATAATATTGGCTCTTAACAGTTGCAATAGTTTTTTGATATCTTGGGTGCCTAGCATAAGGTACCTTATGCATTTCTCCCAATATCATATTTTTCAATTCTTGGGAATTGGGTACATAAATTATGCCCCTGTACATGAGAATTTCATCATTATCTAGCTTGTATTCTTCAATTTTCTGCTGCAAATTACCTTGTTGTAATTTTGCAACTAAATCCTTGTATTGCAAATCTGATTTGGATGCCTCTATAATTATGTCTTTCAAATATGATTGGTACATGATAATGGTTGTAGCATGAAATTCACACAGTCTTTTGTTAAGTGCATCAACCACTTTGTTCTCTTTCCCCTTGATATGCTTTATATCAAAGTCATATTCACTTAGAAATTCTAACCATCTGCTCTGCCTATCATTTAGAGTTGGTTGATCAAATAAATATTTCAGACCATTATGGTTTGTCCTCAAATCAAACCTTTTCCCCATGAGGTAGTGTATCAATTTCCTCAAGGCATGCACTATGGCTGCCAACTCCAAATCATGAATGGTGTAGTGTCTTTCATACTCCTTCAACTTCCTTGATTCATAACATATAACAAACCCATGACTGAGGACTCCACCAAGTCCTTGTTTACATGCATTTGTGCATACAATGAAGTCTTCATTTGGGTTTGCAATCCTTAGTATTGGAGCACTTGTTAATAATTGTTTCAAGTGTTGGAAACTCTTTTCACAATTCAATGTCCATTGAAACTTCACACCCTTCTTTTGTAAGGAAGTGATTGGGTGTGCAATCTTTGAGAATACTTCAATAAATATATTGTAGTAGCCTATAAGATGCATGAATAATTTGAAATCTTCCACATTCTTTGGCACTGACTATTCTCTAATGGATTCTATCTTCTCAGGATCCACTGTTATCCCATCCTTTGAAATGATATCTCCCAAATAATGAATTTGCTTCTGATAAAATGAGAACTTTCTCAATTTGGCATACAACTGATGATCCCTTAATAATTGAAACACCATCCTCAAATTATACTCATTCTCTTATTTTGACTTTGAATATACAAGGATGTCATCCAAAAAGACAATGACAAACTTGTCTAAATATTCTCGAAAAACACCATTCATTAATCACATAAAAACAACTAGGGCATTTGACAACCCAAATGGCACCACTGTGAACTCATAATGACCATACCTTTTCATGAAGGCAGTCTTTCTGATATCTTCCTCTTCAATCCTTACCTGATGGTATCCTGACCTAAGATCTATCTTTGAAAATATCTTTGCATCCTTCAATTGATCAAAGAGATCATCAATCCTTCGCAGAGGATACTTGTTCTTTACAGACACTTTATTCAACTGTCTGAAATCAATGCACAATCTTAATGTCCCATTTTTTTTCTTTACGAACAAGACTGGGGCACCCCAAGGTGACAAACTTGGTCATATATAGCCCTTCTTCAGAAGTTATTCAAGATGCATTTGCAACTCCTTCAGCTCTAGTGTACTCATTCTGTAAGGAGTCTTTGAAACTGGACCTTCTCCATGCATTAAATTTACAGAGAAATAAATATCTCTCTTTTGGGGTAGTCATGGTACCTCCTTGAACACAACTTCAAAATCTTCTAGGACTACATGTTCTTCCAAATTTGGCACCTTATATTTAGGTGTCTCTTCCATATGAACTGCAAATATTTGACACCGTTTTCTGTAACATTTCTTCAGTTGCAATGCTGAAATTTCTCTAATGGTTACTACCCTAAGAATTCCCTGCACTTTCCTTAGGCTCCCTTGCTCATCCAATAAAGTAAACTCCTTGTTATGACAGTCTAGGATAGCATTATGCTGGTCCAGCCAATCCATCCCAATTAGACAATCATAGGAACCTAAAGGAAATATGTTCAAATATTCCATGGTGTTCAGTCCATTCATGTCCATAAGACATGACTTAACCATCTCATTAATGTTTCTTTTAGGTCTGGTAGCTAGCTGCACCAACCAAGATTTTCCATTCTTGCTTCTTGGAAAATGAAAAATTTCCACCATCTTCAGATATATATAACTATGACTAGCCCCTGAATTAGTTAAAATAACAATGGTTTGGTTGTTGATCATACCTTCCACTTGAATCATATGTGAATTATACTCTTCTTGCTTGTTGTCCAGGGCTGGGTAGATCCTTGGTACATTTTTTCCCATGTCCTCCACTCTTTCATCTTGTTGTATATTATGAACATTTCTCATTTTTTCACCTATGTGAGGACAATCTCTAAACATATGATCTCCTTTACAAACCCAACATTGAATAGGTGGTTGCCTTGGCCTTTGAACCCTTGTCTCAATCGTTCTGGGTTCTCTACAAGTTTGTTGTCCCTAAGGACTATTTTTGAATAATGGTGGCTTAGCTTCCTTCTTCCTATGATCCATATTGAATTTATTTTTGTCTTCCCAAGATTTTTGGAAAGTTGGCCTTGATTTTTGCTAATCATATAGGAATTTATCTCTCCTTATGGTCTCCTCCAATGTGTTGGGATCATCATATTGTATTTTTTCACTGACGAATGTTGGCAATCCACTCAAATACCTTTGAATCTTAATTGTCTCATCCTTTATGAAAGAAACTTATTTTAGCAGTTCTAAACACCTTCTTTCATATTCATCAATGGTCATACTCCCAAGCTTGAGTTCAAATAACTCTTTCATTTTCTTCTCATAATATCTCTTATTCAAGTATTTGTTTTCAAAACACTTCTTGAATTCCCTCCACGTAACACTCTTCTCTTTAATGTGTTTCACCTGCACAATATGATCCCATGACATGGATGCATTTCACTTGAGTTTATAGATGACAATTCTACCTTCTACATGAGAAGAATAATTATGCAATTGAAAATACTTTCTCATGCCTAGTATCCATGTCTCTGCATATTCATCCTTCCTATGCTCACCATCAAATGTAGGAGGTTTGATTTTGTTCATTTCTCCTCGTAGCTCATCCACCCCATACCTCCTATGCTTCCTGACAGGGGATGGACTTGAGTTGGTGTTTTCCTTCTTATTGGAATGCCTTAGGGAGTGATGGTGATGTCTGATAACACTTCTTGCTCTTATTTTCTCATCAAGAGAATATGACTTCCTGATTTGCTTGAGACACTCTCCTTATCCAATTTATTTTCTATTTTGTTCAAGCTCTGCATTAGCTTCATATTGAAATCATTGATAATCCTTTCATTATCCACTTTATGGCTTTGGACATCCTGCTGTAAATTTTTTATGGTCTCTACCATATTCATGTTTTCATCCCTTCCTTCTCTATGTCCATTGGAGTTTGTTCCTTCAATCCCTATGATCTCATCTTCCTGGATATAAGTAACTTGTTCCTCTTCCATTACTATAGTCTCTGTGATGATCTTGATCTGATATACTTTTTAACTCTGTAAGATGTGTAGCCAACAAAAACGTGTTAGGCTAACTCACTCAACAATTTCATGAAAAATATGAACCATTCTGGTTCAATAATATATCATAATTATTTCTTTTGATTTCCTAGAAAATTGAATTCCCAGATCAATTTTATGGGTGGATATTTATATTCTATTGTACAATACCTTTCCAACACCTACTCCCATGCTCAATTCTGAGTCTTGAGAAGAAAGTTATGGCTATTTGAAAATTTCCCATTATTATTATTTTTTTTTTATGTTCACCCTTAAACTTGGCGCAAATTTGCACTGTAATTATGCATTTTTGCACCTACTACATTATATTTTTCTTAGGATCTCAATTGGTTTTCTTCATATACATATTCTAGACACTCTTTCCAATTTTCACCTTTCTTTGGGTTCTGGGCTGTTAGTTACAGCCCGCTGAAGTTCTAGGCTAAATCGTGTTTTTTGTCTCGAATGATACAGGTACCTTCCTTGACATATTGAAATTTTTTAACATGACCAGAAATTAATTCAGCTCTGGGAATGTTGTCTATGGTTCAATATCTTTCCATTGACTACTCCTGCACCTCAATCTGATTCTGGAGCAGGAAGTTATGGCTCTTTGAAGTTAGTTGGGTCTTAAAATTTACCCTCCACTATTTGTGTTGTAGCTTTCTCATAAAATCTCAGTTTGACGAACAATTTACACCATTAGAAAGTTATCTTCGAGCTCTTTTCTGTTATTCTTCACCCTCCAAATGACCTCCCGCGCACAAATTTTCAACCTATAGACCCATATTTAGTATGTGCAGCAACACCATAAGGTAAATCGTGCTCTGCGCATCTATAACCATTGTGCATCACTTCCCTCTCGTGCCAATAACTAGAGCGCACTACTTTTGGGTGTCGCGCACCAATATTCATTGTGTGTTGCTTTGGTTCTTGCACTATTACTTGTTCCATGCCATTTTTGTATCGCATGTTAATATTTCACACACATTTCACTCAATACGCTACACCATGCCAAATTTTAGTACACCCCTTCCGTGCACCAATACTCTGTGCCCACCATTAACTAAACTGTCGCACGACAACATATACCCACATTGCACGCACACCAACCAAACTCCTCTGCACTTTGGTAACATTGTGCACACCATGCACACCATTATTATGTGTGTGCACACTGCGTGCACCTTTTTATGCGTATGTACACTGCAGAATGCTAAATTTAGCAAATGCACCCGCACACCAACATTTTTCCGTGTGACGCCAAAATTTATTGCACGCTCCAGCACACCAAAATTTCTTTGCACTGCACCAAAATTTAGTGTGTGCACCTGCACACTATCATGTTTTCGCATGGTGCCAAAATTTAATGCACACACCCACACACTGACATTTTTTTCTGCGGTGCCAAAATTTAGCGTGCACACCCACACACTAACATTTTTTTGTGCGGTGCCAAAATTTAGTGCGCGCACCAGCATGCCAATATTTTTTCGCACGTTTCCAAAATTTAGCATGCGTATCAGCATGCCAATATTTTTCCCCGCGACACCCATTTTTTACATATCCCAAGCTTTTTATTGCGCATCATGCATTTTTAGTGCCCCCACCTGCACACATTCATTTTTATGCGCATCAACTCCTCATGAATCTCGTTGCCGGAATTGGGGATTTTGCTTAACTTTTACCCAATTTTTGCGACATACACTCTACAACTATGAAATTTGTTCAATTTCACCCTGATAACACTAGTTCAACCTATGAAACAACAAATCGTTGTGGGTTGGCATTTCTGGAACGATTTTTTCTCAAACTTAATTCACGAATTGAAAATTTTAATAAACTAAATTCGCTCCATCTGTTATGGATTCACTTTAACTTCAAATTCGAAAAATTCCAGGTCCAAATTTTCTAGAACAAATATTAAATAAGGAATATCGCACCACTTGGCCAAATTTCTCAATTTTCCCATGAATTTAACAACACAAATTGGGGCTTTTCCCCAATTCCACACAATTGTTGTTACTTTTTACCATGGACGCTCTACAACTTGAAATTTGGCTACTCTGAAGTAAATCCTCTATGAAATTTTGTTTCAACTCAACTTGCTCAGCCCATCCAGGCTCAGTGTTGAAAAATGAAGCTCTAATACGATATTGTAACATTCCCAGCCACCCATGATGGGGAATGCTACTCCATAGAACACTTTTGTTCTCTCTGCGGAACATACTGTAACATACCCATCATCCAGCTGAGCTATTCCACATAAATTTTTCGAACTACATGCAATTAAAATATATATATATAGAGAGTTCTTGCGAAAACATATATATAAAATGTAAACATACAAATACATATATAAAATCATGGATTCACACGGAAATAAAATTAAATGTATAGATGCAACATATGTGGGAAATAACCATAAATATAAACATAGTTATAACCATGCATAGAATAAACCCATAAATCTGAACACGTAAATAACAATGCATCATGTAAATTTATCACACAGTTGACACTTATCTTCATAAGAATTTCACCAATTGCGTGCATACCTTCCACGAACCTCCCAACCTTAGACCATGCTTCTCATCACTCTCAGCAGTGGGTCACCCCCGAGTTGGGACTAAAATCCACCCAGGTAAAGGGATTCCTAACCAGGATAATGGTTCATAGACAACATGAAAGACTCTGTCACAGGTGCCAACTCAAACTAACAACCTATAGCCCCTCATTTCCCACATTCCTTTCCCACCCAAGGAAGTGTTCACCTTCTCTGCTCAACAGTCCTTCGGCTTCCCCACTTCCTTTTCGAGCTTCAACAAAACGTCGGACATGAAGTCTCCGAGCCCTGTAGTTGTAGTTTAGCACCTTCAGGAAATTAGTTCCCAACAGTTCTCTCACCTAGAGAGAAAATTCTCATGGGTCTGACAACCCACCTCTTCAATATACCACAGGCCTGAAAACCCGCTCCTTCAATGTAGCTCCCAATATAACCAGCTACACAAACATGTATGGTTATGGATACAGGTTCAGGTACAGTGACATGAAGGTACAGAGGATAGCTCCCTCTGTGTGTGTGTCATGATTGAATGGATGAATTCCTGAATGATGGATGGAATGGTTGGAAAATGAACAAAGTCCCAACAATAAGTATGCATGTCCCTAACTTGACACTTGTCATGTTGGGAGTTACTTCGGCCCATTTGTCCCCAACTTTGAAACTCAGGATAAAATAATTATCCATACTTTATACTTTAGGAAATATTAATATAATATTCCTTTTTGGCTTAAGATCCCTAACTTATCCCTTTTCCTTAACTTTTAGCCCCCCCTTTCCCTAACTAGTGGATTTTATTCCCCCGTACTCTTTTATCGTGGTTGGTCTGTGTGCAGTGAGGTACTTTATATTAATTATGAGACATATACAAAAATAGGCTCACTGGCGTTTAACATCTAGGCTCTCCAGCCTAATAAAAACATAAGCATCCTAGCTTATAATAACTAGATTACCAACCTATAAAACACATCATATACAGAAAGGCACCCTGGCCTCAATATCACGTCCACTTAAGTTGTTACGCCCAATATCCTAGAATGTGCACACTTCATCATTTTATTGCGCAGTACATGTGCGCGTTATACCATGGAAGGTGCATACAAAATGATATCAAACAACTCACCAGCTTAAGTACATTTGCATTTACATATACAATTGGTTTCGACGTAGGGATATTACAACTTTTCTTGTTTACGGGAAAAATTCTCCTCGACCACGCTCATGACCATTAACAACCATCTTGCTTCACCTACAACCCACCTGGTTGTTTATCATCTACTGCACAACTCGTAACAATTTCCAAAGAGTATTGCACTCTATTTCCCTTGCCTACATAAATCAACTCTGCGCTCTGATACCACTCCTTACGCAGACCTCCACCCCTCCTCTTCTCGTGTGCTACGCAAACTCCTCATCTAGGATTGTTATTGACACCTGAGTTGGATTGTGACACAGACCCCCATCCCTCAGGCTGAGATCCACGCAGGATCTTAACTAAAACCACGCCAAGGGTTAATTAAACCCCTTTGTTTAAGCCACAAAGGACTTCGGGTTTCGAGATTTGGAGAGTCCCGATGTATTTCCACAGCTCTTGGCAAATGCCAAAATGTGAATTGCCAATGAAGGTTGACTCCTTCAATGCACCGAGCACATGCCACTTGTTGCCAACTAATTTCGGCTTTTCGGGACTTAAGAGAACAACCAACAATCGTTCCTCTTCCCTTATGATTCCCTGAATTTCAAAATTTCTCCTTTGGCAAGATCGACGGCCTTTCAGGATTTTGAGTACCGAGAGTTCACGAATCTTGACCCCAAATCACGTGTCGCGCCAATTCTCGAATTCTGAAATAGCGACCCTTTCAGGATTCCATGTAACAGGAGTTTTAAACTCTCGATTCCAAAATCATAGCCTCCTCTACTTCCCAAACCTCGAAATGCCGAAATGTCGAAATTCCACTCCGCTTCCTCTGTGACCACAGACCTGCTCCAAAGACACATCATGGTTCACGACTTTAGGGTTTTCAATGCAAAGTGCCTCGGCTCCTTGTCATCAGAATTGCCAAAATGCTGAACCCCCAAATGCCAAAATGCCAAAATTCCACTTCAAAGGGGAATCAACGGTTCCTATTGCTTCTCATCCAATAGTCGCTACTCCTCCTTATATTCTAAACGCTAAAAGACACTCATCCTTAACCTTCTCACAGATCTGCGAGATCCAACGGTCCACAGGATTTCAACAATTCTTCCACGAAGAAATTTCACCATTCGTTGACTCTTCTTCAAGGATCTCTGGCCAAAATGACTTGGCATCATTCCACCTAAACTTGACTTCTGCGAGATGATTTCAATCTCTGCCTCCATTTGAACACTTCAAAGGTGATATCCCTCCTGAGCTCTCACTTGCAAACTCAAGCTTCCAAAATAATCCCTGCTCGCACTCCTTGCGACAAACCTTCAAATAACTTTTGGTTATTTAAATCTTCGACCCTGTGCACTCTTTGCAACAATAGTCCTTCAACTTTCCCCATTGGTTGATAAGTTCAAAGATTTAAACCAGACTACACACACCTTGCACAACTCTGTGCTTCACCCACACTTGTGCTGGTATGAGAAAAATGATATCTCTCCTGAGCTTTCTGAGATAAAACTCAGACCCTCATCAACGCACACCTTGCGGACGTTCACTGCAGTCTTTGTAGGAATTCTCAGGAAGAGAAACAATTGAAACTCATTCTTCTCCTCTCTTAGAATTCATACACTCAACATGAAATCATATCCCTGACATAGCATTGAAACAAATGCATAACAGAGAAAATAAAATAACTGTAAACATACCATTTAACAAATGTAAACAATAAGCATCATAACACCATGAAAATTGAGTCAAAGATTTATATATTAACTCAAGTGCTCCTGTACACGCGTTCTTCTCTATAGCTCTCTGCTATAGATCTACAACTTATATATTCTAAATGATCATAAAAATTACAATGATACAAAGGTGAGGGTGTCTATATCCATTTCCCCTCCTATGCTTCTAAATTGTCTAATCTATTAAACCAAATCTACCTACTTTCATTAAACATAATTAAATGCCTATTACATTCGACAGATGAGAGTAATTTCTCCAGATCTGTTCATATATCCAAGACATAAATGTAAGTACGCTTCTCCTAGCTATTACATTACTGCTTCAAATTTCAAAATTCAAAATGTTTTCATAAAAACGTGTCCTTTTTTCATCTGCATGTCCAGTTGTTCCTTTGGCTAGGCGCGTGCTTTGGCTTTGTATGATGATCCTACATCATACTCCCTTGCCTGCAAATTTTCATGAACTCCTATTCATGATCTCTTACACGGTCTGTCCATGCCTATGAATTGTTGCTTCATCCTCCCAACTGGCATCTTCAACTGGATGTCCTTTCCACTTGACCAAGTATTCAAAATACTCTTTCCTCTTGGTATTTTTTCTAATCCTTTTGTCAATTATTCCTTCCATCTGTGGCTTGTCATCTACAGGCATTTGTTTTGTCCATTGAACCTCTTTCTATTCCTCCTCTGCTACTGCTTCTTCAGCTCTATAAGGGTACAAATCTGCAACATTGAATATCGGTGAGATTTCGACCCTAATCGGGTAATTCAATCTCATATGCGTTTGCCCCAAATTTCCTTATGACCCTGCACGGTCCAATATTTTTCATCTTCAACTTATTATACGTTCCCCTTGGGAACCTCTCCTTCCTCAGATGCGCAAGAATCAGATCACCAACTTCAAATTGAAGTTCTTGCCTATATTGATCCGCTCTCTGCTTGTATTCTTGACTTGAACTTTGCAATCGCTCCTTAACTCGGCTGTGAAGCTCCTTCATTCCTTCTGCAAAATCCTCTCCACTAGCACTCCTGAATTCATTTTGTTCTAAATCTTTCAATTTAGAAACTCCCCTTGGTTGCATTCCATATACAATCTGGAATGGACTCTACCCTATGTTTCTATTGAGTGAATCATTGTAAGAGAATTCCTCCTGTGGCAGAATGTGATCCCATTGACTGTGGTGTTCAGTCACTAAGCTCCTTAACAAATCTCCCAAGCTCTTGTTCATGACTTATGTCTATCCATCCATCTGAGGATGATACACTGAGCTAAAAGACAATTTTGTCCCTAGCTTCTTCCATAAGGTCCTCCAGAAATGTCCTACGAACATGGTATCTCAATCATAAATGATACTTCTTGGAAAGCCATGAATTCTGATGACTTCCTTGAAAAACAAGTTCGCAATATGAGTTGCGTCGCTGGTTTTCTTGCATGGTATGAAATGTGCCATTTTTTAAAATCTGTCGACTACCACAAAGATTGAATCATATCCTCTCTGTGTTCTTGGCAGTCCCAATATGAAATCCATGCTCACTGCATCCCATGGCCTTTCAGGTATGGGTAATGGTTGATATAACCCTATGTTCTTCCTTTTTCCTTTCGTGTGCTGACAAATTCTGCACCTGTCCACAAATTTCTTCACATCTTTCCTCATCCCTGGCAAAAAATATGAGCCATTCAACTTTGAGAACGTCTTGTCATGACCGAAATGTCCGTCCAATCCTCCATTGTGTTTTTCCTTTAGGAAATTCTCCCTCATGGAGCATTTTGGAATACATAGCTGATTTCCCCTGAACAATAATCCATCCTAGATCATGTATTCAATCCATTGGCTTCTATCCCTGAGAATTGGATTCTCATATGCCTCATATGCCTCCTTGAAGTATGGATAATCTCTATACATTTCCTTAAGGTTATCAAAACCCAAAGTCTTGACTCTGAATTCCTGCATAAGAAAACATTTCCTGCTCAAAGCATCAACAACTTTGTTAGCAGTTCCAGAAATATGCTTAATCACAAAAGTAAAATTATGCATGAATTCAACCCATTTAGTATGTTTTTGGTTCAACTTCTTTTGTCAAGTCACGAATTGAAAAGTGTGATTATCACTGTACAAAACAAACTCCTTGGGAGACAAATAATGTCTCCATTTCTTCAGTGCTTGTATGACTGCATAGAATTCCTTATCATACGTGAAGTACTTAACCTTTTCTTCATTTATTTTTTCGCTTAAGTACGCGACCGGCCTATCATCTTTGCTTAAGACTGCTCCAATTGCAAACCCACTCGCATCACACCTGACCTGAAATGTCTTGCTAAAATCTGACAAAACCATAATTAGTTGCTTAGTGATCTTCTTCTTCAGTAGGTTGAAGCTCTTCTCTGCTTCCTCTGTTTAGTGAAAAGATTTGTGTCGTTTCTTCACCGTATCCATCATTGGTGTGCTAATTCCACTAAAGTTTAGGATGAATTTCCTGTATAAGCTAGCCAAACCATGGAATATTCATACTTCAAATGCACTCTTTGGCGATAGCCAATCCTTAATCACCTTTATCTTTTTCGGATCCATTTTCAGTTCATTTGCAGAGATAACAAAACCCAAATAAATGAGTTATGTCTTCATAAATGATGATTTCTTCATATTAATCAACAATTTCTCCTGTTGTAATCTCCTCATTACTGCAACTAGATGCTTTAAGTGTCCTGCTTTTGTCTTACTGAAAATTAATATATCATCAAGATATACAATGACGAATTTTCCAATGAAATCGTTTAGGACTTCATTCATCAAACTCATGAAAGTATTGGGTGCATTCGTTAAGCCAAATGGCATGACAATCCATTCATACAACCCCTCATTCATCTTGAATGTTGTCTTCCATTCATCACCTTCTCTCATTCGAATTTGATGATACCCGCTTTTCAAATCAATCTTTGAAAAACATCTTGCTCCACTCAAGCAATCCATCAAGTCATCCATCCTTGGCAATGGAAACCTATATATGATGGTAATCTTATTGATTGCCCTTGAGTCTGTACACATTCTCCAGCCTATGTCTTTCTTTGGGTTGAGCAATGTCAGAACAACGCATCGACTTAAGCTTTCTCAAATCAATCTGTTGTCCATTAAATCCTATACCTGTCTCTTAACTTCTTCATTTTCTTGCAGCGTCAACCAATATGTTGCTTTGTTAAAAAAACTAGCTCCAGGTATAATATCAATATGATGACTTATAATCCTTATAGGTGGCAACGAACGAGGTAGTTTGTCCACTACTATATCAACAAACTCTCCCAGCAATTCCTTGATTTCTTTTGGTAAATCATCTATCCTCGTACTGGTAAAAACAATTTTGGTCTTCCTGACCACAATAAATTGTGTGTCTTCCTTATTCTTAACCTCATCAAGAAGTTCCTTCCCACTCATGATAAGTAAAGTGTTGCTCCTCTTTGTTTTCACCTCTTTATCTTTAATCGGTAGCAACATGTGAGTCCTACCATTTTTTTCCAGGGTGTATGTGTTCTTTCTCCCATCATGAACCACGTTTATATCATATTTCCATGGTCTACCCAACAATAGATGAAAAACATCCATGGGAATGACATCACATAATATTTCATCTTTATATCCTCCTATTTTAAATTAAACTAAACATTGTTTAGTGACATTTACCTGATGTCCTTTTTGTAGCCACGAAACCCTATATGGGCTTGGATGTACAAAAGTCTCCAACTCCATATTTTCTACCATCTCTATAGATATGAGATTGTTTTTGCTATTGTTGTCCACTATGACCTTGCATACCTTATCCTTAGTTTTGCAAGCAGTCCAAAACAAACAATTTCTTTGGGTTGAGTTCTCTAGTTACTTTTTTGGTTTCAAGAGAACATTACTCATCATTAAGGATCTTCTACCCTCAACATCCTCTACCTCAACATTCCTCCCTTGAGATTCGACAATGTGAGTTTCACCACCATCTTTCTTTCTATCTGGACACTCATAGGATTTATGTCCGACTTTTCCATAGACAAAGCATTTCACTTCACCTTCTCTGCCTCTTCCTCTTCCTCTGGCTTGAGGAAAAGTATTTCTATTAGCATACTTCCTTCCTTGTGAGCTTCCTCCTCTCTCAGGTTGAGTTTTCTTCCTTTCTTCTTGAGTTTTTTGAGTTATGTCTTGGGCAATTGTCTTGCCTCTACTTTGATTTCCACCTCGGCCTCTTTGACCTTTCTTCCAACTCAGCTTCTCTTCAGCTTTCATAGCCATATGATAAGAATCTTCCACATTTCGAATGGTCATAATTCCCATCTCATCTTGAATTTCATATCGCATACCATTCATGTACCTGGAAAATTTTTCATCATCGCTTTCCCGATGACCTGCTCTGATGTTTATCCTATAGAATTCTTTAGTGTATTCTTTAACTGACATCATCTTATGTCTCAATTTCAAAATAGAGTGATTTGATAATCCCTGGGTATAAATTTGGCTTTCATCTTTGCAACCATTCTATCCCAGCTCTTGATTTTATGCTTGCCTTTGCAACGTCTGTCAGCCTAAAGTTCATCCCACCACAGTGTTGGATGCCCTTTAAGTCTAGTAACGACATGTTTGACTTTCTTGTCTTCCTCGACATCCTCATAGTCGAAGTATTTGTCTAGAGCTCTAATCCAATCTAGATGTTATTCAACATCCAAGTTGCCTTTGTACACTGGAATGTCCATTTTTTCTCTAGCACCTATCCTTGCAACAACCCTGAATAGGCGTTCTTCTGCAGCATCATTGACTGCAACTTCTTCTCCTCCATTTCAAGCTTCATTTTCACTTTTAGCTTTGCTGATATCCCGAACGTCAACTGTGTGCCTCTGTCTTTTCTCCATAGCATCAAGCCTGGCATGTAACTCACGCATTTCCCTTTCCACTGTTGGATCAGGTAATTTCATGTCTCTTCTTCTCGGTCGCATGGCTATAAAATATTCCTCTTTTCTCTCTGCTACAGAAAGAAAATAATTTGTTCTATGCTTTGATACCACAACTGACGCAGACCCCTGACCCTCAGGCCGAGATCCACATAGGATCTTCACTAAAACCACGCCAAGGGTTAATTAAACCCCTTTTTTTAAGCCACAAAGGACTTCGGGTTTCAGGATTTGGAGAGTCCCGATGTATTTCCAAAGCTCTTGGAAAATGTTGAAATCTGAATTGTCAATGAATGTTGACTCCTTCAATGCATCGAGCACATGCCACTTGTTGCCCACTAATTTCGTATTTTCGGGACTTGAGTGAACAACCAACAATCATTCCTCTTCCCTTATGATTCCCTGAATTTTGAAATTTCTTCTTTGACGAGATCGACGGCCTTTTGGGATTTCGCGTACCAGGATTTCACGACTATCGACCCCAAATCACTTGTCGCGCCAATTCTCGAATTTCGAAATAGCGACCCTTTCTGGATTTCACGTACCGGGAGTTTGAAACTCTCGATTCCAAAATCACAGCCTCCTCTACTTCTCGAACCCCGAAATGTCGAAATGAAAAAATTCCACTTCTCTTCCTCCGTGACCACAAGCCTACTCCATAGACACGTTGCGGTTCATGACTTCGAGGTTTTCAATGAAAAATGCCCCGACTCCTTGTCATCAGAATTTCCAAAATGTCGAACCTGAAAATGTCGAAATGCCAAAATTCAACTTCAAAGGGGAATCAATGACTCTTGTTGCTTCTCATCCAATAGTTGCTACTCCTCCTGAGCTTCTGAATTCTAAAAGACACTCAGCCTTAACCCTCTCACATATCTGTGAGATCCAACAGTCCACGAGATTTCAACAATTCTTCCACGAAGAAATTTCACCGTTCGTTCACTTTGTTTGAAGGATCTCTGGACAAAATGACTTGGCGTCCTTCCACCTAAAATTGACTTCTGCGAGATGATTTCAATCTCCACCTCCCTTTGAACAACTCAAAGGTGTTATCCCTACTGAGCTCTCACTTGCAAACTCAAGCTTCCAAAAGAATCCATGCTCGCACTCCTTACGACAAACCTTCAAATAACTTCTGGTTATTTAAATCTTCAACCCTATGCACTCTTTGCAACAGTACTCCTTCAAATTTCCCCATTGGTTGATAAGTTCAAATATTTCAATCATCTTGCACACACCTTGCACGGCTCTGTGATTCACCCACACTTCTGTTGGTATGAGAACAACGATATCTCTCCTCATATTTCTGAGATAAAACTTAGACCCTCGTCAATGTACACCTTGCGGACATTCACTGTAGTCTTTGCAGGAATTCTCCAAAAGAGAAACAATTGAAACTCATTCTTCTCCTCTATTAGACTTCATACACTCAACATGAAATCATACTCCCGACACAGCATTGAAACAAATGCATAACAGAGAAAATAAAACAACTGTAAACATACCATTTAACAAATGTAAATAGTAAGCATCATAACACCATGAAAATTGAGTCAAAGATTTATATATTAACTCAAGTGGTCCTATACATGGGTTCTTCTCTATAGCTCTCTACTACAGCTCTACAGCTTATGAATTCTGAATGATCATAAAAATTACAATGATACAAGGGTGAGGGTGTCTATATCTGTTTTCCCTCCTACACTTCTAAATTGTCTAATCTATTAAACCAAATCTACCTACTTTCATTAAACATAATTAAATGCCTATTACATTCGACAGATGAGAGTAATTTCTCCATATCTTTTCATATCTCCAAGACACAAATGTAAGTACGCTTCTCCTAGCTATTACATTAATTCTTCAGATTTCAAAATTCAAAATGTTTTCATAAAAATGTTTCCTTTTTTCATCTTCATGTCCAGTTGTTCCTTTGGCTAGGTGTGTGCTTTGTCTTTGTACAATGCTCCTGCATCAGATTGACTCTTCAGCTCCTTGTTGGAACCTGACAAACTCTACCACATGTCATTTTTCTTTCAAAGTGGGGGTCCTCTCAACCCTGCGACTCTCTTCTTGGCCCTTTGAAGAAAGTTAGCGGTGAAACTCGATGTCTGTGTCAGGCCCTCTCTATCCCATGACCTCGGGCTATGTCCCGGGGCTTAACCAAACAAAGAGCTTCAGCTTCAGGCTTCGACTCTTTCCACAATAGCCAACTCTTGTGTTCTCGAACTCCAAATCGGAGAACTCTAATGACGCGAGGATCAACGCTCCTCAT
Source organism: Picea engelmannii (assembly GCA_009831015.1). NCBI lineage: Eukaryota > Viridiplantae > Streptophyta > Pinopsida > Pinales > Pinaceae > Picea > Picea engelmannii. The sequence continues at coordinate 235,904 of ML777587.1, read as the reverse complement.
CCCTCCTTTTGATTGATAGATCTGATTTATTTAGACTCTAGCCTTCATAAGTCTCTCGATATCCACATCTGATATATTTTGTAGTGTTATTCTTCTGAATTGTGTGGATTACTTCCACACATCCCTTCCAAATACAACAGTTTGGATTCAAACTTCTCTTCATGACTTCGCGAAGATATCTGTTTTCTCTTGGAAAACCTTCTGGAGCTCCAACTATCATATCTCTTGATCTTCTTCCACGTATCTCCTCCCGACGATGGATTATTTCATGATCTTTGGGACTTCTACAAGTCCTCGACCTTCTTGCACACTTAACACAATTTTTTCTTGAGACTTATACTTTTCTCGGCCTTCTCCTGCACTCCTTGCAGAGTCCTACACAAATCCTTATACGAATTTTCTTGGCTTGAAACCTTCGAGGTTCTCAGTTTCTCTGCGCCCTTCAGTAGATATTATGGTTCCCTCCTGGAAACTTAGCACTCTTCCTCCTGATTTTGTAATATGAACTTATTGTATCCTTGGTGCACTCTTTGCGCTCGGCTAAGACTTTCAACATCTTCTCCCTTAGCCCTTCCAGAAGTCTTAAGGCATCTCCTTTCCTTTGTCGATGCATTGTTGCAAAGCCTTCCTTCCTCAGATTATTCATCAATCCTGGGGTTCTCTTAAGAATTCAAACACTTCATAATGTGTTTCTCTTCTACTCTCTCGTACTTGCTCTATTCCCTCCTGGAAGAGTGTTACAGAGTATTCAGTAACTTTGTGTTGCAGTTCCTCCTACATAGTATTTCTTTCCAAGGTACCCAAACACCTTGAAATATCCCTCTGAGTCTGTGAATTATCCCGGTGTTCCCTCCTAACAGCTTCTCTTCTGACTCCACTGAGTTCAGACATGTAGTCCTTGCATCAACTCACAGTGTTTCCACCCTCTATCGCACACTCCTTGCACTTAGACTTGAGAAACAGACTTAATCCAAAATGCTAATAGATAGAAGGTTATATTCCTACAGACAATTTATAACATACATCTACAACTCAAATGTATATGAAAGAAATTCACAACAAAATATCCATTACACATAAATTGTCAAATGGGAAAATATGTTGTTTTTCTATAAATGGTGGAATGTCCATTACAGTATATGAGTCCAGACTATAACTGAGTCTCGGCTCTCTATGTTTCTCTTCCTATATCCTATGCATGCTCTATTGGAAATAATACAAGAGTTTATACAAGAGGGGCTCAACGAGCTTCCCTACAAGCTAAGCTAGTGGTGTGTAATCACCATTCAAAACACTTGTCTAATGGGCAGATTACAATGATGGAAATATGATCCAAATCGGATTCCTATCCCTCCTACCATCAAACGCTTAATGGAGACCTTATCTCTAGCTTGTGGGAAGGAAAAAATTGGCTCTTCCAACCTATCGGCATTAATTTCCTTGATCACACTTTAGATTCTCGATGGAAAAATGAGAGGGCGACGGCTCTCCCTTCCTTGAATGAGCACCACTCATGCTAATCAATTGGTGCGTGATGAAGTGGAGTGATGCTCCTGCATCAGTGTGAAAAGAAGTCAAAGTTTCATAAACTGATTCACCCCCCGCTCTCAGTATTAAGTGTATATTTAAACAATTGGTATCAGAGCGGGTGCCTTCAACACAGTTTAAACACTGGAAGGTAGATTATGAAGAAATGGGTTGACAAATGACTCTCTCCACAAATGAAGCTCCTTTATTTGATGGAACATACTATTCTTCATGGAGGGAAGGAATGAAATGGTATTTGAAGTCTAGAGGATCTGGTGTTTGGGATTGAGTAGTATCTAAACCTTGGTACTCAACTACCTCAGATAACAAAACCAAATCTACAAAAGAAGCAAAGAAAAATAACTCAATAGCATTAAATAAAATCTAGAATGGATTGTTAGACTAAGTCAAAGAAAATATGGGACATTATACCTATGCTAAAGTGTTATGGCTCCAGCTATAGAATTCTTATTGAAATAAAAATTAAAATAAAAAAATGGAGAATCCCAATCAGTTTATAGAACAAAATAAAGAAACAGATAAATACAATCAGATTAAAGAAAAAAACTTAGAAACGGAGAAATCAAATCACATCAGAGAACAAAATACACATAAAGAGAATTCAGATTAGAATAAAGAAAAAAACAAAGATAAATATAATCATGATTAGAATAAAGAACAAAACAAAGAAGAGGCCAATTCCATCAAATAATTGATGCAAACCCTAGTCATCAACATAGAAGTCTACTACATCAAGGAATTGATAAATACCTCAGTGCTCACTAAAGAAAAACTATTATATTTTAAGAATGATATTATAACTACATTTGAAGTGATTAGTATGGAACCAACAAACCTTATACATATTGGAGTTACTATGGATGTTCTTGACCAGCTTGAATACATAGTTATGTGCACTTTTTAAGAGTTGGAGATACTTCAAAATAAATCTATGTTTCTACTACAACAGTTAGATCAATCTAACCATGAAGAGAATGAACAAAATATTCATCTAGAAGAACATAAAGAAGAAATCAAGAGATTGAACACGAAAGTTGTTAATCTAATAAAAGAAATGGAAGAATTGAAGACACATGGCAATAAAAGAAAAGAATTACTAGAAGAGACAAAAGAAATGGACATCTGTCTAAAAACTCAAATTGAATAATCTAAGAAAAATGAAGAAAAACATATGATCCAATTAACTAAAAATGAAGAGTCATGCAACATGTTGGAATTGGAAGCCATCAACCTCAAATAGATTTAGCTAGAAAACAAGGAAGAAATCAAAAGATTGAAGAAAGCAGTTGTTGATCTAAGAAAATATATAGAATACTTAAAAACATATGAAAATACTAATAACTGCACATAAGTCTCAGATGATAAAGAATAAATAGTCATCAATCTAAAGACTCAACTTGAAGAAGCTAAGGATAAAGAAGAAGCCTTAAAGATTCAGTTGACTAAAAAGGAAGAAGCATGTCACATGTTGGAAATGGAAGTTATCAACTCAAAAAATAAGAATGAAAAGACAAAAGCAACTATCAAATTCTAGAAAAACTTATCTATCCTAGATAGGATCTGGAACATTCAAATACCAACTGATGACAAAACCAATCTTGGATACAATAAGAAAGAAGGTGGAAAATAGAGCACCATTCAAAAACATGATAAAGGAGCATACTGATCAAAAGAAAAAGGTACAACCACAAACCTAAAACAAACCATGAACTTTGTCAAGGAAGGAAGTTATAAAAATAAAAAACAAGAAACATATCAAAAGACAGACTTCTCATGTCACAACAGACTCAAGTATGGAAACACCTTTAATGGTTATTGTTTTTCCTGTAATAGCTTTGGTCACAAAGCATTGGTATGAAGGAGTCCTAAAAAGAAAAGTCCAGGAAGGTCCAACAACTTAATAAGATGTTGGAGATGAAATTATGTTTGCCACACAACAAATTTTTGTCATACAATGAGATGTTACAACTGTGATAGGTTTGGTCAGAAATATCAAAACTATAGAAAACCAGGAAGACAATCCATGAGAAATAATTCATACAAGTTAGGAAGAAAACATAATAAAGGTTGGAAGAAAAGAATAAATGACAAGTCTAAAAGAACAAATCTAGAAAATAAATATCCTACAAACAAAATATCTCATGAAAAGGTATGGAGAAGAAAATCTGAAATAGAAAGAAAGAGAGATGATCTAGCACCTGAAAATGAATAAATTGATCACAATAAAATGATGGGTGAAGTTCGTAATAAGGAATGTGAAATTCATAGATTTGAATATGAAATGGATCAAACTCAAGAAAGGAGAGTTCCTAAAGAAGAAGATGACATAATAGAAAATCCTAATGATATCATGCAGATCAAGAGTACATTAACCAATAAAAAAAAATGCAAACAAAAAATCCCAAAGAGGAAAATTACAAAGTTTCATTTCCACAGAATAGTGATGAATCTTTAATGGCATATCAACCAGAAGAATTGAGCAGTGAAAATATTGGAAGTTTTCCAAAGTTATTTTCATGAACTACTAAATTTCCCTTCAACAAAAAATATGAATAAAGGAAGGAGGAAGTATTTTACAACATGATTTGGTGTAAGTACTACAAAATACTACTAAAGTATAGCATGATCTTAACCCAATAAGGAATTTCCAAAATAATGAAAAACTTATGAAGAGGACTTAACAAACAACAGATGAAAGGACCAATTGAATCTTATTTCTAAGGGATAGAAGTTGAATTTTGTTTATGCAGAGTCAAAGTATTGTGAACAAGATATTAAATTGGTTGAATAATGGAAATTAAATTAATTGGTATCAATTAATGGTATTCTTGTGAAAGATCAGAACATCAACAAGAATAAATAAATAAATCAAGAAGATTAGTAATATTCACACCCTTCTTCGTTAAGACAAAGAAGAAGACAGTAAAACCCTATGAAACAATAAAAAATCAGTGGGGTATTTAATTTGGTCATCAAATGAGGAAGTCATTGGATTAAGGCTTAAAATACTTGATCACTTCAAAAATTGGTATCAATAAAAATACTTGTTTGAACACAAAATCCCAAGATATTGAGATAACAACTGACACATTCATAGGGGGAGAAAAACAGTAAAAATTTAACTCTTTGTCATTGATGTCAAAGGGGGGGGAGGAATAGTAAAAAAAAATTGGTATCACTATTTGGTATAAGTAAAAGTTCAATCCTCCAACCTGAAAATGAGATCAGTGATAGGGGGACACAAAGTATTTGATTTACATATATGTTTCCCTCAATTCCAAAGGGGGAGATTGTTGGAATTACTTATTATGTGTTGTCATTGATGGAAACATGAGTCAAACACATACAATAATTAGAAGAAAAGGAAGTTCACTGTGCGATAGAGGAAGATCACCTTGGGACTGAAGAAAATGATGATCAATGTTGATCACAAATAATATCAACAAGTGATCCTATGTTCCTAAATATCAGAAGGGAGAGTGCATTGCAGAAGTTTTATTGGGATTGAAATCCCAAAATTAAAACTCCAAAAGAATCAAGGAAGAATCATGTATGTTGATATAGTTCTTGGGGAAATATTGGACCATTAGATCATGCAGAAGCCAGAGCCTACAAATAAGAATACCTTGTGAAGGATCATGGAAATATAATCATCCATTCAAATTTCAGGAGTAATCACAACCATCATATCAGTTAGAACCATTTATCAAAGGAAAGTGGAAGGATAGTGTAAGTTTCAGAACATCAGAACTTCACCACTCTAACGAACATTGCAGATAAGGTAGAGGCACAAACTCATGAAATCTTGAATTCACAAAATCCTGCTAGTCCTTAGATCAAGGAGGGACTTCAGATGAATTCTTGACAATCAAATTGAGATTAATGGAAGGAAAGTATAATCCACAATATCCTAAAGCCTCATTTAAAACAAACTCATGCGTACTATTGATCTAATATATCCTTAGGAGAAACACAAGCCATTGGATCAGGTGGTAAACTCCAGCAGTGACCACTCGAGTTAAAAGGAATCTAAAAAGGGTAAATCTAATTGAAGGATGAAGCCTCGAAGTCAAGAACTATGGTCAGCTCCGGCGTTAGCCACTCTTGTGAAAAGGAATATAGAATAGGTAAAACTACTCGAAGTTCAAAGCCTCAAAGTCATGAACTCCCATTGACCATCGTATTAGAGGAATACATGTGACACATTAGTAGGCCCACATCAGCAGGACCATGTCAACAATAGAGTACATGTGGCCTAATTAGATGGTGAAATATGTCAAGGTCAATGTGGCACATAAGGACTGTAAAATTCACAAATCAGGGTGACACGTGGCAACCACTCAGCTAGTGCCACATCAACAATGAAGTTAGCAATAAACCTCACATTGGGAGTACATCTTTCGGGGATATCCAACTTCTCCTACCTACAAAAATTCCCAAAGCTACGAAATATGAATTCATGAAGTAACGATGGTCTTTTAACTAACATCCTCTAGGATATATCATGATAGTTAGATCAAGTGCAGTGGAAATATATAGTAAGCATGAATCATGAAGTAATGTTGACCATTGATCTACCTCAGGAGAATTCTTGACTGGTTATCAAACACAGTGGAAGAATAGTGTAAGAAATATATTTTGACCAAAAACAGGTAGTCACCATCGTTTTGTGACTTATTCGGTAGGTAAACCTCTAAAGGAATTTCAATACTTCATGTTTCTAGTAACATGGAGTCCTGGAGTGACGAAGCTCTAAAATAATGTCTCACCATCCATTGAGAAGGAAGATCCACGGTCAAGATCCAAAAGTGCAAAAGTAACGTGCATGAAGATTAAATTGGTGGAGGCATCATGCAATGATCTGGACCATTGAAGTTTATGGACACACGTCAACTAAATATTAATGTGCATAGTGTCCAAAGTGATAAATCTTTACAATGTTGAAAGAGCACGAACTAAAGATATCAACTCCTGATTAAGTTATGATAGTTGATTTTGTTGAAGCCTCTGGGTAAGACAAGATTGTTCATTCAATGAAATATTAAAATAAATCGTCTTATATGCTAGTGAATAGAGTATACACAATTTGAAAAAATTTACTACGGAAGGATACAAGATTTGCAAAGTCCAATAATCCCGAATACTTAGAGATTCAGAGCTCTTGTTGGCCTAAGTCTAACAGTCCTAGCTATTGGTCATGTGGAGGATCTTAAAGAAACTCGAGGGCCAAGTTCAATAACTACATGAAAACAATGAGTTAAGCCCCTAGTTCTTAGTCGAAGGGCATATGAAAAATATGTCAACAAAGAGTACTAATATGTACTTTGATGAAGTTTACTTTGAGAAGTATTACACTGATAAAATTCAAGAAGGCCGAAGTCTAAAGGACTTGGCTCCAACATTGGTCTTGTGATTGTTATAGAAAGATTTGCCTCACCATTTCTATCTTACACAGAGGGCCTTTTTCCATTTCCCTATCCATACTTTTTCTCCCTTTTTGATGAATCCAGAGCTAAAAGTATACATTTTTCCACATATACGCTCCTTAACTGCTATGCAAGATGCGTATATGCTTACTGCTCCATTACAGCTTGCGTATATTGAGATTTGTGCCAAAAAATACAAAATGAAGACGGGTTTCCATGTCATGACAAAATACCTATGATCCTTAGCCTTACATATATTGGAAATGTTGTGACTCAGCCCTTCAGTTGCATCTTGGAGGCTATAAGAGAACAATTTCGAACTATGGAAAAGAAAGAGAAAGCACTCAACTTTGAGAGAAAAGTTACTCTGGAGAAATTACTTCATATTGAGTCTACATCCCTTTGTCCCTCAAGTCTGAACACAGTGTTCAACCCCCAATCTCTTCCATTATTATTGACATGACCTGTTTGCCTCTTTCTCATTAGCTTGCCTTTGGTGGACGATTGAAGTGGTTGGGACCTAGTTAGAAGGAACTTGGTTTCTTGGTTTCAAACCATGCTGACACGGAAGTCTATAATGTTGACACTTCTATTGATCAATTATTAATAGAAATAATCCTTTCCCGTCCTATTGGTATCTTGCAAATATATGATTATTATCCATGGGCATGTTTCTAATGTTTATTAATGGATTATGCTATCTAATGTGCTAACCCCTTTTATATCATCACTATATACTTGCTTTGTTTGTTTGTTGAGAACTTCTCACAGGTATAAAGCTTTGGGTCAAAGTTCTCAATGGTGGAACATCATCAAACGTTGGATCGAGGTAGGCCTCTTTTCTATATTTCACATTAATTTATATAGCATATGTTGGAATTGAGTTGATTTCTATAGTCATACATGTATGTTGTGGTTTACCCTTGGCCATAGAGATTTTTTCCCTTGTAACATAAATGGCGACTCCAATGGGGAGAGATCTTCCTTCTAAGGGTTGAAGTACTTTTTCTTCTTACATTGCTCTTTTTCCTTTGCATTTCTTGTTGTATCACTGCTTGACAGATCTCATTCACTTTGAGTCTGAGTTTTCAGCCTTTTACCCTTGCCTGGACTTGTTTTAAAGCATTACACCCTCTTTGCCTTGACAATTGCGTATAAATGCTTGTTGTCTCACTGCAAGAAGTGTATATACACTTTGTTCTCTTGAATAGTCGCGTATACCACTTCCCCTTGCTTGTTTTCTTGGTTGAGTGACTACTGGGTAGGATTTAAAGATTGCTGAGCCTTTTTAGGTCTTTGTAGTGCCTGTTGAGATTATCTACGATAACAGGAAGCCTGTTTGGAGTTGAATTTTTGGGCGTAGTCTTTCTCTTTGTTTTCTATTTTTAATTTGTCCTTGGTTTTTGGTTTGTTTGCTTGCCTTCCTGGTATTCTTCTTGAGTTACTGCTTTTATACACTGTAGAATTCATCTATCAAGTTGCTTATCATTCCATGCATTTTCTTTTTAGAATATTGAAAATACAAAAAAATAGGCATTTGGCATTGGTTGGCATTTTTGTCTTTGAATTTTCATCATTAGCTTAGCACATTTAGCGAGAGATTGTATTTTACTTTTGAATTGCATAGTTGAAATTGAAAATTGCACTGTTCTTATTAACATATCATTCATTCAAAAGTTAAAGATAGAATTTGCATTATATTCGTATTTATTTTCTTGCAGAGTCATAACACCATGAGTTTCACTTCATACCTTTTTGAGTAATCACGACCAATAAAATTTACACTTTAAACTAAAATTGATTAGTCACAATTTTATTTTTAGGGTGCACAAGCTAGCTTAGGATTTAGTGCCTCGGAATGGGATTTTGTGAGTAAACTTCTCCAAGGCAATTAAATCAACATATGTGTCTGAGACAGGGAGTTGAGAAGTCCATTGTATAATTGGTAATATCAGGAGGCTCCTCTCACACTTGTGTTAATCATGAGGTCGCGCGAAGTTAGTTGAAGGGATAACCCCTGGATACTCACCTAGTGTCAGAGATATTTCTGTGGATTTATTCGTATTTGGGGATCTTGCTAGTGCCGATACCTCTGTGAGAGGCAGTGCTTTCAAGGTTTTGAGCTTTGCTACCCTGCCCATACGGTGATCCAGAATTATGAATGCTCACCTATGCAATAGTTATACTGTGGTTTATGAGTTGATTGACTTAGGTATCTCATAGGTTACTTGTAGGGGTTATTCTTCTTGTATCCTGAGTTAGACAGGGGTCAGACATCACACAACCTTTATGGAGGATTACCTCTCCGAGGGGATCTGACCGACTAGTTGTCAAGCCTATGAGGGCCTATATAATTGATTATGTTACCTCCAAACTTTAGCGGGGAGTCTCAAGTCCCTCCTGGATGAGACATTCCTTCTTTAGCAAGGGAGGCCACTCAACCACTTTAGCCCGTTTGCATGCATATTAGTTGTTTGACTTTTTGGTATGCTCTTTGATTACTAGTTGGCCTTAGGATTCTATATTGAGTCTTCATTATCATGGACAATGGATTTCCTTTTGCTCCCTCATTTGCTACTACCCCCCCCATGACGTTCATGGGGGAAAATCCATCCACTTTTTATAATAGTATGCAGAATTATGGTACTCAGTCAATGCCTTGGGTCTCTAATCATTTTTCTCATGGTATGTCTGATATGTCTTCACACTTTCCCTCCTCTATCTTGCCTCCTTATGAAAATACAAGTTTTGGGTTTGGGGGCATAATGCCTCCTTCTAATCCCTCTCCGTTTGGTGGGAGTCATATCCTTCAAACACCTCTTACGGTAGGAGGTTGGAATATTCCTTCCTACGAATCCACTATGCAAGAATTAAGTGCCCAATTAAGAAATCCATCCACATGTCACACTCCATCCACTTATCCTTATTCCGCTATGTTGGTTCCTACGAACACTTTTTCCATGGAAGACCTCCATCTTCCCTCTGGTGATTCATCCAGGGGGAATTATTTTTATAGTATGGGAAACCCCCCTCACGAAGTTCCTTCGTCTGGGGGAAACATATATCCTCACATGAGTAACCCTTGTCATGTCGCTTTCTCTTCATAAGTGGCTTCAATGCCCTTACAACCATTTATGAATTAGTATGGAGGAGGATATTGTCTTGCCGAATAGGGACATGGTGTAAACCGGGATCCTTCTTGGTCTACAATTTCTCAAAATCAATCTTCCCATGCACCTTGGACTCAAATGACGCAATTCACTACTACCACAAGTCCAATCACTGTGTTTCATACTGGCATTATATCACCAACCTCTGCTAGTCATGTTGGAGATTGGTCGACAACCTCTGCGAGTCATGTTGAAGACCTGCAACCAGCCACTACAAGTCATGCTGGGGGCACAAGTCCAGTAACTGCATGTCATTATAGAATTATATCACCGACCTCTGCTAGTCACGTTGGAGATTGGTCAATAACCTTTGCAAGTCATGCTGAAGACCTGTAACCAGTTGTTGCAAGTCATGCTGGGGGCACAAGTCTAGTTATTGCGTGTCATACTAGCATTATATCACCAACTTCTACTAGTCATGTTGGAGATTGGTCGACAACCTCTGCGAGTCATGTTGAAGACCTGCAACCAACCGCTGCAAGTCATGCTAGGGGCACAAGTCTAGTCACTGTGTGTCATAATAGCATTATATCACCAACCTCTACTAGTGATGTTGGAGATTGGTTGAAAACATCTACGAGTCATGTTGAATACCTACAACCATCCACTGCAAGTCATGCTAGGGGAACATGTTTGGTCACTGCTAGTCATGTTGGGGATCCATCACCAACCTCTGCTATTCATGTTGGGGATCCATCACCAACCTTTACTAGTCATGTTGGGGATTGATCACCAACCTCTGCTAGTCATGTTGGGGATTCATCACCAACCTCTGCTAGTCAAAATGGAGATTTTCTACTAGCCTCTGCAAGTCATGCTGGGAGAATGTCACCAACCACTGCAATTCATTTTGGAGGCATTCATATGATTGAGAAGCCTAGACGTCTCAACCGTAAGCCTAGATTCCTTTGTAGGACTTGTGAAGGAAGTCACCTTACTCGTTTATGTCTTGTTACTGCTGGGATACCAGAAGCGTGGGGCTCACCTAAGGGCCCTTTGGGTTCTGAGGCATCTGTGGTTTCAAAACACTCTATTCCTTCTTTGATTGATACAACAATCATGCTGATGCAATCTTCGGCTGACAACTCTTTTCCTTTAGGGGTTGATGTGTCCTTTGACCTTGTTGTCTCACATCCCGTTCAACCTGTGGTCATGTCGATGCAATATTCAACTGAAACCTCTCCCATGTTCGGGGGTGATACGTCCCTTGACCTTGTTGTCTCACATCTTGTTCAACCAACGGTCATGTGGATGCAATCTTCGATTGCCAACACTCCTGCTTTTTTGGGTGATGCATCTCTTGACCTTGTTATCTCGCATCCTATTCAACCAATGGTTGAGGGAGTGGTCATATCAATTCAATATCTGATCGATCCCACTCTTCTCTCGAAGAGTGACAAGTCTAAGGAAGTGATCATGCCAATGCAACTTTTTGGTTGATCCTGCTCTTCTAGTTCTAGTTATATACCTTCTATGCCATGTCCTTATCATTTCTATTACTTCACCTTCTGAACAAGAGAGAGTTTTACTCTTCCTGAGTTCTCTCCCTCCAAGTCTCAATGAGGTTCCCTTTGATTGGGATGGTCTTGTGGGGTATCCAATGCCTCTGCCTATGTATTTTCCAGGAAGAGACATTATTTGATATAAACTCTGTTCTCCTTGACTTGGAGAGCTTTGGGTATTCCCAAGCTTGTGTTATTTATTCATAAGATACCGACATTCCACAAAATATCCGCACGGAGCCTTGGCCTCCACCGTGGATTTCCGTCTAGAATCTTCGTAACGAGTCTTAGTTAAGCTCTTTTCCAACTCGTCTAAAAACTGAAAATATCGCCGAGTGATTTGTCCCTTTCACACTCGTTAAAATTGGATTTGAAATATCATGATTCCTAATTAAGCTCTTTTCTGAATCACTATAAAACATAGAAAATATTTCTGAGTGAACTTGTCTTTTTCACACTCATAAATTGGATTTGAAAAGACATCTATTTGGCACAAGTTTACCCCTTTTTCACACCAAGTAGACTAAAAGATATAGAAAAGGACATTTTTTTGGTGTTAATATGTGATTGCATCCTATGCCCCCATTTGTTGTATTGAGCCTTTAGCCGATTCTCTCTTTGCGTTATAAACCATTGCCTAAGCAGTTTGCATCCTCAACCAAGCAGAGCCTTGTTTTTATCCTTCACAATTTGACACCCTATACCCTGGAGGGAACATCACCCCGAGTGTACATCTCCTGCATGCATTTCCTTACATTGAGCATAGGTGCATTCCACTATTGGAACTAGTTTTGCTTAATCGCGACACTCGTTCCCTCCTCTGTATCATAGCATTCATTTGTTATGAAAAAAAGAAAAGATGCACGGGAAGGGAATACTATATTGTAATTGGCAGTAGTCGTGTTTCCTTTGAACAAAGAACAAATTTATTGAGTCTGTGTGTCATCATAATTTTGGGTTTAGCATAGCCTTAGGAAGTTGATCCTACTACAAAGTTTTCTCTATCGACTGGTTACTCTTCTAGTCTCTATAGAGAATGTTATTGATGCCTCCTACATCCAATTGTCACATCATTGATTCCATGCTATCAGAGTTCACCATATGTCTCATGCTCTTGTTCAAAGGAAGTCTATCAACCTGTGTCACCCACTCCTCAGAAATCTTGACTTTGCATGTCGTCCATACCCTCAGTTTGTCTCAGAATCACATGATATTTTGGTCTTATCATGCACCCTGGCCCTACTTTCATCATTGGTAGGTCACCTTGAACCCAACAATCAACATTTCATCACTGGTTGTTGATTGGGTGGTTTCCCTCGTGTTCTACAGAAAGACATCTATTCACACTGTGGGATTCGTGTAGTGTCTTGTATGCCACTAGCCTTATTGGTGGTTTCCTCACCTTTGTCAGCAGTTTTTCATCATTGGATGCTATTAAGAGGGTCATTTTCGTGTACCACTTGCATTTGGCACATGTGGAAGACACACAGGGTCATTGGTTTGTGAACATGTTCTTCATCTGATCTCCACCAAATCATGAAGATCCTTCTTTGTTCCTTGTGCTAACTGATGAGAGATGCCTCAATGCTCTCCTTTCAACGAATCTCCTTCCATTGACTTCAACTCATTTATTCTGGATATGGGACCTAGAGTTTTATGAGTACCTTGAGGTTTGCAGTCATTAGTGGCAGGCTCTCTCACCGTTGACATATGGGAATACATCAATGTCTCTTGATCAATGGATCTCTCAAGTGTTTGACACCAACTCCTTTATTCACACTTGTAGAGATGTACTCTGTGCCTTGATACCTACTTTCATTATCAGTAGGTTGTCTCGTGTTTGTTAACGTTATACTTCAATGACCGGTAATCAAATGATGTCTCGTCGTGTTCGACCTCAACTCATTTATTCACATGATGTAGACTTGCACCATTGGCGGATAGTGTAGAAGACTTGAAGACATCACTATGTGGCCGCAGATTTCCTGAGTTGTTGCTTCCATTTAATTGGATCAATACCTATTTGACTTCAATGGTCATGGGAGATCAGATTATACTCCATAGTATACAGATATCTTCAGATTGATTTTTGAGACTGGTCCTTGTTCATGACTATGACAACTTTTGGCATATAACCGCATTTGTATTTGCCTATTCATGGCCATGAACACTTGTTTGGTATATTTTTCACATGTATCTGCATTTTATTCTTGGCGGCCATGTATGAAAATTCAGTACATAATGTAATGAGCAATTGAGTTCGTCCAACTGGTTCTCTACCACTTCACTTCTGGGTTATTTATAATGTATTTCGGTCATCACGGATACTCCTTTGATCTCACACATTAGGGTGCATCTATTATAGCAATATTTGCCTCACCATTGTTGTCTTTCACAAAGGGCCTTTTCTATTTCCCTACGCAGACTTTTTATCCCTTTTTGATGAATCCTGAGATAAAAATATACATTTTTCCACATATACGCTCCTTAACTTCTATGGAATATGCGTATATGCTTACTGCTCCATTACAACTCACGTATATCGGGATTTGTGCCAAAAAATACAAAATGAAGTCGGGTTTCCATGTCATGAAAAAACACCTCTAATCCTTGGCCTTCCATATACTGGAAACATTTCGAATCGGCCCTTAAGTTTCATCTTGGAGGCTATAAGAGAAAAAATTCAAACTATGGAAAAGAAGGACAAAGCATTCAACTTTGAGAGAAAAGTTACTCTGAAGAAATTAATTCATATTGAGTCTGCATCCCTTTGTCCCTCAAGTCTGAAAACAGTGTTCAACCCCCAATATCTTCCCTTATTATTGAGAGTACCTCTTTGCCTCTTTCTCATGAGCTTGCCTTTGGTGGAGGATTGAAGTCGTGGGGACCCAGTTGGAAGGAACTTGGTTTCTTGGTTTCGACCCATGCCGACAGGGAAGTCTGTAATGTTGACACTTCTACTGATCAATTATTAATAGAAATACTCCTTTCCCGTCCTATTGGTATCTTGCAAATATATGATTATTATCCATGGGCATGTTTGTAATGTTTATTAATGGATTATACTATCTGATGTGCTAACCCCTTTTATATCATCACTATATACTTTATTTTCTTGTTTGTTGAGAACTTATCGTAGGTATAAAGCTTTGGGTCAAAGTGCTCAACGGTGGAACATCATCAAACATTGGATCGAGGTAGGTCTATTTCTTGTATTGCGCATTAATTTATATAGCATATGTTGGAATTGAGTTGATTTCTGCAGTCATACCTGTCTTTTGTGGTTTACCCTTGGCCATAGAGAGTTTTTCCCTTGTAACAATGATAGAGGTGAAAGAAGAGGTTCTATAAACAATGCTTAAAATGCATAAGCCCATGTTTTTAAGCACACAGTAATTTGACATTGGATTTAAGGAAGAGCCTCATAAATATTTCATTTATGTGAACAACTTAAGGTTTGTAGACTAATTCGACAGAGAATTAACACCATAACAATACAAAGAATCGATAAAATTTTGAATATGATATGTTGGAAAAATGAGGACACAACAAGAGCATGAGAATGACATAATGAGTCGATCCATCTCTATGAAGAACTCATAAGGAGAAAATTTTGAATCAAGATTAGTTAGTTGAATGAAGAGGTGCAATGGTTCATGTCAAAAAGACACATTGGTACAATCCTATATCGTTTGAAATAATATATAAACCATAAGTGTTGGTGAATATAAGTGTGTCTTGGTGGATTAAATATATGTATATATAATGGATTGAATGGAAGTTTATTCTATTAGGTTGGTGCATGTTTACAAGCTGAGTCTTGTTATGAGGGTTGGAGTCCTCACATCTTAGTTGGATCTTAGATGAACAAGATGGGTCTTGTTATGAGGGTTGGATTCATTATTTCTCAAAGGGATTTGGGAACTACAAGTCAGGTCTTGTATCATATATTTGGATCTCTCATATTTAGTTGAAGTTGAAGATATTAAAAGATTGATTTTATTTGTATTCATTCAAGTTAAATAAATAAAAGAAAAATATTTTATCTACTTCATAAAGTTGGTGTTATACGTGTTTATGAATTATTAATTGAGATTCATATATATTATTTAGTTAATTCAGTTAATATTTGAGAGTTTGAAAATAAGTCAAAATTTTAGACATTGATTCACCCCCCCCTCTCAGTGTCAAGTGTATATTTCAACAATTGATAAGTCAAGTTCTTGAGGTTGCAATGTTTTCATATGATTTCCATTAGGGGCGGTCAGTACCCAGTTGTAAATGTATAGCTGAGGAGTACACATTCCAAATGGATAAATCCTTCTAAAATATTTGTAATGGGCACTACCAAGTCAAGAAAATGTCATTTAGGGACTCAAAATGGCCCCAGAAGTTTGGGACCTCAAAACAATGTAGAAAAAATACCAAGATGGAAACTATAATTTGAGTCAGTGGAACATGTGGGTTCCCACTGATGTCCACCTAGAAACCTATATTAGTCCTCCCCCCTTAAGAAGGAATGGTCTCCATTGTTTCAAGTTACTCTGTCATATGGGAAAACGTTTTCTGAATATGACTCTTGGTGAGCCACTTTCCTTGATGAAGAAACTTCCTTGCTTTGATGACCCGATAGAATTGGATTTTCTACTGGTTAGTTCCCTTCATATTGGTTTCCATGACCTGATAAACTGTCAGTTGTTCAATGTAATCATGATTGTGTTTTGTAGGCCCCAATTGATCAGTCCTGTCTAAAGTTTCCAACAAAGGTGGAAAATATGGTTCAATCATTTCCACATTAAACACTGGGTGCAAGCCAAGGAAAGTAGGAATACTTAAATTCAAAATAATTGTCACCCATAGCCATGATAAGGGTGTAAGGCTTGTATCAAAGTTGGTAAAGCTTCTGATGGTGTCCTGTGAGGTTATCTTTCTAAAAATGAAACCATAACCCCTTATCTCCCACCTCAAACTTGTGTGGTATCTGATGTTGATCGTGGAACTACTTATACTTGGAATTTGATTTTTGCAAAATAGCATGAAATTGTTGTTGGAACTACTGTAATCTCTCAACAAATGTTTTTTCTTGATCAAAATCGATCTAAGCATGGGAGGAGTATTCTTGTGTAGTTGCAATGGGAAGAGATACATCAATGGGGGGCAATGGTTAGAATGCAAAACACACGTAAAAATGGTTGTGGCCAATAGATATGTAGAGGGATCTATTGTAGTTATATGGAATATAAGGAAGGATTTAATACCATGTGCATGGATGTTTGGAATTATACATCCTCATGATTTGGACAATCATCTTGTTGACTACCTCTATTTCTCCATTAGTTTGTGGGTGAAAGGCGATCAATTTGGTTAGCTTGGTGTCTATCATCGACCATAGGCTAGACAAAAAAATGCTAAGGAAAATACTGTGTCGATTTGAGATAATGGTTCGTCCGATAGAAAAATGAACCGAAACATGTTCAAAGAAGAGTTTGGAGGTGGCCTGAGATGTAATGCTCTTACTGCAGGGTGTCAAAATGACCATCTTAGAGAATCAATAAACGACCATGAAGACAAAGTCATTCCCATGCTTGGTTGAAGGATGACTGATGCAGGAGCATCTACGACTTCATCAAGCGAGCTAGCGCGTGGAAAGAGAAGAACAGCTGGACAACGCCAGCACATACATTTTTGAATTACTTTGAAAATATTGTTGCGCCGCCATTTGAATGAAAGCATTCATAAGAAGCGCACTTGTATTGTAATGTAGATAGGAAGACATTTAATGGTTTTAATGTTGTTAGATAGGAATTAACTGTAGATTAGACAGTTTTGATTTCGAGAGGGAAAACGGAATATAGGCACCCTCCTTTGTAACATTGTATGATTATTCAGCATTAGCATTGAGAGAAGATGAGCAGATCAGAGAACTTGTGAAGAATCCCCATGTACAGACATTGAATTAATAGAAAATCTTTGATTCAATTCCATGGATGTGTTTGATCTCTGTGTGTTGTTGATATTATGCTGTTGCATACTTGCTTCTTTATATGCTTATCTCCTATATGTTGCATATGTGATTGCATATCAGGTTCGAAACCTGAGAGAATGAGGGAATAAGTTCCAAATTGTTTCACTGTCCGAACCAGGAGATTCCTGCATAGAGTGCAGTCGAATTCCTCCGCATAGAGTGCGTCGAGGAGGTTCAATAGTGAAACTCTTATTCTCGTCGACCAAAATCGTGTTGGGTTATTCGAGCCGTGCAGGTGAAGTGCAGGTCGGATTGAAGTCTCAGTAGCAAGCCTGAGAAAAGAAAGGCCGAGGTTGCTGTGACGGTGAAAGCACAGAACCTAGAAGTCTTCAAGTACTGTTGGGAGTGGTTGAAGGTTGAGCACAGGGGGTGTGCGCAAACACTCTGGAGGAGTCCGATTTGGTAAAAGCTCAGGAGGGATAGTATCTTTCCTTCAGTTGCACAGGACGAAGCTGGGGAAGTGGAGAACTCTTCAAGAGGAAGAGAATCGATGACTTGAATTTGTTGTGGAGAGTCACGAAGTCCCGTAGACCGTCAGATCGTGTAGGAGTTGCGAAGGAGTTAACTCGTAGGTTTACGAGAGAATCCGTTTTCCATCGAATATCGACATATCGGGGTCGGTGAGTGCAAGAATTGCATGCACGTCAAAATTGCGAGTTGCGATTTCCTAATTTAATCGGAGCCGTCGATCATCGGAGGGACAGGTGGCACGAGATCCCGAGGAGTCGGGACTCGGCACTTCAGTGTTTTCGAAGTCGAAGGGAGCACGAAGAAACAACGAAGTCCCGAGTTGTGACGGGTCCCACGGAGACGGAGCGGAGGACAACACGTGGCATCTCACATCGGCGTTCGGGGTTTTGAAAGGTGAGTAAATCGCCACCTTTCATCTGCCGATTTCCCGATAGGGAAATCCCCGATACACAGAAGTGTTGATCGTTGACATCAGGGATCGAGATTCAGAGTTTCATATTGCACGGGAGGTGCACACAAGGTTCGCGAGTCCGTGAAACCCGATTTCCCGATTGGTGAAAGGGAGATCGCCGAGAAGAGAACTGTGGGTAAAGGACTTCCGAAGGAGTCAGAAGAGTCTGTTAACTCTTCAGGCCGCGTTGTTGAAGGTCCTGGTGAGAGCGACCGTGTCGCCGAGGGCACGAGGTTGCGTCAATGACCATACATGTAATCCATGGAGATGGATTCAGAAGGCCTATCCAGAGTAGGAAGAGGGGTTTATAGCACACGTTTCATGCTCATGGGCTTGAAAATCACATAGGCAGTACAAGATATGATATACTTGTAGAAATATTCTTGAAGCTTCAACCAATAAAAATTATTTTGCAGTACTGCAACTATTTTGTCGAAAAACAAAATGTCATGTTTCCCTACTATAATGAGCTTCGAATATGATCTTTTCATGTTATATTGAAGGAACACATGTATGAATCAGATGGAATAGTAATCCATCCCAGAGATAAAATTCTAGAACTATATTTCATTTTCTTAATGTATATTAGGGAGAAAAAAAGTTAGAGTCATTATTGTATAATTGTGACCACCTAGATTCGGTTAGTGTCTGTCAGTCTTGTCAATCACTAGTGATCAAATGTAATATTTCAAGGTTATTGATAGATTTTTAGTTCAAATTGTTATATTTTCAAATGAATTTTCAAATAAAATTTGGTCACTGGCTAGTGTGTCTAGGTCTATTACCGCTCCTTTCAAAAAATTTCATGTTTCAGTCATTGCCATCAATCAGTGGGATGTGTCATAATTTAAATATCATCATCATTATCTCAGTCATACCATCATGGTCTGCATTCAACCATAGGGATACCAATCAGTGGGGAGAAGTGGTTTAAGATCCTAGACTTGGATGTGAAAAACTACAAACCCTTCATCAAAGGTCACTACAAAGACATTATTAAGAAAGTTTTTCCTTTTGGACAGATCCTTGAGACATTTTCTCCATTGATAATGGTCATTATGAAGTATTTTACATGAGAGGGAATATTTTCAATATTGTACAGGTATCATGTCATATTGCTCATTCATTTTACACAGTTAAAAACCACTTAACCTATCCTACTACCTCTACAAGAGCTTGTATAAAATGGAAGATAATGTGTAGCATATACAAAGGGATCATCAAGCCATCCTTTTTCACCATTCCCTCATCAAAATCATTGTATTGCATCAACTTTCACAAATGAACATCACTTGGGAGACATTCATTCAGTCAAATGTTTTTTGTCTTCTACTAGTCAGCTTACTAGCCAAAGTACACCATAAGAACCATCCAAGCATACTCAGAGAGTCCAAGAAACTCACTTTTGGTACAGTAAGACCAATCTACTCAAAACATGTCACTTCGAGAATCTTTGAAGGCACATTTTCTAGAAATGTCACGTTTAGTCATATTTTTTCCGAACAGATTGTGGTAAATTAGATATGAAACTTGAGAAAATGGAGGAGATTTTTGTTCCTTATATTACAAATTACAATAAACTACTTTCGATTTTAGATAGGTATTACAGCATGAGATATACATTCACATATTCACAACTTATTTTTTTGATTGTGCAAAGTCTTGTTTTATACATAGTTTCATGGAGAATATTGTGAACAAATGGGAAATTAGTTTTGAAAATGGGAGGAGGTTTTTATTTAAAACATACAAAAGAACAAACACATATCTCAGTTTTGTAAAATTTATTATGTTTAGAGAGATATCGCTACATTTTTTAGCCTTATTTTTGCAGAAAACATAGAAAAATTGACAATTTTGGGCATGTATAGAAACATGGCGCCTTGGCACCGCGCTTTTCCTCACAAGATCCAAATGACAAAAAAAATCATTTTTGGAAATATACTGACCTATAAATCACTTTTATCAACATTTTTTTCCATTTCAGCCTACATATTTGATGGAAAAAGAAAAAAGCTAGTCAAAAAACCCCTCTCTGCCACCTTTTTGGAATAGGTGTTGCACATTTGGAGTGACCTTGGGAGAATCAATATTTCTCATCCTTGGAGAGGCTATTTTTATTTCTTAAAGACTCTATGGACAACTAGACTTCCTAATATTTCCAATGGTACCTTTAGATCAACATTCTAAGCAGAGTAAGTCACCCAAAATTTCCCTGAAAGTTGGCGTTGTGTTTTTACCTGAATTCATTGCATTTTCACCTGAAAGTCAATTTTCTCAGTTGACTTAGTCCATATTCGACCTCCACTGATGTAATTTATCATTTTTTATGTTGTGATGATGTAATGAGATGTAAATAGGTTGGTTAGAGTGAATGTGAGGTAGATACATGCTTGTAAATGTATTTTATGGTCAAATGTATGAGTTTTTCTATTAAGAAGAGAGTTGGTTAACCTCCCTATTCATTAGGTTATGGTTATAGATATTTTGGTAAATGCTCCACCACTCATGGATTCAAACCCTGACAGAGGGGATAGGTTGTTTTGGTCTATTTGTTTCATTTTCTTAGTCATTTTGATAGAGGGTGGGACACTAGAGAGAGGAACTCTTGTAGCTTGTACTTCATCTATTTATTCAGGAAATCAAAGGAGCAGTTGCAACTATTATCTAGGAATTCATGTGCAGTGAGTTTGTGATGATGTATTTTCTCTATTATAGTATTATATGAATGATATAAATGTCTCCTTACCATATCTTCTTTATTCAGTGATTTTCCTTAAAGGTTATAAGAAGAATTCTTTCCATTTTGTGTAATTTTCCTTCTTGATTAATGAATTCATGGTGCACATGCTCATTAAGACCTTATTACTCTTTCAAACCCTATAATACACCTACAAAACTCTACAAACATCACAAAACCATTGCTACCTTGCTCCTCTATATATTTGATGTTGTAACCCTTTGATACGCTGACCTAGTTACTTGAGTTTCATCCCTAATCCAGCATCGAAAACCTAAAAACTTAAAACCCATATGAGCTGAAACTACCTAGCCTAAATCGTTTGCACTCCAGTCAGATTGTTGACTTTGATAATTGAGAGATCCCTCTTTGGTTTGGTAGGGCTAGATACTGAACCAAAATATTGGTTTGTGGTTACCTCTATTGGTCTCCTTCTCAGCCTTGGGAGTACTAGTGGAGTGATAACAGATTCCTCATGCCCATAGAAGTTAAGAACTATGGTTAGTCCCACAACCAGGGGTATATTGAGGCATTCTACGACATGGTTGGTATTTCCATTCTAGTACTTGATGATCAAGTGGAATTGAAGAAGGTAAATCGACCACTTTTGATGGAGGTCATTTTAGAAATTTCCTTGTGTTTGCATGAATTACAAAGGAATGTGATAAGGCTGGATTATCATTTCCTTCTCCATAATGTAATGATTCCACTTTAAATATTCCTACATAATGGAGTACATCTCTTTTTCATGGGTGGGGTGTATATGAACACCATCAGATAATGTTTCACTGTGATAAGCTATCGGATGCACATGCTAAGTGAGGACTACGCCGATAGAATAATCTGAAGCATCCATCTCAATCACAAATGGTTTTTGTAAGCCTAGCAGAACAAGGACTAGTGTTGAGTAGAGGAAGAATTTAAAATACCTGATTTTTTTTTGTTGGGAAGTAGCGAACACAAACTTGGTCTTTAATCCACCCTCAGTCACTTTCCTTAGGGCCCAAGGTATATGAGATAAACACAAAAAATAATTGATGGTAGAAGTCAGCAAGGCCCAAGAAGATACATATCTCGACAATTGTCTTTGGGGACGACCAATCACAAATGAATTGGATTTTTGTTGGATCCACATGCATACCCTTCTCATCCATGTTGTACCTAAAATATTGGATTCTTTTCTTGTTGAAGGAACACTTCTCCAAATTGTCATATAACTTGTGTTGTCACAGGGTGCCTAAGACCTGCTAAATATCCTTCAAATGTTCCTGCCTAGTTTTGTTGAATATGAGGATTTCATCTAAACATATGACCAAAAATGAATTTTTGAATGGTGTAAATATGTCATCCATCATCCAAATGAATGTGGCTAGAGAATAATTCAAGTCGAAAGGAATAACCAACCACTCAAAGAGACCTTATTCAGACTATATTCTAGAAACAAGTTTTCTCAATTTGCACCTGGGGCTAGCCTAACTTCATATCAACCTTACAAAACAATTTGGCTCTCTTTAGGTGATTGAGAATATCATCAATCCAAGGGATTGGTTACCAGTTCTTGACTGTGATCTTGATCATGGTTCTATAACCAATACAAAGTCACCATGTCTTATTCTTCTTGTGTAATAAAACAATTGGGCTCCCTCAAGGAAAGCAACTTGGTCGGATGTGGTCATTCAGAATTAGCTCTTGGACATGGAATTTGATTTTTTCATTCTCGATAACATAATTCCTTTACATTCATCCTTTAGGAAGAGGAGAACTATGTTTAGGAAAAGATATGAACTTATCTTACTCAAGCATTTTTCAGATCTTGATTGGCTAAGGAAAGATAGTCGAGAATATTACCCTATGCTTATAGCCTCAAAATGTATTTCCCAATCCACAAGTATTAATTACAAGGGGTTAGGATGATTTTTTGATAAAAATATTGTTGCAAAATATAACATTTATATATAATTTTCTGAACATAGACAGATTGCAGAAAGAAAATGTTAAGCCCTAATATTGGCTCATTACCCCTTAATTGGGGCATATTACATTAGTAATGTTATTTTATTTATGTCAGATTTATTCCATTAGTTGTAATTATACCTCCAAGTCTCCTATAAATACCAAGGAGACATTTTCATTTGGAATCATCTTGTACTTGAACATTTAAGTGGGGTAAAAGGAGGTTGCCCCCTCTAAGAGGCTTATTATCTAAAATTATCTCTTTTTCAAGTTGTTGAATACGTTTTCTGAGGTTTTTCTATGCTATATTGATATTTGGTTCTTAACCTATGGTATCAGAGCTCAAGGTCTTGGGGTTTCGCTGCTAGATCTGAGACACCTTGGAATTTTTTCTATAACATTTTTTCTAAAATGTTTCAGAAGGAATGGCTTGGTGGATACTTAGTAGATGGATCAAGGTATGTTGGGTTAAAATTTAAGCTTCTGAGGCCTTATACTTTCA
This sequence comes from Picea engelmannii, assembly GCA_009831015.1. NCBI lineage: Eukaryota > Viridiplantae > Streptophyta > Pinopsida > Pinales > Pinaceae > Picea > Picea engelmannii. The sequence goes on along the minus strand of ML777587.1, from coordinate 212,116 downwards.
GAGATACAACCTGTACAAGATAGGGTTATGGAATCATCCCCAACTTAGTCATTGCGGAATTTCTGCTATAAAAAAATTTCTGTAATATTTTAGACCCTGAACTCTGGAGGCTATTCAAAGAAATTAGTAAGGTATCTGTGGTAAACATTTCAGCTTCTGGTTCATCTTAAATTTGTAGATACTCCCTGTGGAAGATAAGGTATCTGACTAGTCCTATTGACTAGTCTCAAGAAGGTGTTCTAGGTAAAACAATCATAACTTATTCCTAGAGTATCCAAATTGAGTGGGACTAGTTTCATTGGATATTAGATAGTTTGTAGTATTTCTGGTAC
>ML777587.1:156386-202282 GCA_009831015.1 Picea engelmannii | reverse complement strand
TATCGATACAGGTTCAGGTACAGTGACATGAAGGTATGGAGGATAGATCAATGAGTGTTTGAATGATCATGGAATGATTCAATGGATGAATGAATCTTGGAAAATGAACTATGTCCAAACTATATGTATGCATGTTCCCAAATTGACACTTATCATGTTGGGAGCTACTATGGCCCACTTGTCCCCATCCTTAGAACTTAGGATAAAATAATTTTCCATACTTTATGATTTAAGGAATATTAATCTAATATTCCTTTTTGGATAAATCCCCCTAGATTAGCCATTTTCTTAACTTTTATCCCCCCCTTTCCCTAACTAGTCATGTTTAGTCCCCCATACTCTTTTATCATGGTCGGTCTGTGTGCAACGATGTATTGTATATTAACGATGATACATATACAAAAATAGGATCACTGGCCTTTAACATCTAGGCTCTCTGGCCTAATCATCATAAAACTGGCTCACCAGCCTATAAAACACAACATATACACAAAGGATTTGTGGCCTCAAAATCACGCACACTTAAGTTTGTTGTGCGTGATATCCTGGAATGTTCTCATTTCATCATTTTACTGCACAGTACATGTGCACACTATACCATGGAAGATGCATGCCAAAAAATATATAAAACAACTCACCAACTTAAGTACATTATTACATTTATAGTTGGGGTTCGACCTAGGGATATAACAATCCCCTCCCCTTATTTATGCATTGTCCTTAGTGCCTTATATACCATGTACCATTCAAATTCTTTAAAATATCCAAGATTTATCTATTGGAAGCTTGTTATCCATTTGGTGCTCTACTTTCTAGCACCAATTATGGTACTCATACTGCAACTGGAAGTCAATTTCTCTATTCCATAGAGATGCTTCATGAAATAATTCAGCTCATTGTTCCTTATTACATGCTTCAATTAAACCTCATTGAAGCAACAACTAGTTGTATATCCACGACGTTCCACCCAACCTTGGATTTCATGTTGATAAACTCATAGAAGCGTATCACCCCCAAGAAGAGGTTATAAATCCATCAGGGCAAGGGCTTCCCAAGATAACCACAACCCACAATCAACATCAACATAGTCTAGGCCAAGGTACCAAACCTAAACAACACTCCAACCAACAGTCTCTCTTCCCCACATGCATGTAGAAACCAAGGTAGTATGCACCTTCACTGTCAAACAGTTCATTGATTGCTCAACTTCCCTTCCAGGGATCCAACATAGGCTGGACATGAAGTCTCAGAGCGTCGTGGCTCCAGGAGGTCCAAATTTAATCAATATCATCTCTTCTTATGTCTTTCAACAAACACCATGCTAAATACCATTTTTCCTGCAATGATTGTATATTGCATACAACCAACAGATTGTCAGTATTTTCTATACATCATAATTCAACATGTACAACACCTTATATAATGATATTAGAATTTCCTGCACCTAGAAATTCAATCACAATTACCAAACAATTTAACCAAATAGAATGATTCAACATTCTATGCATATGTATGTTCATAATTAATAACAATAAGTTCATTTCTTCAATTTTCTGAACATGAAATTTTCTATAGTTACTATTCTTGTGACCACCTGACTTACAACTTTCCTATTGTAATGTTTAACAGTTCCTCAAATGTTCTCAACTTCATGAGTTAACAACATTTCATCCATTAGTATAATTATTTCCATGCAAAAAAATATATGCATGCACTCAAAAAATGCATTTAAGTATACAATTCCATCATGTATGAGTGCAACTCTGCCACTTACTAGGCATAACTGCAACTCTCAATGCCTATTTATTCAATGCAACTTTGCATTGATTTTCAAAATGATCTTTATCTAAGTCATGTATATCACCATCGATAAATTGGAAATATGGCCAATGTATTGACACATCCCCACACACTTCCCATTGTCTTCACAATTACTTGGATGCCTTCCTTTTCGACCTGAAAACTACACCAAGAATACAATTCTATGGTGTTTATTAGTGTTAGAAAAAAGGGTCCAGTCCAAGTTTTATTTAAAGGTAGAAATCTCATTTGGTATTTGTGTGGCACATAAACTTTCTATAACCATACCTTGCCATATCTAACCATGTTCTGGTCTCATACATGACTATCTTTCTTAGCATCATTCCTATAACAAGTTCTTATGTTTTATTTTCTTTTGTTATTACCTCATAACCAAACTAACATGACATGCTACTATGTCAGTGTGTGCATTCAAAATAAAAAATCTTTGATAACTATAACATGCCTCTAGCGTTTACCACACCTAGTGGTAACTTAATCCTGTCAATGCACTTAAACAATACCATACAACATATTATAAAATTCAATTTGGGAAAATTCTTACCTAGATTTCCCTTTGCCAATTATGCAACATAATTTCGAAAAGAGAAATACTTACCTACATGGCTTCCATTAAACGAATTTAGTGCTACTTGATTAGCTGATGAAAATAGAAGTTCTCATTCTTCTTTATCATTCTTATCATGCAACATTCCATATTTTTATTGCTTTCTTCCATATGCAACAACATTATCAACAACACTTGCAAACATGCAAGCATTCCCACTTTATGGTTGTCCCAACAAGCCATAAAATACATGTTTCTCCATAAATTGCAACAACTTCTTTCTCCTTGTATCATGTTTCCTTGTTTATCCCATAAGTTGTCCATTCTTCCAGATTCCATAATCTTCATGTGCTCTTCACTGTAACCATTGTGCATGATTATTTCTGATCTGAGCACTTTCTAACCAAATCAATCTTGGTTGCCTTTTCATTTCCATCCAAATACTAAATAGATATTAACCTTCATCTTTTATTTATTTATTGGATCCATCTATCCCAACTCATACTTGGATGAATTAAAATTCCAATTATGTTTTCCTATAGACTTTGGATATTCAACCTCCATTTAATTTTTGGACTGAACTATTCCAGCTCTTCCTTGAATGAATAATTTAGTATTGAGTTTTCTTTCATTCTTCTCTTCTCCTTTTCAACTAGCCTCAAACTTGGCTTGCATAGCCAATCTCTTATCATATTGTAGGGATGCACATATGCCTCCTACTCTAGTTGCTTAGAATTAATTAAAAGCACTTAATATTGCTTTTAATTTACCATCATAATTTAAGGGAATACTTCCACCCCCTGAAAACGTCACTTATGGTGATATGCCACTTGAGATGGATTCTTCTTAGGAACCATGTCTTTTTCATTCAAAACCATGCATAGAACCATTTTCTTCTGCATGGTTCCTTATTGACTCTCTACAGAAATTCATTTCACTTTTAAGTCTTTCTTGGCTTTGACATCTCTATGCTATTGTGGAAATATCTTCAATACCTTTGGAATGAATCAACAAGCCTCTATTATTCTTGCTTTCCCTCTTGGAGTGTTTTCATGCATTTCCAATTGATTGATATCTACCCCATGAATTCTTCTTCCATTGTCCTAGCACGTTCATGGACTTGCAACTACATATTATGCTGGTATTAATTTTCAGCATTCCACTATTATTTGGATTCCTCTGATCCAACTCCTACATGACCCAATTATATTTCCAGTCATGTTTTTTGAGTAGCCTTGGATAGTTAACTCAAACTTCATTCTTGAGGTGCTTAATTTATCCCTTCATTATCTGATCATATCAACACTTGGATTTGCTTGTTGTCTATTACTTTCCCCTGTCTTGACCAATCTGATTTCAACCTGCCTTGCACAGTCCACTCCTATCATGCCATATTGATGCCCTTCATGCCATTCATCCACTGTGCACTCTGATAACCATAAGGGAATCATTACTCTATAATTTCATAACTAATCCATGGATATGATGTACTCTTTATCCATATATTCATTAATCCTCTTTCTTTATCTGATTACTCTCATTCTAATAGTTGATTCTTTTTATAATAGATCTAACTCCAATATACTTCTTAATCTATATATTGGTTTCTTTGGGAGTGTTCACTAATTCATTCACTACATGATATAATTCTCTACCCAGATTCCATTGAATACTTGATTAACATAAGAGGACTTCCTGTAGTGGTTTCCCAAGACTTTATGGCTACACTCAGATTCATAGCTTGACATTTTGAGGTCTTTGTTTTTTATCATCTTATGAAAGGTTTTTGTCATAACACTCTTTCCCTAAGTACCTCTTCTTATTTTTAACTAATTTTAAACCTTATCACCTGTTAATAACTAAACGTTTTTAACACTTTAAAAATGTGCAGCCAACAAAACTTTGTCAAGTTAACTGGCTCAACAATTTCATGAAAAATATGAACCATTCTAGTTCAATAATATATCAGAACTCTTTATTCTGATTTCTTGAAAAATGGAATGCCCAGATCAATTTTCTAGGTGAACATTTATATTCTACTATCAAACAACTTTCCAACACCTTCTCCCATGCTCAATTATGATTCTTGAGCATTAAGTTATGGTTATTTGAAAATTGTCCATCAATTTTTTTATTCACTTCAAGTTGGTGCAACTCTGCGCTATAATTATGCATTTTTGCAGCTACTCCACTGGATTTTTCGTAGGATATCAATTGGGTTTCTTGCTATACATATTCTAGACACTTTTTCCAAGTTTCACCTCATTTTGGGTTATGGGGTTCTAGTTACAACCTACCGAAGTTCTAGGCCAATTCGTGTTTTTGGTCTGGATTGCTACAAGTACCTTATTTTCCATATTAAACATTTTTAACATACCCAGAAATTTAATTCAGCTCTAGGAATGTCTTCCATGGTTCAATAGATTTCAATTGACTACTCCTGCACCTCAATCTGATTCCTGTGCAGAAATTTATGGCTCTTCGAAGTTAGTTGGGTCTTAAAATTTGCCCTCCACTGATTATGCTGTAACTTTCTCATAAAATCTTTGTTTGATGAACAGTTTACACCACTAGAAAGATCTCTCGACGCTTTTTCATTTTAGCTACAAAGACAGAGTGTACCTTGTTACAATATATTCTCACGATTTTCGAGTAGGTCAAAATGCTATTAAGGGCCTCAAAAACACGCCGCAAAAAGATGATGTTCAAATAGTATAAAATGCTGCGAAAATTCGTTGGTTTTCTACTGTTGTTCACCATCCAAATGAATTTGCGTCCACACATTTAAAACCTGTACACCGATATTTAGCATGCGAAGCAACACCACAAGGTAATTCATTCTCCACGCACCTATAACCACTGTGCATCATGTCTCTGTCGCACCAATAACTGGCGTGCACTACTTTTGTGTCACGCACCTATATCCACCATGCACAGTTTTGGTTCTTGCAGTAATACCTGTTCTGCACAATTGTTTTGTGTCGCATGCCATTTTTGTGTCATGCACTAATATTCTGCATGCATTTCACTCTACGTGTTGCACAATGCCAAATTTTAGTACGCCTCCATCGTGCACCAATACTCTGTGCGCACCTTTAACTAAAATGTCACATGACAACATATACCCACATTCTGCGTGCACCAACAAAATTCCTCTACGCTCTGCCAATATTGAGCACACCACTCGCACCATTATTATGTGTGTGCACACAGCGTGCACCTTATTATCTGTATGCACATCACATGCCCGTATTATGCGTGTGTCACTCAATATGCACCGTGCAATGATAAATATAGCGCACGCACCCGCATGCAAATATTTTTCCATGCAGCACCAAATTTTAGCGCGCGTACCCGCACACCAATATTTTTCTTCCCAGAGACCAATTTTAGCATGCGTACCTGCATGCAAATATTTTTCGGTGCACCGCCAAATTTTAGCACGCATACCTACACGCCGATATTTTTCTGCGCAGTGCCCAATTTTACCGCGCGTACCCGCACGCCAATATTTTTTAGCGTGTATCTGCATGCCAATACTTTTTTGCGCAACACCCAATTTTAGCGCGTGTACCTACACGCCAATATTTTTCCATGCAGTGCCAAATTTTAGTGCGCGTACCCGCAAGACAATATTTTTCTGTGCAACACCCAACTTTTAGCGTACGTGCCAGCATGCCAATAATCTTTCGCGCAGTGCCAAATTTTAGTGCGTGCGTCCGCACACCAATATTTTTACACATATGACAATCTTTTCACTATGCATCATGCATTTTTAGTGTGCCCAACTACACACATTCATTTTTATGTGCATCAATTCCTCGCGAATTCTGCTGCAGAAATTAGTGCTTTTTGCTAACGTTTTCCCCAATTTTTACCATAGACATTCTGCAACTATGAAATTTGTTCAACTTCAACCTGATAACACGATTTCCATCTCTGCAACAACAAATCGTTGTTCTTTGACATTTCTGGAATGAATTTTTCCCACACTCAATTCACGAATTGAGAATTTTAATCAACTAATTTCACTCCATCTGTCATGGCTTCATTGTAGCTTCAAATTCGACCAATTCTAGGTCTGAAATTGCTAGAACGGATATTAAATAAAGAATATCTCACCACTTGGCCAAATTTCTGAATTTTATCTTTAATTTAACAATGGAAATCATGGCTTTTTCCCAATTCCGCACAATTGTTGTTACTTTTTACCATGGACGCTATGCAACTTGAAATTTGGCCACTTCGAAATCAATCCTCTGTGAAATTTTTCTTCAAATCAACTTGCTCGGAACATCTAGGCTCAGTGATGAAAACCAAAGCTCTGATACCATATTGTAACATCCTCGACCACCCAGGTCGGGCCATGCTACTCCACAAAATGCCTTCAATCTTTGATACCATATTGTGACATAGCCAGCATCCAACTGAGTTATGCCACCTAAATGTTTCAAACTTCATGCAATTAAAACATATACACAGAAAAATCTTGCAAAATGATGCAAAAGAATCGCTCAACCTCTTCAAATGTGCCAACACGCCAACATGCAGACACACAATGAAGAAAGGGAGAGGGACTGACCCTCCAATTTTTAAATTTGAAATCTTATCCCGTGGGGATTTGCATTGTAAGGTTGTAAGAACCAGGCTATACCTTTGTATAGGTAGTGGTTGGGATTTCCTTAAATGGTTGCTTGTAGGCCCAGACCATAGTCAGGTCTGGGTAGACATTTATGGAATGTAGCCATAGGAGTATGGGGTCGTAGCTGAGATAGTGAGAACACTAAGGAGGTGGATATGATAAGCTCGTAGAGCCCTCTTTTGAAAATAGAGAATAGAGATATATCTTGATATGAGTTCTTAGAAATTCCGAGGAGAGCTTGAGAGAACTGGGACTTTGTTACAGTCCAGTTTTTGTAAACATCTGTATAGACACATAGAGATAATAGAAAATATGTTTTTCTGGCATATGGTTTTTCATGTGTTTATGTATTTCATGAATGAATATTGTAGATGTATGATAAGTTTCATTTACAGTAGGAATATAGATTTCTCTATCTTTGTTTGAGTTTAAAATATCATTATGGGTTATTTAGGCTATGCAAGTAGTGCACAACACAACATTGGAGGTTATGTAGCCATCGCAAGGAGTGCGCATCTAAACTCTGAGGAGTCAAAAAGAACTTACCACGAGGGCACACCAGAGTGACCACAAACTTAGAAGGAACCTCAAGGTTACTAAATACCTTAGAGGAGGAACTGTGCAGAGAAGTCACTGAGAGACAAAGTTATTGAGAATTATGTATAGCTCTTCTAGGGGGCCATTGAGCGAGTGCAAGAGTGCATAGGAAGAAATCTATGTTGAGTTCGGGGAGAAATAGAGTTGTTGAAAAATATATGAGGAGAAGATCTGCAAGGTGTGCATCGATCAAGGAGAACGCTAGGAGGGCAAGAATAATTTATTTTAAAGAAATCCTTTGGATCTGAGTTTGAAGAAATCCCAGAAACACAAGGAGCACATGGGAGGTCAAAATATTCAAGGAGGTCAAGTTCAGAAGGAATAACGCAGGGAGTGCATAGGAGTTGGACTTATCCTAAGTCCAAAATCTCAGAAGAGATAACTCTTTCAAGAGAGTAAGCGAGACCCAAAGGATTCGGGTTCGTAGGAGAAGTTCAAAGGCCGAGAGCTTTGAAGACTTACAAAATCTTCCAAGTCGGGAGAAGGTGGAAGCTAAGGAGGAGGAGAGACAACAACCATTAGATTGGTTGTGGGAAAGAGCCTGGACCATCAGATCCATGTCTAGTGACATAAGGAAGCAAAACGGAGAGAATCAAATATCATCTGTTAGATATGAGCATAGAGGATCAACAGTCATTGGATCCGGATGGAAGTGCACGAGCCTTAATGCTATGTACACACAAGAGATCAAAATTGTCAATGTACCGATGTCCTGAAGTGAGTAGAGACCATCCATCATCAAGGGTGATAGGTGGCAAAAGATATGATATTTAGGGTGAAAGAAATATGGGAGGAACAAGTGCACAATATTTGAAACTCCCAAAGCCCGAAGAGCTAAAGAGATGAAGCGTTGGAGAGCTGAGGAGCCAAAGCATCGAAGAGATGAAAAGCCAACTTTTCCAAGAGATGAAGAGTTGAAGAGTTGGAGAACCAAAGAGTCGAAGAACTGAGGAACTGAAGCACCAAAGAGCGAAGATATATAGACCGTTAGATCCAGAGAGACACGTGGCGGCAGATCGTGAGCTCCAGGAAAATTGTATGGAGTCTCTAAGTTGAGATTTGATATTCACAAAGTTTGGAGAGTCAAAGTAGCTTTGAGTCGTTAGATCACCTGAAGTTAATATCAGTTGTCGGACTAGGAGAGGAGACGTGGTGAAGATCTGAGCAATCCGGGTAAACCCCCGGAGTGATCTATAGTCGTCAAATTAGAGGAGATGTGGCAGAAATTTGTGAACTCTGGGTAAAGTTCTAGAGCGATTTATAGCCGTCGGATTTAGGGGAGATGTGGAACAGATCCATGCACTCCTGGTAAAGAGATGAAGTAAACTTCAGTCATTGATCCAAGGAGGACACACATCTGTGGATTATAGTCTCCGGATAGAAGTCATTGGAGGGAGGTAGAAGTTTAACATTTGAGATTTTTGAGGCCCAGAAATCTAAAGTGACAAGAGTCGTCGATGTGAAGGTGGACAGGCAGCGCCAGATTTAGATGAAGGGAAATGATCCGAAGACCTGAAGAATATCTTGATCATTGATCGAAGAAGGAGTCGTAGGATTGTTGGTCTGGTTGAGGATGCCAAAGTCCCAAAGAGTGAGAACAACCGTTGATTGGGGAGACACACGTTAGCAGATCTTCCACTTCAAAAGATAACCAGTCAGCAATGGAGAGGGTTTGAGATTTGAGATTATTGAAGTCTGGATCCACAAAGGAGATCCTAGCTGTAGGTTCAGAGAGACAGGTGGCAACATATCATTAACTCCGGAAGATTGGAGTACAGGGTAAAGCAAGGTTTGAGATTTCAAAACCCCGAACTCTAGAGTTGCGAAGGAGATCACAGTTGTTGATTGAAGGAGGGGTATATCTAGTCTGTAGATTGAGAGACGTAGATTTGAACCATCGATTGAGACATTATCATGAATATAAAAATATTGATGATCCTGTAGCATTGCGGGGATAGGATTATCAGACTTTAAAACATTGAGGGCGGGCCGTAATCCATACCATGGTTTTGCCAAGAAGACACGTGGAGGCTCAAGGAGAATTGTGGGCCAAAATGTATTTTGATTGAAACCACTTTTGGCCATGTACACAATCGCGTGGTCATGTGAGGTCATCACCTGAGGTCACATGTAGGAAGGGGCTATTGAAAGGGAGCTAGCGCCCACAAATTGAAGAGCGCCCAGAGCATGTAGGCAGAGGGTGCAAGTATCACAAGACCTGCACATAGGATAAGAAAGGGGCCTATGTATAGTTAAATTGGGTTCAAAGAGGAACCCAAATATTCAATCTGACTTAGGAGAAGGAAAGATCCAGATACCGGGAGGTCATAGAACACCAGGAGGGGAGGCGGGTTGCACCAGGTGGTATTAGAGCACAAATTGTTTATTTCTATAGTAGAGAGTAGAGAAAGGATATAATATGATACACACCACTAGGGGGTATCAGAGCTCATATTTTTAGTTTTTGTAGCAAAGAGTAGATAAAGAAAATACTTTGATACCAGGTGGTATCAGAGCTTGATTTTCATCTATAGATTTTAGGCAAAAGAGAAAGAGTAGGAGACCATTATTTTGTTTGCAGACAACAAACAAGAGGGAGACTGTGACAATAGATAATCCAATAACATCAAGTGGTATCAGAGGTTAAAGTTTTCCTATAGACAACAGGTGAAGGAAAACAGGGTACTGATGCTCTGTGAGAAGGTTATTGCATGGATGCAACAACAAAAATTTAAAAAACCAGGCGAGATGTGAGAGAATATGGAGATAATCTCAGTTGTAGAGTGATCTATAGACTTTCCAGGAGTGAAGGTAGAAGGTGGAAATGGCTATTGAAGGCCACGAGCATTGTCAAAGAGAAGGCCACAAGAAGAAAATAAATGCAGAGAGAGATCTGGAGCTCAATGAGATAAGAGAAAAGATGGAACGACTTTCATTTAAGATGCAACAGAGTGAAAAAGTGTATTAGGTGTATGAGTGGCCCATGATGAAGAAGGTAAAGTGGCCAGTTAAGATATTGTTGTTCAGAGGACAACGACAGTTATTAAATAGGTGGTTGAGGCATGCTAAAAACCTCAGTGACACAGAGGAGGAACAGATTAATATCTATGAACCAAAGATTGGGATACATCTCAGTGATGAGGAGGAGGTGACACCAGATGAGGATCTCATAAACCGACAAGTGGACATAAATGAAGTCCCAAGTTGCCAGGTGGGCAAGGGGAAAGAAATGAGACTGCCTGAGACTCTCAAGAGCTCAGAAGTGAGTCCAGGTCAGCAAGGAGTGTTGATAGGTGAAGGTTCATGTGGGTTTGTATACCATGTGAATGAAGATGATCAAAAGTTAAATACTTCCATAAAAAAGGAAGAGGATCAGAGGAGTGTTATGATCATTGGAGGAATTAATATATTCCTACCAGATAGCTCAGTTGAGGCCAGAGAATGTGTTGCAGATGCAACAATAGAATAAAAACAACCAACGATGACTGTCATGATGAAGGATAATATATCAAAAGTTTCCCAAGGAGAAGAGGAAGAAAGAGAGAAGACATTGATGTCTAGCACAGTACAAGGAGAAGAGCATTCAACAGAGTTGCTCAAAATTTCTAGCCAGGGAGCTGAACAGAAAATGATTGCAGCACTGGAGCCTGCAGAAGGAGAGAAAACATATAGCATGGAATTTTCTTATCTATATGAAGAATTGGAATCCCTAGAGAGAAGCGTTGTAGTGAAAAGATTTCACATATGATAGGTCAAGTTGGAAGTGGATGGAGGATCATACCAGCAAGGGGAGCAGCTAGAAGAAGTTAGGGATGTACCAACAAAGGAGATGAGAGAAGGCAATTTGTTAGAGGAGGAAGTTGAGTAGACTCTCAATGATGAAACTACAGAACTGGAATCTGAAGCAAGGTGGAAAAATAATGCCATAGAAAAAGAAAATGGCATGGTGGAGTGATTTTATCTACCCATTGACAAGAAGGAAGTGCAACATAGAAGACTGCATAAGAAGAGCCAACCACTAGAGCATATAGATAGGGTGCTAGAAGAGATAAGAAGGTTGATGTTAATGTTAGCAAAAGAAGTCAGGAAAGGGGATATGAACAGGGGAGAGCTTGCAACAACAACAGGGAAGAAGGAGAAGAAGAAGAAGTAGCAAAAACAATGAAATAGTTGGAGAGGAGCAGGAGGAAAACTCCAAGGAAACGTTTGGGATCCAGGAGGATTTCAAAACTCAAGAAGAGGATATCATGAGAAGGAGCTCATGATTTTCCTAGCAAGGGAGTATGATGCAGGATCATCTCTCCACCTCATAAAATGCACCAGCACGCCAACACGTAGACATGCAATGAAGAAAGGGAGACACACCGACCCTCCCATTTTTAAATTTGAAATCTTGTCCCATGTGGATTTATGTTGTAAGACTATAAGATCAAGGCCATACCTTTGTACAGGTAGTGGTTGGGATTTCCTTAAATGGTTTCTTATAGCAGGCCCATATCGTAGTCAGGTTTGGGTAGACATTCATGGAATGTAGTCGTAGGAGTATGGTGTCATAGCTGAGATAGCTATATCACTAAGGCGGTGGAGAGGATAAGCTCATATAGTCCTCTTTCGAAGAGAGAGAATAGAGAGAGATCTTGATAGGAGGTCTTATAAGTTATGAGGAGAGCTTGAGAGAACTGGGACTTTGTTACAATCCAATTTTTTTAAACATCTATATAGACACACAAAGATAATAGAAAAGTCATTTTTCTTGCATATGGTTGTTAATCTATTTTTGTATTTCATGAATGAATACTGTAGATGTATGATAAGTTTCATTTATAGTAGGAAGATAGATTTATCTATCTTTGTTTGAGTTTGAAATATCATTATGGGTTCTTTAGGTTGTGCAAGGAGTTCACAATACAACATTGGAGGTTCCGTAGCCAGCACAAGGAGTGCCCATCTGAACTCAGCGGAGTCATAAAGAATGTAGTAGGAGGGAACACCAGAGTGATCACAAAATCAAGAGGAACCTCAAGGTTACTGAATACCTTACAGGAGGAATTGTGTAGAGAAAGCACAAAGAGACAGAGTTATTGAGAATTTTGTAGCGCTCTGCCATGGGGGCATTGAATGAGTGAAAGAGTGCACAGGAAGAACTCTATGTTGAGTTCAGGTAGAAATAGAGTTGTTCAACACTCTATGAGGAGAAGCTCTGCAAGGTGTGCATCGAGCAAGGAGAATGCCAGGAGGGAGAGAAGAATTTATTATAAAGAAATCCTTTGGATCTGAGTTTGAAAAAATCCCAGAAACGCAAGGAGTGTGTTGGAGGTTTAAATCTTCGAGGAGGTCAAGTTCAGAAGAAATAACATAGATAGTGTGTAGGATTCAGAATTATCCTACGTCCAAAAGATCAGAAGAGATAACACTTGCAAGAATGTAAGCGAGACCCAAAGGAGTCAGGTTCACAGGAGAAGTTCAAAGGCCGAGAGCTTTCAATAGTTGCGAAATCTTCCAAGTTGGGAGAAGGTGGAAGTTGAGGAGGAGGAGAGACAACAACTATTAGACTGGTTGCTAGAAGGATCCTGGACTGGAAGATCCACGTCCAATGACATAAGGAAGCACAACGAAGAGAAGCAGATATTATCTATTATATCTGAGCATAGAGGATTAAGAGTCATTGGATACAAATGAAAGTTCATGATACTTAACGATGTGTACACACAAGAGAGCAGACTTGTTAATGTCCGAAGTGAGTAGGGACCGTCCATCATCCAGGGTAATAGGTGGAAAGAGATTTGATATTTTAGGTGAAAAAACTTCGGGCGGAATGAGTGCACAAGAATTGAAACTCCTGAAGCCTGAATAGATGAAGCTCTGGAGAGCCGAAGAGCTGAAGGGCCAGAGAGCCGAGTAGCCAAAGGGTTGGAGAGATGAATAGATGAAATGATGGAGAGACAAATAGCCGAAGCACTAGAAAGTCAAATATCCGAAGCACTAAGGAGATGAAGTGCCAAAGAGAGAAGAGATATGGACCCTTAGATCCAGAGAGACATGTGGTGATAGATCGCGAGCTCCAGGAAAATTGTATGGAGTCTCTAAGTTGATATTTGAGATTCGCAAAGTCCGGAGAGCTGAAGTAGCTCTGAGATGTTAGATCACCCGAAGTGAATTTGAGATTTCAGAATAGGAGAGACATGGAGAATATATGAGCACTCCGGGTAAATCCCTTAAGTGATCTATAGCCTTCATATTAGGGGAGAGGTGGTGGAAATATCTGAACTCCAGGTAAAGTTCTGGAGCGATTCATAGTCATCGGATTTAGGGGATATGTGGAACAGATCTATGAACTATGGGTAATGACCTGAAGTAAACTTCAGTCATTGATCCGAGGAGGACACGTTTTCACAGATTATAGTCTCTGGATAGAAGTCATTGGAGGGAGGTAGGAGTTTGACATTTGATATTTCCGAAAACTAAAAATGTGAAGTGACAAGACTTGTCGATGTGAAGGTGGACACACGATGCCAGATCCATAAATCTTGAAGAAAGCAGAGGGTAAAACATCCAAAGACTGAGATAAGATCTCGATCATTGATCGAAGAAGGAGTCGTAGGAGATTTTGTCTAGTTGAGGAGGAAAAAGTCCTGAAGAGGGAGCATATTCGTTGATTGGGGACACACGCATTAGCAAATCTTCCACTCTAGAAGATAACCAGTTAGCAGTGGCAAGGGTTTGAGATTTGAGATTCTCGAAGGCTGGATCCGCAGAGGAGATCCTAGCTATAGGTTCAGGGAGACATGTGGAAACAAATCATTAAATCTTGAAGATTGGAGTACAGGGTAAAGCGAGGTTTGATATTTCAAAACCCCAAATTATGGAGTTGCGAAGGAGATTGCAGTCATTGATCGAAGGAGGGGCAGATCTACTCCGTAGATTGAGAGACGCATATCTGAACCGTCGATTTAGAAATTATCATCAAAATCACAAGATCTATGATCCCATAGCATTGTGGGGACATGAGTTGCATGGTCTTTAAGACATTAAGGGTAGGCCATAATCCATACCGTGGCTTTTCCAAGAAGACACGTGGAGGCACGAGGATAATTGTGGGCCGAAATGTAGTTTCATTGAAACCACTTTTAGCTGCGCCTGCAATTGCATGGTCACGTGAGTTCGTCGCCCAAGTTCACATGTAGGAAGGGGCTAGTGAAAGGGAGCTAGCACCCGTGAATTGAAGAGCACCCAGAGTGTGCATACGAAGGGTGTGGGTATCACAGGACCTGCACACATGATAAGAAAGGGGCCTGTGTATAGTTAAATTGGGTTCAAACAGGAACCTGAAGAGTTAATCTAACTCAGGAGAAGGAAAGATCCAGAGACCGAGAGGTAGAAGAACCCCAGGAGGGGAGGGGGGATACACCATGGAACTTTATATATTAAATGTAGACAGAAAAACAAATTTTGTAAATGCACGGATTCATATTGAAATAGAAATAAACATAAACATGCATCATATATAGGCAATACCATAAATATAAAGACATTTATAAACCACACATAGGATAAACCCTTAAAAATAAACACGTAAATAATAATGAAGCATGTAATTTATCACGTAATTGAAACTTATCTTGGTAATAATATCACCAACTGTGTGTAGATGTTCCAGGAACTTCCCATCCTTAGACCACACTACTCATCACTCTCAGCAATGGGTCACCCCCATTCTGGGAGTAAAATCCACTTGGGTAAAGGGATTCCTAGCCAGGATGATGTATCATAGTCAACAGGAAATACTTCATCACAAGTTCCAACTCAAACTAACATCCTATACTCCCTCATTTCCCACATGCCTATCCCACCCAAGTAAGTGTGCCTCTTCTCTCCTCAACATTACTTCGGCTACCCCACTTCCTTTCCGGGCTTCAACAACAGGCCGAACATGAAGTCTCATATCCCTGTAGCTGCAGTTTAGGACCTTCAGAAATGAATTCCTAGAAATTATCTCACCTTGAGATATTTCTCATGGGCCTGAAAACCCTCCTCTTCAATATCCCATGGGGTTGACAACCTACTTCTCCAGTCCATCTCCCAAGCTAACCAACTACAGAAATAGGTATGGCTACAGATACAGGTTCAGGTACAATGATAGGAAGGTATAGAGGATAGCTCAATGAGTGTGTGAATGATCATGGAATGTTTGAATGAATGAATTAATCCTAGAAAATGAACTAGTTCCAAACTATATGTATGCATGTTCCCAACTTGACACTTGACATGTTAGGATATACTTTGGCCCACTTGTCCACATCCTTAGAAATTAGGATCAAATAATTTTCCATACTTTATGATTTAAGGAACATTAATATAATATTCCTTTTTGGCTTAAGCCCCCTAGTTTAGCCATTTTCTTAACTTTTATCCCCCCCTTTCCCTAACTAGTGGAGTTTAGTCCCCCATACTCTTTTATCATGGTCATTCTGCACACAACGATGTATTTTATATTAATGATGAGACATATACAAATATAGGCTCATTGTCCTTTAACATATAGACTCTCTGACCTAATCATCACAAAATTGGCTCACTAGCTTATAAAACAAAACATATACGTGCACTTAAGTTTGTTGTGCGCGGTATCCTGGAATGTGCCCATTTCATCATTTTACTACGCAGTACATCTGCGCACTATACCATGGAAGATGCATGCCAAACAATATATAAAGAAACTCACCATATTAAGTACATTATTGCATTTACAATTGGGGTTCGGCCTAGGGATATTACATTTGCAGTCCATTGTCCTCAATAAATCAATTATAAACACATAATCAAAATCCATATTTTCCACTTTGAGAGGAAATTCTTCATTTCTCACTCTTGTCCCCTTTGGGATTCCCAGAAATAGCATTAGGTTGGGTGGAACCTTGAGGCTTGATCTCACTAATGACATGGGAGCAGTCATCCCTCAAGTGCATACAGGAGGAAACTAACTTGGATGAGTCACTTGAAGGAGAGGAGGGAGAAAAATGAGCCTTACCTTTGTCATGCACATGGTGAGCCTCAGTTTTGAGTCATTTTCTTTCATGGGAGGACTGTATAGGTGATTGTGTAGGGAAAATTTGAGCATTCGGGTTTACAAGTGGAGGAGGAGGAGGTAATGAGAAGTTTGGGAAACCACGATGGTAGGATATTGTTGGGTGAAAAATCTCTTGCCATGCATCATTCTCGGGAAATTTAGGTTGCAAAGATACATGGGGAGGGACAGGGATACCAAGAAAAGTTTGGGGCTAGAAGGGAGGCCTCCCTAGTTTAGGATGAACTATCCCTTTCCTAAGCCAATTAAAAAACCCAGCTTGAAAGAGTTGGTTTAACCCATGAGGATCAACATTGAAATGTATTGAGAATCTCAGCCTTCTAGGGCCTCTGTTCTAGTTACCTCTTACCCTATTGTTTCAACCATGACTTCCTCTACTGAAAAATCTCATCCTATATGTAGCAATTATTAGCAACTAGCACTTAACAGACCATACATGATGCTCTATTTATATGAAACAAAGCTTGGTTCATAAATTAACATAAGACCCATGCAATCCAATCCATAAATTTTATTTAATAATTTCTAAATGAGCAGGGGGTGAAATAGGGTTCATTGGATATCTGAGGGAATTGTAATAAGTGAAAAATTCATATCATGACAGGGAGTAAGAACATGATTACTACTTGACAATTCATTAAATAACTGACTGTGCAAACAACACCAAAATATACCAGCTGCCATCTATCTCTATGTCATTTTTTATCATTGTCATATAGAGTTTTAATTTTATTTTAGTGAATAGGGTGTGCAAAATGAATTTGGGATCATGAGGGGATTTATAATGAGCGAAAAAGTGAGAAAATGAGAGGGAATTATACATATATTGTTCATAAAATAAATAAAAAAATTAAAAAAATCATAACTCTGTTCCAATCACAATCCAAAAAGAATCCTCTTCGAAGACCTAAAACATTTAATTTTTCCTCAATTACATACAGATTGTTTGTTGTCTTCAATAAAACAATTTAATTTCCCATAATTCTTCAATTTATATCAATCTATGCATCCTATATAATGACTATGAAAATCATTTGAAATTCCACAGTAACAACATATCCATTAGAAAAAATAGAGGACAACGATAGAGCGATAGGGTTCATGGAGAGCGCCCAGGGTCCGTTTTTGCAGCTAGAGCCGGCCATGACTACCCCAGGGGGTGGGGATTCGGCCCCTCCCCCTCCGAGTTCAGAAGAGGATGCATTCAAGAAGCTGATTGCCAGTGGAGGAAAGCGCAAGGTCCCTTCTACGGTTCCAAAATTCATAAAAAAGCTAGATGAAATCCCAAAAATCGCCCTCCCGGAGACGCAAGCGATCAAGATAGACCTGGCTCTCTCTGAGAGAGGGCTGGTAGGCCAGTTTATGGGACTTTGGCCCTCAGAAAAAACCACCAAAGCTTGGGTCCAAAAGAACTGGAATCCCCTCCTTAAGCAAGGAGTTACCTTCTACCCTTTGAGCAATGGTTTTTTTCTCTTCGAGTTTATAAACAAGGAAGACAAGGATCTCATTTTCAGAAATGGACCATATTTTATGGGAACCCAGGGGATGTATCTGAAACGTTGGACCGCAGACTTCGATCCCATGGTGGAACTACCAAAGGAGGTACCTGTATGGGTCAGGCTCCCCAACTTGCCGGTTCACTGCTGGAACTATGAAGCTCTGCAAAAGATAGGGAATGGAATCGGGAAATTCATTGATAAGCCAGACAACAAGTCCATCTACAACTGCGCTAGGATATGTGTTGAAGTGGATCTTGAGGTAGGGCTCCTGGAGGCGGTGAAGCTTACTGTGGGAA
The DNA here is from genome assembly GCA_009831015.1 of Picea engelmannii. NCBI lineage: Eukaryota > Viridiplantae > Streptophyta > Pinopsida > Pinales > Pinaceae > Picea > Picea engelmannii. Next base: position 183,795 of record ML777587.1, on the reverse strand, counting down.
ACTGGTCTCACTACCAGAAACTTGATTATGAACACCTTCCCTTCAAGTGCAGATCCTGTCAAGAGCACGAACACTTCTAGAGGAATTGCCCAAAGAACCAAAGCCCAGAAAAGGAAGATGCTGAGGGTTGGCAAAAGGTCAAGAAAAGAAAACTAGGTCCTAAATCCAAAGATCCAAGGCCAGAGAAGGCGAGCCAACCATCATCTTCAAAGCCAAACCCTCAGAAGGAACCTCCGAAAGAAGGGGCTAACAAGCCAAAGGAAACCTTGAAAGAGCCAATCGTTATAGTCACTCAGTCCCCGCCAGCCCCAGAAAATCCGATTCCGGTCAATGAAACCCCTCTAGCAGATGAACCCATGAAGTCGGATGAGGAGCACATCCCTTTAGACTCCGAAACGGGTGCAGATACAGATGAAGGGGCCATGGAGACCAACAGTTCTGTTGGAACCCCTGAGAAGGCCCCTAGAGGAAGGAAACCAGAGAGGAAAAAAAGGGAGGAGAAATCTTACAGGGACGTAACTGCAGGATTTCAGCATATCATCTCGGCTATGATAGAAACCAAATCCTCAAAAAAAGGCAAGGCTTCGAAAGGAGCCACCCCCCCCTCTGGTTCTTAATGCTTTACATCTCCTGGAACTGCAGAGGGTTAGGAAGTAAACTAAAAGAAGAAGCTGTCAAAGATCTAGTCAGAATGACTTCCCCGGATGTACTTCTGATCCAGGAGACAAAGATGGAGGAGCCTGATACCTTCCAGGCTAGTAAAAATTTCTCGAAAAAAGGAGCGGGTAGAGCCGCTAGCTCCAGGGGAGCTTCAGGAGGTCTAGCCACCTTCTGGAACTCCTCAACGCTAGACCTAATCAAAGAACATAGCACCATCCATTGGCTATTCACGAAGTTGTTGCACCGTGAATCGGGACATCAGGTTAGCCTCTTTAATATTTATGCTCCGGTTCTTTTATTGGAAAAAAAAGATTACTGGGACTCTCTGAATAATTTCCTTTCTACTAACCATCATGAGAACCTTATTCTTGCCAGAGATCTGAATGTCACCCTAGCCCTCTCTGAAAAAAAAGGAGGAACTCCCGTAAGAGACCCTACACGGGAGTGGGTTGAATACATTATGCTGGATTGGGATCTAGAGGACATCAAACCCAGCAAAGGAAATTTCACCTGGAACAACAAAAGAGTGGGACCGGGGCACATTGCAGCCCGCTTAGACCGCTTCTTGGTTCACTCTTCCTTTTTAACCCTTGGACTTTTCACCTCGTCTGAAATCCTACAAGCATGCACCTTGGATCATAAGCCCATCTCCCTTTCCCTAATCCCTGGGGAAAATCTGGGCCCTATCCCCTTTCGTTTCAGCCCTCTATGGGTCTCCTCGGAAGGCTTCCTCGAGCTGGTATCGGAGTCCTAGAAGAAGAGTGTGTCGGGATCACCTTTCTTCATTTGGGAAGAGAAACTGAGAAGGCTCAAAGTGGAACTCAAAAACTGGGCAAAGAACCTGCCCTCCCCTTTGCAGGAAAGGAAAAAAGCCCAAAGGGCCCTGGAGAATCACCAACGTCATATGGAGTCTTCCCCGGTCACCCCAGCAATGTTGAACAATGAGTTGGAGATGCAAAAGAAGCTTCACAAAGCTCTTAGAAGGGAGGAAGAGTGCTGGTGAGTAAAGTCAAGAAGTCTATGGCTCCAAGAAGGAGACAAAAATACTTCTTTCTTCCACAAGCAGGTAGAATCCCGAAAAAATCATAACTCAATCAGAGAGATCCAATTTCAGGGACAAACCTACAAAAAATTTGAGGAGATCAAATGTGCAGCCCACTCCTTCTATAAAAATCTGTTTACTGAAGAGTTGGAGGCCCCTACTAGACCGAATGGCTATCCTCTCACGGTGGTCCCCAAGCTGATAAATGAAGATGACAACCGTTGGATGACAGCCCCTATCACAACTAAGGAGATCAACAAAGCTCTCCAAGCTATGAACCCGGATAAAGCCCCCGGGCCTGATGGATTCACGGCCAGGTTCTATATAGCCTGCTGGGATATCATCCAAAAAGATCTAGTCATAATGGTGAGGAACTCTCAGAACTGTAGCAAAATTGGAGGGAGCACCAACTCCTCCTTTCTAGATTTAATCCCCAAAGAGAAAGGTGCCCAAAGCTTCTCAAGATTTTGTCCTATTTCTCTTTGCAATTTGGGGTACAAAATCATCACCAAAGTAATAGCAAACAAAATAAAAAAAGTCCTCCCCAAGATCATCCTAGAGAACCAGGGGGGCTTCATCCAGGGGAGACAAATCCAAGACAATATTATCCTTGTGAAAGAGGCTATGCACTCAAGATGTCAAAGGAAGGAGAAAGGAATGTTAGTCAAGCTAGATCTGGCGAATGCCTTTGACAGAGTCCGGCTGAATTTCCTTTTTGTTGTGATGCTCAAGATGGGATTTCACCCACATTTGGTTCACTGGATTAGGGCCTGTATAGCGGGGCCGTGGATCGCCCCCCGGTCAATGGCAAACCGACTGATTTTTTCCAAGCCTCAAGGGGACTTAAACAGGGCTTCCCCTTGTCCCCCCTGCTCTATGCCATACAAGCGTCTGTGCTAATTTTTCAGCTGAATAAAAGTATGCACCAACGCACCTTAATTGGCCTCTCAATTTCTCCTAGAGTTGAGAGAATTAATCATGCTCAATTTGACGATGATACGCTCCTTCTGGGCCATGCCAACCTGTCCACCGCAAGAGCACTCAAGAAAGAATTGGATGACTACACTGAAATTTCAAGCAGTGAAATCAGTTTGAGGAAGAGTAAAATTTATGGCTGGAACTGCCCTCCTATAGAAATGATTGGTATTTCCAGGGTGCTGGAAATGGAAGGAACTTCAACATGGGATTCCATTAAATATCTAGGAATCCTGCTAGTCAAAGAAGCCCCCAAAAGTAACCTGTGGCTGCCTCTGTTGGACAAGATGAAAGCCAAGATCTTAGCCTGGGGAGCAACCTGGATGAACAAAGCAGGGAAGTTAATCCTCATAAATTCTATTCTCACCTCTCTTCCTGTCTACCAGGCCTCCATTCCCCTTGCCCCGAGAGGATTTGTGAGAGACTTAGACAGCATCTTGAGAAAATTTCTTTGGGAAGGGGGAAGGAATGAGGGGAAAAAAATGCACCTAGTCAACTGGGATAAGTTTAAATCCCCCAGGATGGAAGGTGGGTTGCAAGTAAGAGATGTGGCCACTCAGAATCTGGCCATGGGAGGTAAGATTCTCTGGAAGATGATAAGATGTAAAACCACTTGGAGCTCCAAAGCTCTAAGGCTTAAATATTTATGTGGTCACAAAGAAAGGTGCCTTGATCGCCCCCCCTTGACTAGAAAAGGCTCTCCCATTATTTCTCTCTACCTTAAGGCTTTTGACTTGATTACCTCAAAGCTCTTTTGGATCTCGGGGAACGACAGAAAAATCAAGTTTTAGGAAGACTCTATTTTAGGACAGACCCCTTTAAGTTTTTCGGAAGGGATGGAAAACATCAAGAGTTGGCTCCACTCCATTAGCAAAGTCACCCTGTGGGACCTTTCAGCTTGGAACCAGGACGGCTCTTGGCTTAAGTGGGATTTGGGGGACTATCCGCAGCACTTAGAAACTGAAGCTCGAACCCTCGTGGATGCTCTTCAAGGGTGCTCCCCCTCCTCGGCCAGGAAGAAGGACAAAAGAGGTTGGGGCTCTTCGTTTGGCAGTTACTTAGCTGCAGTTGGTTATGCAGCCCTGCAAGCAATCCCTTGGGTAGCCCTTGATCCCTCGGTGTGGAGAATTCTCTGGCTTCATCCCTCCCTTCCCAAATTAGATCTCTTTTGCTGGTCCCTTCTGCACAACAGTATCCTTTCATGGGAAAACCTCTCAAAAAGAGGCTGGGAAGGGCCCTCTCTATGCCCTCTCTGTGCTTGTCATGTTGAAACCTCTGTCCACCTCTTTCTCCTCTGTCCCTTTTCTCTGGAACTTTGGAATCTCATCCTTGGCCAGTTGAATGTACCCCTGCCTTCTTCAGTTACCTCTTTGTTTACCTCCTGGGTCGATTTGGCACCCTTCTTCTTTACCAATTTGAACCTGCTAAAGCATTGCTGGATGTGGGTGCCGAAAGTAGTCTGCTGGAAACTGTGGTTGGAGCGAAACAACAAGATCTTCAGGGATATAGCAGGGACGCCGGCCCAAACTGCACTCAAAGTGAAAGCAATTCTGGGTGATCTGATAGCCTCAAAAACTAATATCACCAACGAAGTAACCCCTAACAAAGATGAGTATGTCTGGTTCCATGATCTTGATCCCTCCCTCCTGGCCAGAACCAAGCAATTTACCAAACACTATTCCCCTTGGAAAATTAGGCTGGAGGAACAAGATTTCTTAAAGTGGAGATCTTCTTTGGAGAAGCATATCCTGCAGGTGGATGGGGCTTCGAAAGGGAATCCCGGTCCCGCGGGAAGTGGAGGGGTCCTACTCGACAGCTCAGGGAAAATTGTGCTCAACTTTTCCTGGGGGCTGGGTCTGAACACCAATAATAAAGCTGAAATTTTAGCAATCTAGCAGGGGATGGCTCAGGCCAGAAGGTTATCAATTTCTAATTTGGCTATCATAGGGGAATCTAGAATATTTATCCATGCTCTCAATCATAGGAAGGCTCCCAAAAATGTGGGCTTGGATCATTATTACAGGAAGGTTCTAGTCCAGATGAAAGATTTCGAAGAGGTTAAGTTCTACCATGTCCTCAGGCATCTTAATTAGTTGGCAGACCATGAAGCGAACAGAGGCACCTCCCTGGGCAAGGGATTCATCAACGTAAATGGAGTTGAAAATCATGAACCGGAGTTCTCCTGTCAAAAAATGCAGAAGTCTGAAATTTGCCAGGAAGGAATCCAAAGTGCAGGCGCGAAGGTATGAGGTAGGTGAGAGAAGTCTTGTGCAGGGTCACGCTAGAATAAGGACAGGGGCATCAGGACAGACACATGAACAACATCCTGACTCTGCTATCATGGGGAATATCTTCCAATCACAGTCCCCTAGGGAGACAAATGCCCAGGGCGAGCATCCCGAAGATATAGGTGAGACTCTGAATAATAGATGGAGAAGAAGGAAATATGCTGGGACGCACTTTCCCCCTGCGTGCTTTCAGAAAATCTCGCTATTGGTAAAGAAGGATGCGACTGGGGTATCCCAGAACTCGCTCACTGTGCAGGGTATCTGCCTAACCAAAAGAAGAGCCACTCGGAATGGATGCAAGCTCCAGCCGACTGATCTCATTTTGATCTCGTTTCATGTTGTCCAAACCTCCTTTTCTCCATGTGGCAGCCGAAATTATGAAATCTCCTGTCTCTGCCCCGCAAAATCCAGAACCGATGTAAAGGGACCGGTTAGTATGACCAGACCCTGTATCACTAGACAAGCAGTCTCCATTGGAGCTGAAATTTTGAATGTAAGGCCGCTGGCAGCCGGTTAGCTAGAAGTTAATTTAAAAGGCCCATAACCGTTTTAGTAAAAATAAAAAACAACATATCCATTCGAGCCAACATCCTGTATACTCTAATTTTGATATCTTATTTTAAAACAATCATAATATGCACAATGATTCTCATTATCTATATCCATTATCCATCCCTAATCAAACAATAATAGACCTAGGATTAACAATCAACAATCAACTATCATCAAACAATAATCAGGCTCAATTTAATCAACCACGGGTTCCTTTTAAATCTGGAAAGAATCAAGAGAGTTTTTTATGGACCCATCATACACATAGATCTTCAATCATATAATCATTGATATCAATATTAATTCACCAACAACACTTAACCAAAAACAGGTATCCCTAAACCTGAGATCCGCATTCATCAGACATACACAGACTTCCTTCCAAAAGAAATGATCGATAAAAGGTAGAGAAATATGATGCATGAAGAGAAAAAGACCATATCGATACACAGGTGTCTCCTATAAACCTTACATAATCATGATCATGCTAGGATTTAAGATAGTGATGAGTTGAAATACCAAAAGCGACCAAACATAAATCTCTCGGGTTGTAGGTAACCCATACAAATTAATCACAGAGAGGAAATAAGGAGACTCGATCAAGAAAAGGTTCTGAAGTTAGAGGGCCCATGCCCTTTTACAATTACCACAATAATTAAGTTGGTAAGCCAAAATCCCAAAAGGTGCCCGAGGAAAAATATAAGAAAGTCGGTCTCAATTGAACCAAGTTGGGTTGTTTAGAAATTTATTACAAAGAGGTAACAAAAGTGTGTTTAATATTTGAAAACACAAAGAGATCATAATATTTTAACCTCCTAAAAGAATTTACCACAAAGAAGAAACCACAAGTAAGAAAATATAAAATTGGAAGAACAGAGAGTCATGCTCCTTTGAAAACACCAGAGTAATTCAACTTATAACCCCAAGATCTTGACAGTTCCATAAAGAGAATGCATGAGTAGAAACAAGGAAATTCAAGCTTAACAACCCAGGCACACACAGATGCCTCCTAAAACTTTATTGCAAAGAGGAAACAAGGGTTGATTTAAAGAATGAAGAATTCTTGAAAACACAGACAGCCTATGTCTCTTCCCAAAACCTAGGATGACGATAACCTTCGAGATACGATCGACAGTGAGGCTCACAAACATAACAATCGGTCCACTGTAAAAAAGATGAGAGGAGAGAGTGTTAAAAATATTGTGAAAAGAATGTCATAGCACAACGCGTATTGATCTGATACATACAGAAGCCTCCATTAAAAATTATGGGAGAAACAAGATTAAACTGTGGAACACTCAACGATAGTGACAGTAGGAAAATCCATAAAAAATAATAACTCAGGGCTCTATCAAAGAGTGCAAGAACCATACCATTGTCGACAGTTGCATTGCAACCTGGGAAATTAATCATAACAATGAATGAGACGAAAAAGAGGTGACAACAACTCATACCCAGATTAGTGGTAACAACTCACAAGAATAAAACTCAGATCTCATTGCACCATTGTTATCATTCCCACAGAGAATCATCATAAAAACACAAGCTGACCGAATTCATTTTTATCAATAACCTATGCACAAAATTTACAAAGCAATAACACCCATTACTTTCCTTCAAAATTCTAACATTCCATAGTAATCACAAAGAACCCATAATACAATATTCATAATCAGTTGAAAACTCAAGAAAAACATGGAATCCATGCAATCATGAGCGACCATTTGATTCATAATATAGAGAGTCCATCATGGATGGAAATAAAAGAACCATACTTATGAAAAATTGCTTCAATTGAGAGTTGGTTTGAGTTTTCCCCTTCCAAAACATGAAATCGCGAAGCTTCCACAACCAACAGAGAAAAATGAAACTATGGCTAGGGTGATAGGCTCAAGGGTGGTTTAGAGTGATGTTAAGTAAATGCACGTCGCTTCCTCACCTGGCCCTATTCAATTTCACATATGATCCATCCCATTAACATAACATCAACCATTAAATTCAAATCATATCCAATCTATAATTCAATGCCATATCCTTTGTATAGTGCGCCACTCGAAATATGTCACGACTTCAATAATAATCATATGATATCATTACCATATGCTCTTCCCATATAATCCTTTTAAAAAAATCACATGATCCTTTAACCCAACGCATAGTATAGAAGCTAGGTCCATCATTCACATTTGTCACTATTACACATATACATTCAAGGATTAAATGTAATCCTTTTTCCATAGCCTTAGGAGTTATCCATAGTTTTTTTTTCTTTTCTCTTTAAGCTAGCTCCCATATCATTTTATTATCCATTTTCATAAAATCATGTGTAAGAACATTGATCAATGTTTAATGTATAACATAACTTAACGTAGGTAAATAATATAATCCCCATATTCGTAACATTTCCTTGTATTGCGAGTGAATCATTAACAACATTTAGCAACAATGAATCAAACAACCATTTGTCATATCAAATGAAACCAAGAATGCATCGTCAACTGTATAGGACTATGTAGGAAACCTCATAACAACAACAACATATAAGTGTAACACATCTATCTTTGTGCCTCTAGTCTACAAGGGGGTTCCACCTACTAGTTAAATATTTAAATAATAGAGCTTAGCAATCCTTTGTGGGCATAATTTATCGTTGTGATTTTAATCATCAAAAAACTAGCGACTCCATAGGGAAATTTGTGTCCAACGGATTAAGAACTCATATTTTCTAGTTTCGTAGACCATGTAACCATTAGATAAAAAAGACATACATCAAAATGATTATGCAAGAGGGGGAAGTGAGCAGTTTTAAGGGAAAAATGACTAGGATTTTGGGAATAACACATGGAAAGTGTTAAGTATCAAGCGGTTTATCCCTATATACACAATCATTCAATTAATCATAGTAGGAGAATTCTTGACTGCAAGGAGAAAAAAATTCTGGTGTGCTCTTTTGAATCTTGGGGTAGATGGAAGAAAAGGAAAATAGAAAAGGGATAAAAGCAACTATCTTATATAACAACCATTGAAGCAGATAACAATTTCAACAATGCTTTGAAGGCGATCACCATGGAAGTTGTGTAACCTGATTGTTATTTACTAAAAATACTTTGCAGAATAGCGTCACTGTGGAAAAACTGATCCAACATTTTATTTTGACAAGAAATGAATTCAAATAAAAGAAACAAAATAATGAGAAATGACATAGTAGAAATGAAACAACTGAAATGAAATAACATAAATGTAAAATAAAAGAAAATTAAAAAAACTATAATACAGAAAAATTTCCATACATCATTTAAACTTTGAAGTTAGTTCCACATAGTATTTTAAGTGTGAACCATTGGTGCTATAGGAAAGCAATCATTCTTGTAAGTCCTTTAGGATATAAGAATTTGCGCCTAGAATGAAAGTGATATTAAAAGGACCCAGGCATAAATTTTGGAACTTTGAATGACTTCCTCTATCAGCATGAGATGAATCCCACAACAATACCTTCTCAGTCACCTTAAATTTGACAACCTTAACACCTTTGTTGAAATATATTTTAACAGTTTGTTGTCTTCTCTTTTTATTGTCCAAGGAAAACATCATTTTCCCCTGCAAATGAAAAATTGCATTCATTCGTTGAAAGACATTCGAAGAATTTAATTCTTCAACTTGTAGCATTAACCTGATAGGGGAAAGTTCCATATAGGTAGGAAGAATGGATTCTTGACCATAAACACGATGGAAAGGAGTGCAACCAGTGCTCACCTTGGTGGTAGTGAGATCTTCCCAAAGTGTGTAATTGAGGAGAGTGTGCCATTGAAAAGGATTATCTTCAATGATCCTCTTGATAATTTTTACCAGATTCTTGTTTGTATAATCGACCTACCCATTACCTTGGGGATAATAAGTTGACGAGGTAAAATTTTTATCCCCCAATTTAGCTAAAAACTGGGTCATCTTAGCAGAAATAAAAGTGGGACCATTCTCTATAATAATTTCTAAAGGAACACCAAATCTGGAAAAAATATTAGTCTTAAGGAAAGAAATCACATGCTCATCCTGTGAATGCTTGAGCATGATAGCTTCAGTCCATTTCATAAAATAGTCTGTGGTTGTTGAGATAAAAACTTGCTCCGCTGAAGTTGGAGGATTAATAGGACCAATAAAGTTGAAATCCCTTTTTGAAAAAGGAAATTTAGGCAGGACAGGTTGTAAAGGCATAGCAGAAAGACGTTCCCTCCCAACAAACTTCTGGCACTTGTCACAAGATCTTGAAAAAACATAAGAATCACAAAATATTGAAGGCCAATAGTACCCTTTTCTGATAATATTAAAAGTAGTGGTTTTAGCAGAAAAGTGACCTCCTACATGAATAACAAAATTTGAAGATCCATGAGTCTCTTGTAACAATTTATGTGCTTCCTCATTGTTCACACAGCAAAGTAAAATACCATCGACAAATATCCTAAAGAAGAAGTATCCTATAATGACGTATCTAGAAGATTCGAGACAAAACCTTCTTCTTTGATGGGTATTTAAGTTATCTGGACATATTTTATTTTCCAAGTAATAAACCAAATCCTTATACCAAGGATGTTCAGCCACCAGAAGGATTTGATTTTCAATGTAAAATAGTGTTGATAGAGAGCTATCTTTTTCATCAATTTCTTCACTTGTTTCATCATGCTGAGCTAAGTGAAGGGATAATTCATGTCCCTTGATAGTTTTAGAATTCATGATGGTTAGATCATGCTCCTAGATCTTGGCAAGCCAGTGTGCAAGCTTCCCCAAAAGATAATTCTGTGAGAGTTAAAAATTGAAAGTAGGTAAAGGGACTTTTACCAGTGTGTTCTTATCTAAGTTGAAGTAGAGAAACTCTTCAACAAATTTAACAAGAGAGAAAGCATTCTTTTCAATATAAAAATATTTAAATTCAGCATCTGACAAATTTTGAGTCATCTAAGCCATTGTTTTTTCATTAACTTGGTCATCACTTTTCATGAGGATAGAAGAAACTTCTTCCTCTATGGAATTAGTATATATCATAAATCCATTCTCAAAATCCGACTTCACCAAAACCAGTGTGGAACTAATTTCCTTCTTGATCCCTACGAAATCATTTTAGACGTCATACATCTAAGAAAAGGAGCAATATTGATTAAGAATATTGTGAATTGGCTTGACCATTAGAGAAAAATCAAGAACAAACCTATCGACAAAGTTGATAACACCCATAAATTCTTGAACCTCCTATTTGGAAGTAAGAACAGGAAGATTTTCGATAGCAACAATCCTTTCGAGGTCTATGCTTATTCCTGAATCAGAGACAATGTGCCCAATGAGATTGCCCTTGGTAACATTGAAAATAGACTTAGAAGAATTTAAAGAAACGTTTAATTTCCTGCATCGCATGAGAATCTTTCTAATATGACCAAAATGATCTGATCGGTATTTAGAATACACAGTTAAGTCATCAAAATAAATTTGAATAATTGTTCTGATCAAATAGTCAAAAGTTATTTTCATAGCTCTTTGGAAAGTGGCACGTGCATTAGATAAGACAAAAGGCATATGTTCATAAGTGAAAGTTCCCCAATGTGTAATAAAAGTGGTTTTATATTTATCTGTCCTTTTTACCTTGATATGATTGAAACCAGAAAAACCGTCAAGTAAGGACATCATCTGTGACCCTACAACTTGCTGCAAAATCATTTTCGTATTAGGGAGAGGAAAATGGTATTTTATAATGGCCCTATTTAATGCACAAAAATCAACGCATAATCTAATTTGACTAGTTTCTTTCTGAATGGGAACCAAATTAGAAACCCACTCAGAATACTTAATAGGGAAAATTATCCCATCCTTCAAGCGTTTTTCCAACTCCTTTCGAATAGTTGCTTCCAGTGCAGGGTTACTAGGTCTTTGTTTTTTCCTAACCATTTTTATGCCCTCCTTGATACGAATGGCCTGTTGTATAAGAGCAGGATCAAAACCACGAATATACTCATAAGACCAAGAAAAAACATATTTAAATTCACCAAGCAACTCAGTGAACTTCATTTCTTCTTCATCATAACATTGGGCACCTATTTTAACATTCTTTGGACACTCGGGTGTCCTAATGTTCAAGGAAATGGTTTCACCCACTTTCCTTTTCGACTCCTCTTCTTTATGTTTTTATTTTTTGCCTACATCACTCGATGAAAATGAACTTTCTAGAGGAGTCAATCCCTTCAGAATTTTATTATCTTTCATTGATATAATTTCCTTCAGCTTATTGGGTTCATTTTTAATGAAAGCACAAATGCTCTCATCACTAGGGAAGACCTGCCATGAATATGCATTGTTAGGGATATGTGAACAATACAAATATTGAAAGGTGAAATCAGGTCTTTTTGGCAGAAGTTTCTGAGTACGAGAGCCTGCAAAAATAGCTAACATGTCAACCATTGAGTTCAATTCCCTTTTAACATGAGTGATGTTGAAAGATAACAAGTTCGAGATAAGTTCCCAAACATTTTGGGTGTAACATTTAATTAACTTGTTACTAGGAGAATATATCTTACGCACAAGGTTTACAATGAGTTCAGAACCCCAAAAACTGTAAGGTGACCACAACCTGAATTAGAGGCATTTCCAATGCCTAGCAACAACGCTTCAAATTCGGTGACATTTTTAGTGCAATCAAAGTATAACCTATAGGAAAAGTTGTGAATTTTACCCATAGGAGAGTACAATATTATACCATCTATGTCTCCTTGATTGGAACATGAACCATCTAATTTCATATGCCACATCCCATCATCTATGTCGATTTGTTCCAAGGTAGTTTTTTCCTCATCTGCAAAGATGGAATACACTCCTAGGTCCTCCTCGATATAATTTACATTAGGTTGTGGAATTCTTTCTATGTAACGTGATATTCTTCCCTCCCTTAGGACTATAATTTTTTTACCATTCTGAGGAATGGATAAATGTGTCCCATCGATTGAGAGGTATCCACTTGTCAGAGCTTGCCAATATTTTCCTAATATGATCGATTAATTACTCACTGGCATATCGATTACCTGAATATTAAGGGTTTTCCTTATTTCAGGATGTGCACACAAAACCAAGGTCACATCCTTGATTTCACCTATGGTCGATTGTTGTAAAATATTATATGAGAGCATGATTCTTGCATTTTCATTTGTACAAGAAAATCCTAGCTCTTCCATAATAATCTTTGACATTGCACTTGGGCCCGAACCGCCATCAATGAGACAACAATGGGATATTTTTTCCATAATCTTTATAGAAATAAAAAAAGGTTTTTTTTACAAGGTGTCTAAAATTATGTACACATACTTTATTTACAATTGAATCCTCTTTATCTACCTCTTTAGAGAGGTTTGATACAATGGAAGCTTTTCCTTGCATGAAAATTTTCAGATGATTTTGTTGCTCAAGGACGACAACCATGTCCAGGAGGGTAGCATCAACTTTAATATTGGAAAATTGATTGAGAATGTTGTATTTGGAAGAGGGGATATGGGAGGTAGTTCCTTGAATTTCAAGAGTCTTAGAAACCTTAACAATAGCAGCTAGTGAGGATGAGCCTGGGCTAGAAGAAGTGAGAGGAGGATCATATTTACCTTTCAGAGCATAGGATTTATTCCTAGTATTTATGATCATAACATCCTATGGCTCTGCAAAATATAGAATAGTGATAGTAGTTTCAAGTCTTTTGCCAAATATTTTATCCCTGGAACTCTTATTTACCTCACACATACATTCCTCATGGCGTTCCTCACAAACGTTACACCAACTACGAGGCATGATGGCTTTAGGTTGAAATTTATTTTCATTAGGATTCTTAAAGGGTGGTGAAGAAGAAGATGAGGCCCCAAATGTAAGTGAGGGGACATTTCCCTTTCTCTCATACACTATCATTTGATTATTCATGTCTTTTACAAGTTGTAAGAGGGAGGACATGTCCATTTGTTTAACTGAGTCTCCCTTTGGAAGACCTGATCTTTCAAGTTGTTTTTCATACTCTAAACAAGTATGCAAAGTGGAACCAAGGCTATAAATGGTTTTTTCCTCAAGCCTATGACGGTAGGGGGAAGGTAGAGCATTATAATAATGCATGAAAGTGGCTTGGTTCTGAGGGTGAATGAGTTCAAGAATTTGGTTATATAATTTGATTAAACACAAGTTAAAATACTTGATAGTTTCACCGTATTTATAAGCAATGTTATTGTACTCCTATAAATTCTTGGCTAGGCTCTTGGTATTCTCATACTTACACTTGAACCAATAAAAAAACTCCTCCCAACTACAAATAATCTTAGGAGGAATTTCAAAGAAATCATTCATTGCTTTCACTTCAAGGGAATTAACAAATAAGCGCATACAGGTGTCGTTGTCATTGGCTCCTATTTTGTGATAGGAATTAGAAAATTTCACCAAGTTTTCATTCGGAAAGACTGTGTTATTCCCTAAAAACCTAGGGAGATGATCTTTGAATTTAGGAAGTGGATGAGTAGCAGGTTCTAGGTTAAGAGGGGAGGAAACATGCCACAAAGTAGTTGTAGCATCTTCTTCAAACTAAAAAATCCCATACTTGTTTATGAATTTGGCGGGGTTTGTAGTAGATTGGATAGGGACTTGATGACTATACAAGATACCAATCACTGATGAGGCTAAATTATAAGATGAAGAAGCACCTTCAGTACCACTAGAGCCACCACCACATGCCATCTTGTGAATGATAGGTAGGGGAGAGAGAGACTGATTGGATGAATCAAACAAATTTCTCCTTAGAGTACTTTGTTGGGCTGAAAAAACAATGTTTATTCTCCCTATTTTAGAAATAGAGTTGATCTCAGGTGATAAACCTCTTCTTCGCCTAGAGATGCGAGGGTTTAAGGACATTAAAAGAAGATCAAAATTGTAGGAAAACGAAAAGTTATATCTTATTCTTAGGCTCTCTTTGCCAAGATTCCCAACATTCACAGACACTTATGTCTTTTTCAATCACTGCCCATGAGCGTTCAAGCTCAACCCAGGTATTATCGATCTCTAAGATGGTATTAAACAAGTTGAAAGCAATGTTGGTCTGATCTTTAACACCGGGCTCAATATTGGGCTGCCTTGCAACAGGTACGGTCATGAAAAAATGATCAAATAATCAAAAGCAACAATATAAATATATTCAATGATAATCAAGCATAGAATCAACCAGAGATATATGGAAGATCTCCCTAGTATGGTCGCCAAAGAAATGTTGAGGAAAATATATGAATTTATCTTACTCAATGATTTCTGGATCTTTCTTGGCTAAATAAAGATAGTCGAGAATATTACCCTAGTATTATAGCCTCAAAATGTATTTCCCAATCCACAACTATTAATTACAAGGGCTTAGGCTGATTTTTTTAATAAAAAAATTGTTGCAAAATATAACATTTTATATAATTTTCTGAACATAAACAGATTGTAGAAAGAAAATGTGGAGGTCAAAAGAAAAAATAACCAAGTCACATATTAACACAAATGAGACAAAATAACATTCGTTTTATTTATTTCCAAGAAATCAAAAGTATCCTTCTCTTTACAAAAATCCATGTGGGGGGCATGCACCAAGGTTAAACTTAGAAATCGTCGATGAAAACCATAAAAAAGGACTCTGACAAGAAGTAAAAACTGAACTTTAAAATCTAGATCAGCTTGCCATAGACTACTTCCCACTTGACTCTACACAATATCCTGTGTGTGTCATGAAACTCAATTCATAAAAAGACAAGTCTAAACAGACTATATAATATAGATCAACACCTCTAAAACAAGAATCTGAATGATATGGTTCATCTTTGAACCTTGTTGTATACAGTAGGACCTGTTGACGGGCGAAACTGACCGTCCGTCAACTGGGAGAGTGGAACCGGTTCAGGGTTGTCTAAATAACCTAAGCCGTTTGGAATGGACCACCCTGACGAGTTTAACGGCTCCGTTGGCTGCCCTAAGGTCTTTTAAGAAAACCAAAGAGAAACTAATCTAAACTAACTAAAACAAATAAAACTAACTAAACTAAATAAATAAACTAAAACTAACTAAACTAACAAACTAAACTAACTAAACTAACAAAACTAAATAAAGGAAACTAAACTAATCTATCTAAAACAAACTACTAAATTAAACTAACTTTTCTAACTATTATATACAATCTACTAATTACTATTATAATAACTCAAATCAACTATTTAATTACCAACTGCAATATTACTTATTCACAAATGTACATTATAAACAATCTACAGATTTAATTAAAACCTGCAAAACTCATGTATTTTCCACCCTAAGACAGCCAAGAATCTCTTTTTGATTTTTTATATTTTATGAAAAAGAAATAAACATTACTGAAATTAAACAATCTAATATATTTACTGAAATTAAACAATCTAATATAAATATAATTAAACTTAAATCTAAACTGAACTACTTAATGAAAACAACAAAGACAAGATTAGTTGACCTGGAAGCACTCCTAATTTGTCCCGTGTGTGATGATTTTAAAGTTGGTCGGAGGAAGTAAACTCGCACCGAATTGGTTCAATAGCTTCTTGTAAACGATCAGCTGAGCTGCTCTTCGAGTTGGTTTGCAGGAAAAACAAGACATAAAAGTATCATAACAACTATAAGATGTATAAATCTCTGCAATAAGGGAAACCTGTTATGCAAGAAATTTATATTTGATAATTCAATTAATGAAGAAGATAAACCTGTCATTCACAAACTGAACTAACAATTGTTATGTCTTTTATATATTTGGAAGAGACAAGATAATGGATTACAGTGATTAAAATTATATCATTTGTACATGATCTAGATAGCTAAAGTAGTCATAAATCATAGACAAAGTGATATACAAAACATGAAACAAAACGTTGATATATTGAAAAGCTAAAGCTGTGACAAAACATCAATTTTGCTCCAGTCTGCATTAGAATTCCATATCCTTGTTCTCCCATGAATGAGGATGAACATTATTACAAAAATCATAAGTATATATAAGTTTTTCCACAGGGTAAAACATCCCTGTGGATAATTATCAAACAGTTTTACATAATCAGGGAAAAATCCCAAAATCGACTAAACTAGGAAAATCAACTGCCAGTAAAATATTTGAGACATCCACTAACTGCTCATAAAATCAATTGCAATTCGAATTTACCTGCAATAGGACACAAATATCCAATTAGAAAGATATTTCAGTGACAAAATAATAAAAAAATGATTCTACAGACTTAGCTACAGAATCATCTGATTCTGTAGCTAGTCTAAAATAGCATATAGAATCAGATAGAAATCAAATAAAATCCTTTTAAAACACTCCAATTTAATTTTCTTTTAATAAACATGAAAATTGAATTACTAATGGCTCAAGCAAATGTATCATTCAGATCAAACCAAATTGAAAAGGATGCATTCGGGACAGGGTAAGAATGCTCTATTTTTTCAATTGCCATAAAATCGGATCAAATCATAACAGGACTATTTCATAAATCAAATCAATGGTGAACCAAATCGTATAAGATACGATGCAATCATAACCGATTTACATAGGATTCATATTGTTTTAATCAAATGCCAATATAGAAAAGTTGTTACGATTATTATCAAAATGAAACATGCATAACAATATCCATAAAACTTTGCCATAGACTTCGTTCGCTGAGTGTCAAACAGTTCACAGATATGACCGAAATAATGGTCGTAACCATCACTGACTCGTTATATTCATAGCACTGATATCATTCAATCAAGTGTAAAGATAGGTAAACTGTTTCGATTGTATTCAAACGAAATCATACTCAATGAGTATCAACCCAATGAATTTCGTTATTGATCACCACACAGTCAACAGACAGGAGCGTAACAAAATTAACAAAATTCATAATATAAACTGGGTGAAGAATCAAAACGAATGTGGCTGAGTTTAATTATAGAAACAAATCGCCATGCTGGGCATAATCGTTTCCGTTCCCAAATTAACATTTAAACAGTATGTTTGTTGAAATATGAAACGAGCTGATAACGCGGTCAAACAATGTGAATCGAACAATTGCAAATTTGGTTATGCATTAACAGAATGGAATTCAAATTCGTCGAATCAGACATGGATTATAACAGTTATGCTAACCACATCGTATAGAATATAACCAATACAAATCGAACCATTGACTGCGTTCAAAATTGGAATACCAGAAACAACCTATGTTTAGAAAATATTAACAACCTCGATTATCAACAGAGTATTCGATTAAAACAAATTCAAACAAATCAAATCTATCCCATGATCACTCGAATCAAAGCCAAATCCAATCGAATCTTAAACGATAATAAAAATTGATTTATCAAAACAAAATTATATACAAAAATTACATGCTTATGTGACAGAGCAGATCCACGATATAAACAGAGTTTATGATCATGTCATACAAATAGGTGAAAGTCATACCAGTGAGGCTGTTCGAGCTATGCCAATTTTGAATTGATGAATGATGTTGTCGATTCCACGTTCTTAAACAAGATCGAACCAGTTGTTCACTGCTTCTTATCAGTGGATGGCATTTTACCCTTTTGACTAGATAGCCTTGCAACTTGATCTTCCAGAGCATGAATTCTGGATTGCAGCATTGTCACATCAATGTAATACCTTTCCAGCCATGCGCCACACTGATCACATGGTGGAGCTGCTAGTTGAGATAGAACAAGAGGGGGTTTCGACGAGTCACCAGGGGTTTCACAGGGCATTTTGATGACGGGATAATTTGGATCATTTAGCAAACAAGGTGGTAGGTTCTTCACAAAATCGTATGCGGGTTTATCACATAGACTTTCAGAATAGGGATACTCACTTGGTAGGTAGCGTTCAATCTCTGAGTCAGAGTCTTCACTTACCATAATAGGGTGAGGGTTGACAGGGATTTTAGGTTTGTTTCCTGCCATGCGAGATATTAATCAAGCGTTCTTCTTGCCTTTAGAATTAGCATTAGGTCTGGTTTTGGGCTTTTTAGCCACGTGTTTAACATTTTCCACATCTGTGGTCACAGAATTGGATAGGTCAATAGGTTGCTCGGGTAGGGGTTTGGGTAGAAGATCACTGTAAGGAACAGGGGGTACTAACTTGCTCTCGCTCACCACAGGTTTTTCAACCTGTGGTGGGCTTGACTCATCAAAATTATTGTGTTTAAGAAAATCATTCCAACAGTCCTGACGTAACCCCAAATGACAAACCACATGCATTTTAATTAACCCAAAATGAAATAGGTTGTTCTCGGCCTGGTTTCGTTTGTACCTTTTGGACATTTTAAACAGACTCCTATGCAAGTAGTAAGGCATATTAAGTTCATAGCCTATTAAAACCATAAGTAGTCGAAGATGATATAGGAAAACGAACCCATACCGACCCTCACATGTGATGAATTTCTTGGTTACCATTAGCAAGTCGTGCCATCGTTGCTTTAGCATGTTTGCGGGCAAGCCTTTGTCACAGGAGTTCACTCTTCGTGACTGAAAGAGTAATGTCCACGGGACATTCTCCACTTTACAATTCTTCGACCATCTTTGTCCGAAAGCAGACAGACCGGTAGCTAGACTGAGAAATTTCTCATCAATTTCCAACTGCACATCCCCCACCTTGGCTCCGCAGCCATCAAAGGTTAATGCAAATTTCCGAGCCATGCTAGGGTTATAACCATCAAACTTTCATATGAACGGGAGCCATCCAAATTCCTCAAGGTCACTGTAAGCACCATCAAACATTAACAATGCCTGGCAGCCATTAGGTTCATCCATCACGACTGGAGCCATGGTTGGGGCTCATGGTAGGGTTTGGATAAACACACAGCAACAAAATCGCTTAGGCCAATAGTTGAGAACGATGAAAGGGGAGGTGAATCAATATGCGCGTGCGAAGGTGGTGGGTTAGTTCACTGCCATGCAAACCATTAATGGCACAGTACCATCCCTGTTCAATCAATCATAACCAACATTAACATTATTCGGCCAACCCAAGGTTTAAACGGTGGACAATTATATCAATGTTCCGATGTATAGTTTGAAACCATGATCGTTCAACGTAAAATCAAACCTATAAATTAATCATACGCCAAGTAATACTTCAAACCATAAAATCAAAATCCAAAAGTTTAATCAATGCGCCATTGTGAAACTTCAAACATTGCCATTCAACATGAAATAAAACTCATGCGCTTGTTACATAATCAAAGTTTATAGAACATGATAAGAGATTTCACAAAATCGATAGGCCAAGAGCTTATAATAGTAAGGATTGAAACATAATCAACCATAACTCTTATGAAATCAAGTATAACTCATAAATTCACATGCTCAATACCTTATCAATCAAATAATAACCAGGTTGCACAATCAAAGCAAGAATGTCACAGTTTGAAAAATCTCCTCAGCCACATAATAATAAACCAAAGGTAAGTACCAATCAGAATATCAATGAGAAGCTCATGACAGTTCAACTAATGATGGAGGAGTTTTCACTCTTTCAGTCGTGAAAAATAAATCGAAACCAATTTGCAAACGTCGCATGAAACGAAAATATCGTCAATTTGCAATTGCGACGACAATTTGAAATTCAGAAGATGTAGGTGTAGGCAACCTTTAGGGCAATAGAAAAAATTGTATTGGCTGCCAACAATGGCGACACACTGGGAGAAGCAGTTATCTCTGTCGAAAGAAATAAATTCAGATTAGGACAGCAGAAAAAAAATTCAACTTAGAAACAACAACCAGAAAATCGTACAAACATCATCATTTACTGTCTTTTCCAGCGATGTTTTAAAAGATGCAAACTAATAACAGTCTTAAGATCAGCAAGACACGATATTAATGATAAAATATTCAATACTGTTGGCATGGCCACTTCTCCCAGCAGGCATCCATAGCCTCGACAGGGTTGCCATTTAACCCACTTAGACGTCTGTATCCTGTCAAGAAGCTCTAGATCAGAGTAAAGGACTTTTAAAGAGGTTTCTCATAATTTTTTGCAGATTTTTGTGTACCTGAAATTGCTTCGCTGCCAGCGGGCCTGTTCAGTACCCCGACGAAGTTGTCTTGGTGCCATGCTTGCATTTACCTGCTGCCAGCGGACCTGTTCAGTATCCCGGTGGGTTTACAAACACTTCCCACAACTCTTATTGACATTTTTATTTTGTTTTTCTTTTATGTTTAGCTGAGCGGGGTGACGCTGAAAAATCTTGGTATTTTATCATATTTTTTAGACCTCATCAGAATTTTTTAACACTGTCCTTTATTCAGTTCCAGAAATTTTTTATTTCTAAAACAACTTGCTATGATAGGGAGACATCCTTTTTGAGTCATTCCTTTATGGAAAAGGGACAGCGTAAAAAGATTAAAGATGATCATGACAAACTTCACTCAGAGACTGAAATCAGTAAACTTCTTTCAAACAACATAAAATGTTCCAACATAAACATTATTTTTAGAAATATATCACTGATGTTCGTACAATCTTTCAGAAGTCATTTCAGCGAAGAAATTTTTTCATGATCTGAATCTTAATTGCTTAGTACAAAGGCATGCATATCCTTCAAAAATACCAAAAATTGATCAATCCAAATCCAAATCAAAACAGAAAGAAAACAAAAAGATGCAAACCAAAGAAATATTTACATAATATACAAGGGTGGGTAATCAAGCAAAGTATCTTTTTAGGGTTTGGCCATTCAACAGATAGGTTTCAAGCTGCCCTTCAAGATTCTGTAATCGAAAGGAACTAGGACCCAACTTTTCAGCAATAAAAAATGGCCCAAGCCACAAATTTTGAAACTTGGTATGCTCACCCTTTCCTTCGTGTGGTTTGTCCCACTTTAAGACGAGATCGCCTACTTCAAAATTCCTATCAGAAGCAGAATTAGAATCGAACCAACTTTTAATCAGTTGTTGATGTTGATCTAACTTATGCTTAGCTTGGGTTCTTACTTCTTCTAACTTCATCAAAGCGTTAATACGGCTTTCTAAAGGGGGACAATCTTCTTCTTGAACTTTTTGTGACAATTGAAGCGAAGGAAGAAGAATGTGAGGTGGTAGAATGGATTATCTTCCATAAACAAGAAAAAAGGGGGAGTTACCTATAGCGGCTTTGGGTGTTACCCTATCTGCCCACAGTGCATTCAGCAGTGCGTTGTGCCAGTTCTTGTGATTTTCAACCACGGTTCTCTTGATAATTTTGATCAAGTTCTTGTTTGTTGATTTTGCTAAGCCATTGCCCTGGGGGTAGTAACTAGCAGAATACTTCATCTTTATTCCTTTCTCTAAGTCGAACTCACTCATCTCAAGAGAAGAAAAGTTCAAAGTGTTATCAAAGACTAGACAATCAGGGATACCAAAATGAGTGATGATATTCGAGTTTAGAAAAGCGATCACCTGACTTGTGTTAACAGTTCTTAGCGCGATGGCTTCAGACCATCGAGTAAAGTAATCAGTGGCTGTCACAATATACTTGTGTTGTTGTGAGGATGGAGGGTTAATATGACCTATGATATCAAGGCCCCATTGCTGGAAAGGAGAATCGACTATGAAGGGTTGCAAGGGGAAGGCTGGTTTCTACAATCGCCCTGATGCTTTCTGACAAATGATACATTTTCAGCACAAGGCATGGGCGTCCCTAAAAAGCATGGGCCAGTAATAACCGGCTCTTAAAACCTTATGAGCAGTGGTGTCACCACCGAAGTGACAACCAGCTTCTCCTGCATGCAACTCAAGCAAGACTCTTTCTTCTTCGTCCTTTTCGAGACAACACATCAGTACGCCATCAAAATTCTAACGAAACAGTATACCATTAACTAGATGAAAGGAGGCGGACTTTAGTCTCAACGCTCTTCTTTTGGCGGGGTCAAGGTGACGGGGTGCTGATCCATGTTCAAGACAAAATCTAATATCATCGTACCAAGGACTTACGAGGTTTTGTGCGCAACAAATCAAACTCTGATCGCGTTGTTCTAGGTCTGACGTATCACTATCTTCTTGTTGTTTGGTTTCTGAATCAACAACCAACTTACACAATCCTTGGCCTCTCACAATCTGTGCCGGGGTAATCTCTAGGTCATACTCTTGCAAGGAGGTGACCCAGTTGGCTCTTTTCTCTCCTAACTATTTTTGCACTAACAAGTTCCTAACGACAGGGTAAGGGAAAATGACCTTCGTTCTTGACTTCAGAAGATATGACCGAAAATGCTTAACTGCCTTGAAGACAATGTAGGCTTGCCAGTCAACCACTAGGTAGTTAAGTTCAACACCTTTGAAAGTAGAGCTCATAAAGGCGATAGGTACTTCGTTGTTCTCAGAGTTCTTCTGAGTTAGCACCACGGCATAGGAATGATCAGAGGCAAAAGTATAAAGTGTAAAGTCTTGAGAGAAATCAAGGCTCATGAGAGACGGAGCGTCAATTATGGCCTTCTTAATATTGTTAAAAGATTGGTTTTCAGTAGGTCCCTAGTGATATTGGGTGTCTTTCTTAATCAGGTTCTAGAGAGGCCTGACCATTTCGGAGAAACTGGGGACAAATCTTCTCACGAAATTGATCTGGCCTAAGAAGGACTGCATGGATTTTTTGGAGGTAGACGGGGGAAGTTTAGCAATGACTTGAGTCTTCTCGGGGTCAATAATCATTCCATCACTAGACACAATGAATCCTAGTAATTTACCATGTTCTACTGCAAAGATGGACTTCTTGGGGTTCAAGGAGATGCCGTATTTACGACATCATAGCAGAACGGCTCGTAGGTGAGCTAGATGATCGTGTTTGTTTTTAGAATAAACGGTCACATCATCTAAGTAGACTAATACAGAGTGATTGATTAAGCCTCTGAAAGCAATGTCCATTGCTCTTTGAAAGGTAGCACCGACGTTAATCAATCCAAAAGGCATTTTGCGATAAGCATAAGTGCCCCACGGGGTACGGAAGATAGTTTTTAATTGGTCTGGTGGAGACATCAAGACTTGGTTGTATCCAGAGAAACCATCCAGTAAGGACAGCCTCTCGGAACTAGATACTTTTTGTAATATCTGTTCCATGGGAGGGACAGGATAATTATCTTTGTCAGACGGTTTGTTGAGGTTTCAGAAATCGACACAAAGTCGAATTTCCCCGTTTTTCTTCCGCACTGGGACGAGGTTGGATACCCATTGAGTGTGTCTAACAGGAAAAATTATTTTAGCACTTAGGAGTTTATTCAATTCTTTTTGAACGGTCGGTTCTAGCTTAGGATGCATTTTCCTCAGTTTCTGTTGGAAAGGTAAAGTTTGGGGTTTCATCGGGATGACATGCTGTATAATATTAGGATCAAATGTCTTAAGATCATTGTAAGTCCAAGCAAAGACATCCTTGAATTCTTTAAATAATTTAACAAAAGCAGCTTTTTCTTGTCTAGAACATCCCAAGCCTAAGTTGATACACTGAGGATTTTCGCTAGTCCCTAAATTTACCTTCTCATAAGACAATGAGGAACTATTGGTTTTGCAATTGACCGTCTTTTTAAATTTATCTTCAAAATCATATAACTTTTCTAGTCTAACAATAGATTTGGGTATAAGATTTACCATGTCCGATAGAGCTTCAGGAGATTTCGGATTAGGTATTACCGTAAAGTCGTGCAAATTGTCATCGTGCATTTGTTCATCTATCACTGCGCCTTGGAAGGTTTCTTCCATGTGCAGAAAGTTAATGATCTGCTGATCATCGTCAAATACTCTCCAGTTTATGATATTGTCAGGAACAGATGGTCGAAACAATAGCTCCATGGAGAACGCATTCGGGGATAAGCCGTCTGCAGGAAGAAGTTTAGAGGCAACATTAGCTAGTAAATCTGCTTCAACATTATTTGATCTAGGAATGGAATTTATATTAAAAGCAGAAAATTTGTTCATTAAACTCCATACCTCAGATTGGTAACAATTGAGATGAGGGGAAAGACAGTGTATAGAATCTCTCACTTTCTTAACCACTATCTCAGAGTCGCCGAATACAATCAGATTTTGAATGTGCATGTCCAAGGATTTTCTGAGACCTTGCAATAAAGCCTCATATTCTGCGATATTATTGGTACATTCAAATTCTAGTCTACAAGCCAATAACGTCTTGTTACCTGCCGGATCGATAATGATGCAGCCTGCACCAGCTCCTTCTTTAGACTTGGAACTGTCAAAATATAAAGACCAAATTTGATTTCCATCAGGCTCACAGGAGTGTTGGATAGAAGCTATGGACTGCTTACATGCTAGGATCTCGAACTGCTGTTCTGGATTGTTGATAGGTGAAACTTCATCCATGAAATTTCTGAAGTAGGTGTCCATCCCTTTGACTTAAGGTGGATTAACAGGAGGTGTGTATGGTTCATTAGGATCGTTCAAGTCTGTGACCGTGAACTTGAGGTAACGCTCACGATTCACTCTGATCTTGTTGGGCTTACCATTTTCTGGAAGCCATAAGTGAGACCAGTCCGTTGCGAAGTAACCTTGTAGCTTCTCTGACCAGTCCCTGCTAAAAAACAGACCATACACTTCTGGAATATCTACCACAATTATATCAATAACCTGATGAACCATTGGGTTAGATGATAATCTAATCAATACATTTTTTAGTTCGCCTATAACTTTAACATCTGATCGATCAAGTTGTATGATTTTCAAA
Source organism: Picea engelmannii (assembly GCA_009831015.1). NCBI lineage: Eukaryota > Viridiplantae > Streptophyta > Pinopsida > Pinales > Pinaceae > Picea > Picea engelmannii. The sequence continues at coordinate 158,558 of ML777587.1, read as the reverse complement.
GAAGAGGGTTCTACTTCAACGTTAATCTTTTGGCAGACTGACCAAGGCATCACATTGGACGATGCTCCTGAGTCAACCATACAATTATGCACATTTCTGTTGAAGATTTCAAAAGTTGAAAGAAAAGGAGGTACATTCTTGCGAGTACTTAAAGTTGTAGCTTGTGACTCTTTACTCGCAGTTTCTAAGACTAGTTTATCTGAATTATTTACATTATTTACATTGTTATTTACATTATTTACAAGAGTTACAGGAAGGATTCCTTTATCTTGAGAATCATGATTGTTTTTAGTGGAAGTCTTCTGTGGCACTTTGCTTTGCACAACCTTATTGTTGTTTGAATTACCATTCCTGCCATTTTCTGAAATATTTTGCAACATCTTTTGTAACAAAAATGGAAATTTCAACAACTCATAAATAGAAATGTTAGCTCGTAATTTCTTAAGATCTTCAACAACATCATAATCTAATTTAGGACTGACATTACTTTGTTTAGTTTCTACTGATTTAGATGGCTTTGGAGGTAAAGTTGTAGTGTTCTCGATAGGAGGTTTGTTTTCCGTCTTACTCCTAGTGTTGTACGGGTGAACAGTCTCGAAGTTGGCTTGGAAGATGCTATCCGAGAGGTGTCCAAAAATATTTGGAGAAGATTCTTCTTCTTGAATGGTTTCCTGCTCGACTTCCTCTTGAGGAATATCAGGAGGGATCAAGTCATCCTGGGCTCCTAGAATTGTCTGGAGAGCACATTGCAAACTTTCTAGGTTCAAGCCTTCGGGATTTGGATTAGGTTGGTTGGTTTGAAAGGGCTTTCGGAAAGGAGGTTTGTAGGGTCCTTTACTCGAAGAGGCTTCTTCAGTTGACCTTTTTAAATCTGTGACTTGATTAGACAATTTTTGTACAACTTTGGTTAAATTTTCCAAATCAGAGTTTTCAGATTGTGTTTTGTTTTGTGTAGGTCTGGGGAGAATTTCAATCTTCTTTTTGGAAGAAGAAATAGTCTCAGTTTCGTTGCTAGAAGAGTCCTTAAGGCTAAGTATGTCTTTTTCAATCTGAGTAGCCTCTTCGAAGGCTTCTAGCAACGTGGCCTTTTTAGAACGTTTAACCCAAATAGCTATACTTTGATGTAGAGCTTTAGTGTAGTAAGCTATTACAAGACTCTCAGCAGGCATAGACTCTGCAGGGATTCGATTTTTAAGTGTTAGAAATCTTTGATTAAAATCTTTAACTCTTTCTTTTGGGTTCATTTTTAAGCTCGAAAGATCCATGACCAAGACTTCCGGAGGTTTACCATCTCCGAATTTTTCCAAAAAACATGACTCAAACTTTTCCCAAGACACTATGGTGTGAGGCTGTTGGGCGAAGTACCAAGTGGATGCATTACCCTTAAAGGTGTAAGGGAACAACCTACAGACAACATCTTCATGTTCAACATTACGGAGTTTGATGGCTAACATAAATTTTTTGATATGATCTTCAGCTATCTGTTTTGAATCAGGATCAAACTTAGGCAGCCATTTCTTCGGGTGCTTAGGTAAAGGGTGCTGGGCTCCAGGTACAACTACAGCATCCTGGTCCAACCATGGTCTAGCAGGGTTGTTCTGATTTTCCATTGGGGTAGTGGGTGTGGAAGGCTGAGAAGGTGGATTACCTTCGTCAGAAGAGGAATCTCCTCCAGAAGAGAGATGAAGGAGGTGGTGAAGGAGGTATCCCAGATCCTCCTGCAGCAGGATTTGTGTTTAGATCTGTGGGATTCACAGTGAGGTCTATGTCGCCTAACTGTTCTCTGATATCAGAGAAATCTAAAGGTTGACCCCACGGGCGGTTTGGTCGCCTAAGACTAGCTAAGGAACTATGTGTTTTGATAAGAGATTTACGAACGATCTCTTGGAGATCACCACCTGTAGGATTAGGGGTTGCTGGATCAACTGTGATCTGCGGATCTTCGGTTGAAGTAGTTGTTGTTTGAGGGGGGATATTATCTTGTGAATGGCTTCTAGTCACTATAGGGGTGCGATTAGGTGGAGGAGGGGTCTTGCGACCACCTCGTGCCATTAATTAAGTTCAGGCCCTCCTTCTAGCGCCATTTGTTGACGGGCGAAATTGACCGTCCGTCAACTGGGAGAGTGGAACCGGTCCGGGGTTGTCTAAATAACCCAAGCCGTTTGGAATGGA
>ML777587.1:145559-156254 GCA_009831015.1 Picea engelmannii | reverse complement strand
GAGAAACTAATCTAAACTAACTAAAACAAATAAAACTAACTAAACTAAATAAATAAACTAAAACTAACTAAACTAACAAACTAAACTAACTAAACTAACAAAACTAAATAAAGGAAACTAAACTAATCTATCTAAAACAAACTGCTAAATTAAACTAACTATTCTAACTATTATATACAATCTACTAATTACTATTATAATAACTCAAATCAACTATTTAATTACCAGCTGCAATATTACTTATTCACAAATGTACATTATAAACAATCTACAGATTTAATTAAAACCTGCAAAACTCATGTATTTTCTGCCCTAAGACAACCAGGAATCTCTTTTTGATTTTTTTATATTTTATGAAAAAGAAATAAACATTACTGAAATTAAACAATCTAATATATTTACTGAAATTAAACAATCTAATATAAATCTAATTAAACTTAAATCTAAATTGAACTACTTAATGAAAACAACAAAGACAAGATTAGTTGACCTGGAAGCGCTCCTAATTTGTCCTGTGTGTGATGACTCTGAAGCTGGTCGGAGGAAGTAAACTCGCACCGAATTGGTTCAATAGCTTCTCGTAAATGATCAGCTGAGATGCTCTTTGAGTTGGTTTGCAGGAAAAACAAGGCATAAAAGTATCATAACAACTATAAGATGTATAAATCTCTGCAGTAAGGGAAACTTGTTATGCAAGAAATTTATATTTGATAATTCAATTAATGAAGAAGATAAACCTGTCATTCACAAACTGAACTAACAATTGTTATGTCTTTTATATATTTGGAAGAGACAAGATAATGGATTACAATGATTAAAATTATATCATTTGCACATGATCTAGATAGCTAAAGTAGTCATAAATCATAGACAAAGTGATATACAAAACATGAAACAAAACGTTGATATATTGAAAAGCTAAAGCTATGACAAAACATCAATTCTGCTCCAGTCTGCATTAGAATTCCATTCCTTGTTCTCCCACGAATGAGGATGAACATTATTACAAAAATCATAACTATATATAAGTTTTTCCATAGGGTAAAACATCCCTGTGGATAGTTATCAAACAGTTTTACATAATCAGGGAAAAATCCCAAAATCGACTAAACTAGGAAAATCAACTGCCAGTAAAATCTTTGAGACATCCCCTAACTGCTCATAAAATCAACTGCAATTCGAATTTACCTGCAATAGGACACAAATATCCAATTAGAAAGATATTTCAGTGACAAAATAATAAAAAAATGATTCTACAGACTTAGCTACAGAATCATCTGATTTTGTAGCTAGTCTAAAATAGCATATAGAATCAGATAGAAATCAACGAAAATCCTTTTAAAACACTCCAATTTAATTTTCTTTTAATAAACATGAAAATTGAATTACTAGTGGCTCAAGCAAATGTATCATTCAGATCAAACCAAATCGAAAAGGATGCATTCGGGACAAGGTAAGAATGCTCTGTTTTTTCAATTTCCATAAAATCGGATCAAATCATAACAGGACTGTTTCGTAAATCAAATCAATGGTGAACCAAATCGTATAAGATACGATGCAATCATAACTGATTTACATAGGATTCATATCGTTTTAATCAAATGCCAATATAGAAAAGCTGTTACGATTATTATCAAAATGAAACATGCATAACAATATCCATAAAACTTTGCCATAGACTTCGTTCGCTGAGTGTCAAACAGTTCACAGATAAGACCGAAATAATGGTCGTAACCATCACTGACTCGTTATAGTCATAGCACTGATATCATTCAATCAAGTGTAAAGATAGGTAAACTGTTTCGATTGTATTCAAACGAAATCATACTCAATGAGTATCAACCCAATGAATTTCGTTATTGATCACCACACAGTCAACAGACAGGAGCGTAACAAAATTAACAAAATTCATAATATAAACTAGGTGAAGAATCAAAACGAATGTGGTTGAGTTTAATTATAGAAACAAATCTCCATGCTGGGCATAATCGTTTCCGTTCCCAAATTAACATTTAAACAGTATGTTTGTTGAAATATGAAATGAGCTGATAACGCGGTCAAACAATGTGAATCGAACAATTGCAAATTTGGTTATGCATTAACAGAATGGCATTCGAATTCGTCGAATCAGACATGGATTATAACATTTATGCTAACCACATCGAATAGAATATAACCAATACAAATCGAACCATTGACTGCGTTCAAAATTGGAATACCATAAACAACCTATGTTTAGAAAATATTAACAACCTCGATTATCAACAGATTATTCGATTAAAACAAATTCAAACAAATCAAATCTATCCCATGATCACTCGAATCAAAGCCAAATCCAATCGAAGCTTAAACGATAATGAAAATTGATTTATCAAAACAAAATTATATACAGAAATTGCATGCTTATGTGAGAGAGCAGATCCACGATATAAACAGAGTTTATGATCATGTCATACAAATAGGTAAAAGTCATACCATTGAGGCTGTTCAAGCTACGCCAATTTTGAATTGACGAATGTTGTTGCCGATTCCACATTCTTAAACAAGATCAAACCAGTTGTTCACTGCTTCTTATCAGTGGATGGCATTTTACCCTTTTGACTAGATAGCCTTGCAACTTGATCTTCCAGAGCATGAATTCTGGATTGCAGCATTGGCACATCAATGTAATACCTTTCCAGCCATGCGCCACACTGATCACATGGTGGAGCTGCTGGTTGAGATAGAACAAGAGGGGGTTTCGACGAGTCACCAGGGGTTTCACAGGGCATTTTGATGACGAGATAATTTGGATCATTTAGCAAACATGGTGGTAGGTTCTTCACAAAAGCGTATGCGGGTTTATCACATAGACCTTCAGAATAGGGATACTCGCTTGCTAGGTAGCGTTCAATCTCTGAGTCGGAGTCTTCACTTACCATAATAGGGTCAGGGTTGATAGGGATTTTAGGTTTGTTTCTTGCCATGCGAGATATTAATCGAGCATTCTTCTTGCCTTTAGAATTAGCATTAGGTCTAGTTTTGGGCTTTTTAGCCACGGGGTTAACATTTTCCACATCTGTGGTCACAGAATTGGATAGGTCAATAGGTTTCTCAGGTAGGGGTTTGGGTAGCAGAGCACTGTAAGGAACAGGGGGTACTAACTTGCTCTCACTCACCACAGGTTTGTCAACCTGTGGTGGGCTTGACTCATCAAAATTATTACGTTTAAGAAAATCATTCCAACAGTCCCAACGTAACCCCAAATGACAAACCACAAGCATTTTAATTAACCCAAAATGAAATAGGTTGTTCTCAGCCTGGTTTCATTTGTACCTTTTGGACATTTTAAACAGACTCCTATGCAAGTAGTAAGGCATATTAAGTTCATAGCCTATTAAAACCATAAGTAGTCGAAGATGATACAGGAAAACGAAACCATACCGGCCCTCGCATGTGATGAATTGCTTGGTTACCATTAGCAAATCGTGCCATCATTGCTTTAGCATGTTTGTGGGCAAGCCTTTGTCACAGGAGTTCACTCTTCATGACTGAAAGAATAATTTCCATGGGACATCCTCCACTTTAAAATTCTTCGACCATCTCTGTCCGACAGTAGGTAGACTGGTAGCTAGACTGAGAAATTTCTCATCAATTTCCAACTGGACTCCTTCTAGCGCCATTTGTTGACGAGCGAAACTGATCGTCCGTCAACTGGGAGAGTGGAACTGGTTCGGGGTTGTCTAAATAACCGAATCCGTTTGGAATGGACCACCCTGACGAGTTTAACGGCTCCATTGGCCGCCCTAAGGTCTTTTAAGAAAACCAAAGAGAAAATAATCTAAACTAACTAAAACAAATAAAACTAACTAAACTAAATAAATAAACTAAAACTAACTAAACTAACAAACTAAACTAACAAAACTAAATAAAGGAAACTAAACTAATCTATCTCAAACAAACTACTAAATTAAACTAACTATTCTAACTATTATATACAATCTACTAATTACTATTATAATAACTCAAATCAACTATTTAATTACCAGCTGCAATATTACTTATTCACAAATGTACATTATAAACAATCTACAGATTTAATTAAAACCTGCAAAACTCATGTATTTTCTGCCTTAAGACAGCCAGGAATCTCTTTTTGATTTTTTATATTTTATGAAAAAGAAATAAACATTACTGAAATTAAACAATCTAATATATTTACTGAAATTAAACAATCTAATATAAATCTAATTAAACTTAAATCTAAACTGAACTACTTAATGAAAACAACAAAGACAAGATTAGTTGACCTGGAAGCGCTCCTAATTTGTCCCGTGTGTGATGACTCTGAAGCTGGTCGAAGGAAGTAAACTCAAACCGAATTGCTTCAATAGCTTCTCGTAAACGATCAGCTGAGCTTCTCTTCGAGTTGGTTTGCAGGACAAACAAATCATAAAAGTATCATAACAACTATAAGATGTATAAATCTCTGCAATAAGGGAAACCTGTTATGCAAGAAATTTATATTTGATAATTCAATTAATGAAGAAGATAAACCTGTCATTCACAAACTGAACTAACAATTGTTATGTCTTTTATATATTTGGAAGAGACAAGATAATGGATTACAGTGATTAAAATTATATCATTTGCACATGATCTAGATAGCTAAAGTAGTCATAAATCATAGACAAAGTGATATACAAAACATGAAACAAAACGTTGATATATTGAAAAGATAAAGCTGTGAAAAAACATCAATTCTGCTCGAGTCTACATTAGAATTCCATATCCTTGTTCTCCCACGAATGAGGATGAACATTGTTACAAAAATCATAAGTATGTATAAGTTTTTCCACAGGGTAAAACATCCCTATGGATAATTATCAAACAGTTTTACATAATCAGGGAAAAATCCCAAAATCGACTAAACTAGGAAAATCAACTGCCAGTAAAATCTTTGAGACATCCCCTAACTGCTCATAAAATCAATTGCAATTCGAATTTACCTGCAATAGGACACAAATATCCAATTAGAAAGATATTTCAGTGACAAAATAATAAAAAATTGATTCTACAGACTTAGCTACAGAATCATCTGATTTTGTAGCTCGTCTAAAATAGCATATAGAATCAGATAGAAATCAAATAAAATCCTTTTAAAACACTCCAATTTAATTTTCTTTTAATAAACATGAAAATTGAATTACTAATGGCTCAAGCAAATGTATCATTCAGATCAAACCAAATCGAAAAGGATGCATTCGGGACAGGGTAAGAATGCTCTATTTTTTCAATTGCCATAAAATCGGATCAAATCATAACAGGACTGTTTCGTAAACCAAATCAATGGTGAACCAAATAGTATAAGATACGATGCAATCATAACCGATTTACATAGGATTCATATCGTTTTAATCAAATGCCAATATAGAAAAGTTGTTACGATTATTATCAAAATGAAACATGCATAACAATATCCATAAAACTTTGCCATAGACTTCATTCGCTGAGTGTCAAACAATTCACAGATATGACCGAAATAATGGTCGTAACCATCACTGACTCGTTATAGTCATAGCACTAATATCATTCAATCAAGTGTAAAGATAGGTAAACTGTTTCGATTGTATTCAAACGAAATCATACTCAATGAGTATCAACCCAATGAATTTCGTTATTGATCACCACACAGTCAACAGACAGGAGCGTAACAGAATTAACAAAATTCATAATATAAACTAGGTGAAGAATCAAAACGAATGTGGCTGAGTTTAATTATAGAAACAAATCGCCATGCTGGGCATAATCATTTCCATTCCCAAATTAACATTTAAACATTATGTTTTTTGAAATCTGAAACGAGCTGATAACGCAGTCAAACAATGTGAATCGAACAATTGCAAATTTGGTTATGCATTAACAGAATGGCATTCGAATTCATTGAATCAGACATGGATTATAACAGTTATGATAACCACATCGTATAGAATATAACCAATACAAATCGAACCATTGACTGCGTTCAAAATTGGAATACCAGAAACAACCTATGTTTAGAAAATATTAACAACCTCGATTATCAACAGAGTATTCGATTAAAACAAATTCAAACAAATCAAATCTATCCCATGATCACTCGAATCAAAGAAAATCCAATCGAAGCTTAAACGATAATGAAAATTGATTTATCAAAACAAAATTATATACAGAAATTGCATGCTTATGTGAGAGAGCAGATCCACGATATAAACAGAGTTTATGATCATGCCATACAAATAGGTGAAAGTCATACCAGTGAGGCTGTTCGAGCTATGCCAATTTTGAATTGACGAATGATGTCGCTGATTCCACGTTCTTAAATAAGATCGAACCAGTTGTTCGCTACTTCTTATCAGTGGATGGCATTTTACCCTTTTGACTAGATAGCCTTGCAACTTGATCTTCCAGAGCATGAATTCTGGATTGCAGGATTGGCACATAGATGTAATACCTTTCCAGCCATGCGCCACACTGATCACATGGTGGAGCTGCTGGTTGAGATAGAACAAGAGGGGGTTTCGACGAGTCACCAGGGGTTTCATAGGGCATTTTGATGTTGGGATAATTTGGATCATTTAACAAACAAGGTGGTAGGTTCTTCACAAAATCGTATGCGGGTTTATCACATAGACCTTCAGAATAGGGATACTCGCTTTCTAGGTAGCGTTCAATCTCTGAGTCAAAGTCTTCACTTACCATAATAGGGTCAGGGTTGACAGGGATTTTAGGTTTGTTTCTTGCCATGCGAGATATTAATCGAGCGTTCTTCTTGTCTTTAGAATTAGCATTAGGTCTGGTTTTGGGATTTTTAGCCATGGGTTTAACATTTTCCACATCTGTGGTCACAGAATTGGATAGGTCAATAGGTTGCTTGGGTAGGGGTTTGGGTAGCAGAGCACTGTAAGGAACAGGGGGTACTAACTTTCTCTCGTCCACCACAGGTTTGTCAACATGTGGTGGGCTTGACTCATCAAAATTATTACGTTTAAGAAAATCATTCCAACAGTCCCGACGTAGCCCCAAATGACAAACCACAAGCATTTTAATTAACCCAAAATGAAATAGGTTGTTCTCGGCCTGGTTTCGTTTGTACCTTTTGGACATTTTAAACAGACTCCTATGCAAGTAGTAAGGCATATTAAGTTCATATCCTATGAAAACCATAAGTAGTCGAAGATGATACAGGAAAATGAAACCATACCGGCCCTCGCATGTGATGAATTGCTTGGTTACCATTAGCAAGTCGTGCCATCGTTGCTTTAGCATGTTTGTGGGCAAGCCTTTGTCACAGGAGTTCACTCTTCGTGACTGAAAGAGTAATGTCCACGGGACATCCTCCACTTTACAATTCTTCGACCATCTTTGTCCGACTGCAGGCAAACCGGTAGCTAGATTGAGAAATTTCTCATCAATTTCCAACTGCACATCCCCCACCTTGGCTCGGCTGCCATCAAAGGTTAATGCAAATTGTCAAGCCACAATAGGGTTATAACCATCAAACTTTCGTATGAATGGGAGCCATCCGAATTCCTCAAGGTCACTGTAAGCACCATCAAACATTAACAATGCCTGGCATCCACTGGGTTCAGCCCTCATGACTGGAGCCATGGTTGGGGCTCATGGTAGGGTTTGGATAAACACACAGGAGCAAAATCGCTTAGGCCAATAGTTGAGAACGATGAAAGGGGAGGTGAATGAATATGCACGTGCGAAGGTGGTGGGTTATTTCACTGCCATGCAAAACATTAATGGCACAGTACCATCCCTATTCAATCAATCATAACCAACATTAACATTATTCGGCCAACCCAAGGTTTAAACGGTGGACAATTATATCAATGTGCCGATGTATAGTTTGAAACCACGATCGTTCAACGTAAAATCAAACCCATAAATTAATCATATGCCAAGTAATACTTCAAACCATAAAATCAAAATCCAAAAGTTTAATCAATGCGCCATTGTGAAACATCAAACATTGCCATTCAACATGAAATAAAATTCATGCGCTTGTTACATAATCAAAGTTTATAAAACATGATAAGATATTTCTCAAAATCGATAGGCCAAGAGCTTATAATAGAAGGATTGAAACATAATCAACCATAACTCTTATGAAATCAAGTATAACTCATAAATTCACATGCTCAATACCTTATCAATCAAATAATAACTAGGTTGCGCAATCAAAGCAAGAATGTCACAGTTTGAAAAATCTCCTCAGCCACATAATAATAAACCAAAGGTAAGTACCAATCAGAATATCAATGAGAAGCTCATGATAGTTAAACTAACGATGGAGGATTTTTCACGCTTTCAGTCGTGAAAAATAAATCGAAACCAATTTGCAAACGTCGCATGAAATGAAAATATCGTCAATTTTCAATTGCGACGACAATTTGAAATTCAGAAGATTTAGGTGTAGGCAGCCTTTAGGGCAATAGAAAAAACTGTATTGGCTGCCAACAGGACCCTGTTGTCAAAAACATAATTAGGCCTTTAATGAATTGAAGAATGAATGAAAACTGAAATATCCCTATAAAACTCAAGAACAAGCCTTAGTATGTTTTCTCCTTCTATTATCCCCTTTGCTCTTCCTTTTCATTTTTATTTTATGCATTCCAAATAACTTGAATTAGTTCAACTACCTCATTTATTTAAGTTAACTAAAACTTAACTAATTTTATTTTAGGGGAAGTAATAATAATAATAATAATAACTAAGGGTATTTTTATTAAATAATAACTAAGTAGGTGGGACCCCTTGTGACTCCCTTTTATTTCTTAACAAAATAAGCATAATTAGATAATCAATCAAACACATGCTTCCTTGTGGTTCCCATATTTATTTCCAAAATTTGAAATTTAAATATCAGAAATATTTCAAATTATATCCAAAACATGAAAATATCCACAATATCCCAAAAAATAGTTTGTTGTCCAAAAATTTTGTAGTCCACTGTCCTCAATAAATCAATGATAAACACATAATCCAAATCCATATTTTCCACTTTGAGAGGAAATTATTCGTTTGTCATTGTTGTCCCCTTTGGACTTCCCAGAAATAGCTGTAGGTTGGACGGAACCTTGAGGCTTGATCTCACTAATGACGTGGGAGAAGTCACCCCTCATGTGCATACGGGAGGACACTAGATTGGTTGAGTGACTTGAAGGAGAGCATGGAACAAAAACAACTTTACCTTTTCCACTGACATGGTGAGCCTCATTTTTGAGTCATTTTCTTGCATGGGAGGACTGCACAGGTGAGTGTGCAGGGGAAATTTGAGCATTTGGTTTTACAGGTGGAGGAGGAGGAGGTAATGAAAATTTTCTCCAGCCAGGATGGTGGGATACTACTGGGTGAACAATCTCCTGCCATCCATCATTCTTGTGAACTTCAGGTTTCAAAGATACATGGGGACACACAGGGATACCAAGAACATTTTGGGGCTGGAAGGGAGCCCTCTCTGGTCTAGGCTGAACTATCCCTTTCCCAATCCAATTAAAAAACCTAGCTTGAAAAATATGGTTTAACTCTTGAGGATCGACATTGAAATGTATTAAGAATTTGGGCCTTCTAGGCCCTCTGTTCCAATTACCCCTTCCCCTATTGTTTCTTCCATGACTTCCTCTGTTGAAGAAGCTCATCATGTATGCAACAATTATTATAAACTAGCGCTTAACATACCATACATGACATTATCTTTATATGAAACAATTTTTTTCTCAGAAATTAGCATAAGACCCATGGAATCCAATCCATAAAATTTATTTAATAATTTCCAAATGAACACAGGGTGAAATAAATTTCATGGGATATCTGGGGGGACTGTAATAAGCGAAAAATTGTTATCATGACATCGAGTAAGAACATGATTATTTCTCGACAATTCATTAAATAACTGAATGTGCAAACAACACCAAAATATACCAACTACCATCTATCTTTGTGGAATTTTTTATCACTGTCATACAAATTTTTAATTTTATTTTAGTGAATAGGGCATGCAAAATAAATTTGGGATCGTGAGGGAATTTATAATGAGCGAAAAAGTGAGAAAATGAGAGGGATTTATATGGATATTGTTCATAAAATAAATCAAATAAAAAAAACAATCATAACTTTGTTCCAATCACAATCCAAAAAGAATCCACTTCCAATACCCAAAACATTTAACTGTTCCTCAATTGCATACAAATTTCTTGTTGTCTTCAATAAAACAATTTAATTTCCCAAAACTCGTCAATTTATATCAATATGTACATCCTATATAATGACTATGAAAATCATTTACAATTCCACAATAGAAACATATCCATTAGAGCAATTGTCCTGTATACTCTAATGTTGATCTCTTATTTTAAAACAATCATAATATGCACAATGATTCCCATTATCTATATCCAATATTTATCCCTAGGAATCAAACAATAATAGACCCAGGATTAACAATCAATAATCAACTATCATCAAACAATATTCAGGCTAGATTTAATCACCCATAGGTCCCTTTTAAATTTGGGCACAATCAAGTAGGGATGATTTTAAGGATGGAAATTTATTTTAAAATGTAGAAACCTTGGCGAATCTTACTAATCCTTCATATGCCAACTATAAATGTTTGACGATATTTTTGTAAAAATATTCAAATTTCTAAGGATTTTATATAGTTTT
>ML777587.1:127575-143098 GCA_009831015.1 Picea engelmannii | reverse complement strand
AAGAAAATGGCAGTTGCTACGAAACTGTGTTCTTCACTGCAAGACGATCCCGCAAAGTCTGAAACTTCTGCTCACTGAAAGTCTTCGTGAAGATTTAGAAATATTTATGGATCTGATGAATTCCTTTGGCAACCTGTCTAGCCTTGTACCTCTTGATCCTGTGGACCCATATGCACCTAAAAATATTCCTTTCTGGTGGAAATGGAACCAAATTCCAAGTCTGGTTCTGTAGGAGTGAGTCATACTCCTTCTGCATGGCTGCTTTCCATAATGGATTTCCCACAACCCTATTATAGTTCTATTGATCCGTAGATTTAACCATATAGAAATTCATGGGCATCGTAGGTTTTGAAGATGAATGTACATGAGAAGGCTCATCATGATGAGATCGAGTCATCCTCAAAGCCAATGGAATCCCTGCGAGGTTGTCTGTTTCCTGAAGTGTGGTATGTTCCTTCTTGGGTATCTGCTGAATATTCGGTGCTGGATTCTTATCTGGATGTACTACATTCTTATTTCCATGTATAGAACCTGAGTGTATGGAATCATCTTTGATGTATGAAACCGATGGAATCACAAGAGTATATGCATTTTTCACTAGAGGTGCATGCAAAGTACTATCCTTATGTGTAGGTAGAATAAAGGAGTAATCATAAAAAAACTTAGTGAATTTATACAACCTTGACTTGTGATCCACCTCACCAAATGCAATGATGGAATTGTCATGCATGTCAATTACTGAAACTGAATCTGATGTAAATTCAACCTTTTTACCTTTCTGAGTGATATGATAAACTGAGAGAAAATTCATAGAAATATTTGGAACATGTAAAACATTCTCAAAACTACCATTATGGAGTTCCACTCTCCCTTCTGCTGCTACTTCTACTGAAGTGTCATCCCCCATGAGAATAGGGGGTATTGAGCATGGACCCAAAGAAAAGAAAACTTCCTCTTTCACTGCCATATGATGGGATGCACCAGAATCTATAATGCATGAATCAAATGAAGAATTAATTGCAACCAGAGCATGATGATTACATTTCTTAGGATCAGGATATTCTTCCCTTTGCTTCTTGACTCCCTCTGGAATGAAGTTTCCAAAGTTGTTATTTTGAAGTGCCTGTACCATAAGATCGATTTGTTTCTTCATGCATGTGGATTCTTCATGATTCAGTTTATTGCAGTAAGTGCACTGCTTTCCCTTCTTCTTCTTCTTGGAATATGAAGAGTCATTGGAACCTGAAGAATCATTAAAGGGTTTGGAATATTCCTCCTTCCCGTTCTGTTTGGTTGACCATTTTCCATCATGCATGGCGAGTGCATGTGATTTTGGATCTTTCATGAGGCCCAATTGTATGATTTTTTCCTGCTCTTGTGTAAGAGACTCAATGAACTGAGCCAACGTAGCAAATTTCCAATTTGTTCCAAAAGGACATTTGCCATAATGGAAATTGGAGACATATACAGCGTATTCTAGTCATAGATTGGCCAAGATTGTTAGAATAAGTTGTTTCTCTTGTGTAGACTTATCAATGCCACATTCAACCAAGCTGAATAGAAAATATTTAAATTTAGTAAAAAAATCTTGTATATTATCAAAACTTTTAGGGTCTAAGTTATTCAACTCTACCTCAATCATATGACCTCACATCTCATCTTGATTTCCAAAGAGTCCTTCCAAGGTGGTCCAGATCTCATTTGGAGTCTTTCATTTGGTAACATGAAACCACAAATTAGTGGAGATTAACTCAAGAAGTAGTCATGTGGCCTCATCGTTACATTTCTCCCACCTCATCTTCGCAATCGCTAATGAAGGTTATGTTTCCGTCGTCATCGTCAAATTATATAGTCCTTTCCTTCTGAGTTGGAATTCTTCCTTGGACTTCCAATCAAAATAATTGTATGGTGTGAGGATTACCACCAAGTTTTTCTATATAATAGTTTTCCTTTCCATCTCTTACACTATTTCTAAGAACCCCAAAAAATTTACTCTCAATCTGCAATTGAAAAATTAAGAAATCACAACAGAAAGGGCACTTTAAGTGAAAATTTGTATCAGTTTCAGGAGATGATATTGTGACTTACTTTCTAAGCAAACGACGAGGAATATCTCCAAACGATTGAAAAAACACTTCCAAAATGGGTTGGTTCACTTCTCCCGGGGGTCGTTTCCTCAAAAACTTAATATTTTTGGGAGCAATCACTGTGGAAAGGTATGACCACATATTTGTATGAGTTGCAAGAGGTTATCTTGTGACTTACTTTCTGAGAAAATGGTGAGGAATCTCTCCAAATGGTTGAAAACACACTTCCATAATGGGTTGATTTACTCTCTAGGCTGTCTGTTTCCTTAAAAACGTAATATTTTTGGAGAAATCATTGATGAAAGGTAAGACCACGAATTTAGCTCGCCAAAACTCTGATTTTCCTTATTCTTTGGCTTGTCTAGCTTGCTCCAAGCAACATAGATCTGATACCATGTTAGTGTTTCATGGAAATCTCCATAGGATTTCTATCTAAAGCATGCAAAAACAAATCTTATCAAGAAAAGGAAGAGTGATACAATATGGAACAATGAGAAAATATATTCACACTATTCCAATGAGCCAATGATTGATACACAGATCATGATCAATATGATACAATGAATACATGGAATACACTCATTATAGGGAAAAAAATTCTATAATTAAGAAAAGAAATCAATAAGTTATCTTTCCTTAGGAATGCATGCATGCATAATAGTGATGGTAAAAACAAAAAATCTAAAATAGAACTAGTCAGTTAACTCTCACTGAACTAGTGTGTCGAAAATAGAACTTTCTCCAACATAGATTTGTAAACATGATTATGCTTCCACATATATGGTTTTCCTAAGAAAAAACCACAAACTTCAAGGGGGGAAATATCACACAATACCTCTTCTTTGAATGGTTTTATGTCGTAGTGTAGGAGAAATTGTCGATTGACGCGAATGTACCATCCCTGATTGAGACAAACGATGGTGTATGGATAAGGATGGAGTGTCACTATTAGGTTCAAGATATCGAGGACCTCTACTGATATTAGGTTCTTCTCCATATTATTTTCAACAATGAAATGGTGTGGGGTCCCATTCACCCACATTTGTGAGTGGAAGAGCTCCCCTTATTCAATCTCCTCTAGTTCCTCTGGATGGAATTTTGTGGTGTCGATGGTGACATTGGGTTCTACATCAATGATCCATTTTCACTTTTCTAGTTTTGAACCAAATTCTAAGCCAACATTTGACCCCGAGGATTTGAGCTTAGCCAACAATGACTATTTGGAGAAACATTCATCGATATTGTGCCAAGGAATTTTTTGTAACTCACACCACTTTCCAGTGTCCTCCATCGAATTTCCATTACCCTTCCTTGTTGGTGGCATAGACTAGTTTTCCTGGGACTAGCCATCATTTCTCTATCCTTTTACCTGGTAGTTAAGGCCACCCTTATCTGCGATATACCAAATATAAAATGTATGCAGAACATAAATACAATGCTAGTAATGGCAGAATAACAACAATATAACCAGAACATGCATCACAACAACACTGAAATGATATAAGAATAACAATAGAAATAGCACTTTGAATCTGAAAGCAATGTTCACAGGCCTCTTCGATGGGGAAAACTCCAGTTGAGCAGAGCTCTATTACAATAATCTCCAAGCTAGGTTTCTCATACCCTCGACTCCTATTTATACTAAAAAGAAGCATCTAGAGGAAGATCCTTCTAGAAGCAGAAGCTTCTATTAGGTCTTTTTACATCCGCCTTATTCTATTTTATTGAAAGGCCTTATTAATATTGACCTTTATTACATCCGAATATATTTTTCTACCTATGTGCGGGTTAGGACCCTCACATGTCTACCCCCTTAAAAACAACCTTGTCCTCAAGGCTTGATGTTGGGCACCAAATCGGGTTATCTTTCTGTTGCATTTTCATTACCTTTTTTACCTTTTTACACTTATTTACCTATGTTTACTATGCTAAACCCATGAGGTAAATACCCCTTCCTTTGTCTATTGGAATATTTTATTAATGAAGTAAAGTCACGGAGTTTTGCCTATTCACGACACTAAAATGAATGTTTGACCGCAGATTCTGGAGAACAGGACCAAGGATTCATCCCGCAGCTAATGCGCTCTTCATAAAAACAACCAATCCATAAAGAGGCAGCGCAACTGGAGTCGCAGATCCCTGAACCATATTGGGCATTTCGTTGATCCTGTCCATCTGGTGCTGGTGCCGTTCCAGCTAATGCATATTTTTGGGGATACGGTTACCATGTTTTTGGGAAAGAGGTTGTTCTCCCTTTTGATGTATAGAAGACAGTTTATTCCTGTAACTGGGGATGTCCCTATTGAGATTGTAATAAAAAATTTCAGATTTATAAAATACTATCTATTTTGTTGTTTTCATCTTCACTGTGATCAACGCATCCCTAATCAAAGAGATGGGGCCGCTCTTCTGATTAGGTGTTGGGTGTTCGTGTGTGTGTTATTTATCAGTTTTATGCTTGTTGTTACAGTATGTTATTTATCAGTTTTATGCTTGTTGTTACAGTGTTATCTATTAGTTTATGCTTGTTGTTACAGTGTGTGATTCTTATAAGTACTTTTCGAAAATTGTAGTTAATCTAGTTGACAGTAATGTTTGAATCTTAATCGTGAACCCTTGGCTAGAATGAATTATACTCTTGCCCCTACATATACCTTGCACATTGCCTTGAAATAATATGCACCCGAATTGATAAATTAATGTAGGAAAAGGGTGAATAAATCGTTCATACCTGGACACCAAAATTTTGGCGTCATTGCCGGGGAGGCTAACAAGGTGCAAGACAACGATCCAGACCAACCAGAGGGTCAATCTCTTGTCCTAGGGAGAGAACGAGTTTTCTCACTTTGCTTTAGGTCCTGAGCGTAAGTGATATTTCTTCTTGTCTTTATTTATTCCTTTTCCACTTTTGTCAATCTCTTGTCATGGGGAGGGAGGAGTCTTTTGACACCCTACTTCAGATCCTGAATTAGATTTATTTCTTTCAAACCCTTGTGTTTTTTTTGGAAACCCTAGATTTTACCCGAAGGAGGGAGGAGACTTTTGATGCCTTGCTTCAGATTTGAAAAGTATCAGGTATTTTCCATGGTGTGTTTTGTTCTTGTCCAGGGGAGGGAAGATTCCTTTGATGCCCTGCTCCAGGCCCTGAACCCTAGATTCTTGTTTTCTTTAGCTACCTTTATTTTTCGTAAGATCTTTTGTCTTAGGGAAGGAATGGTCCTTTGACACCTTACTTCAAGAATAAAGCATTGTAGGTTCATGCCAATACACTCCATCATACCAACACTTGTATGAACAAAGAACCAGATAACAGGGGCAGACGGAAAGCCCCAAAGAAGGGAGGACTGGATTTGGGAAGAAATACCTACATCCAGCAAATTATTGAAAAGGCTGAGTCAGAAACAACATCCCACATAGTCGTGAGACCAAGGGAATGAAGAGTGAAGTGTAAGGGACAACCAGTAGACCAACCAGTGCTATCTACATCACTCTTGGGTGATACAACACAGCAGGTCCCTCCAGCAGTTGAAGAAACATCTAGTAGCATACTTGACCAAGGAAATCGTATGCTGGTAACAAAAGGGGAAGAGGTCGCAAGTATAACCTCGACAGAGTCAGACCACTCTAGCAAGAGAGAGGAGGTTGTAGCCAAGGGATCAAGTCATCAGAATGCAGGAGAAGGGATTGAAGGAATATTTTCATCACCAAGGGATTGGGGAAGTGTTGCGAAAGCAACTCGGATCCAAGGGGTAAGGAAGTCTCAACCATCTCCTATAGAGTCTGGTGAAATACCCAGCGGTTATTGGAAGATATTTATGGCTCCAACAACCTCCACTATCGAGTTTCCAATTGAAACCCTGGGAGTTGGTGCACCCACTAAGCCTATCCCATTAGCAGCCTTACCAAACTTTCATGGGCATGTTTCAGAAGATCCTGACACATTTCTATTCGAATTCAACATAGTGTGCTGAGGGTATGACTACATGACAAAAGCCAAAAAGTTAAAAAAATTCCCTCTACATTAAAAGGGACGGCTCTGTGATGGTTTATGGGACTTAGAGGAGGCACTATTTCCACATGGGCTGATATGAAGACAACTTTTCTGGAAAATACCAGGATTACTGTAAATCCTAGAACATTAAGGAAGAACTTTTCAAGTTCTCACAGAAAGAAGATGAGAGTTTGGAAGATTGTGTGGAATGATTCACATACACTTTACAGAGGTTAGGTCACTCTGACCTAGATAAGGAAATTCTAAAAATCATCCTCCTCCAATCTTTCCGTGAGGACTCAATGAAACTATTGAACATTGTGGGAAAATGAGACATCTCTAAGGAAAGCTTTGAAGGTATCTGTGAATTATTCATTCAGTGCTCAAGGGGGCTTGCAAGAAACAGACAAGGAATTCGCTCAGTAAAAGGGTTTGACGGAGGTGTTACGAAAATAGAAATCAGAAACCTGCTAGACAATTTGAGGACAGATATCCTCAAGACCCTATCAACATAGATGGATACACTGCAAGTAAAATAGAAGTAGCTGGAACTGGATAGGACCATGACGATATTCTGCCCGACGTGTAGAAAGAGTCATCCAGAGAGGGAATGTCCACTGAAATCCATAGAGGAATGTGCACTCTGTGAGCTAAATCATGCAACAAGCTCATGCCCCTCCCTGCCAAGCCTGAAGGAAGTATTTCAAGGAATGGGGAAGGACATGGAGAAACTGTACATCATGGGGTCTAGAAAGCCATGGAAACCTCGACTACCAATGGGAAATCAAGGTATGTACCCAAATCCATCTCGGTATTTCAATAATTCTAATATGAATCCCCAGTCCATGCCCTATCCTTCCATGTGGCCACAATACCAGTTTCCACTGTGGCAGCAGTGGAACCCTCAAGCCAGTTCAATCTCCCCATGGGTTCCAACTTGGCGAGGATCCCCTCCTGGGTAGTTTCCTCAATCGATGCCACAACAACAACTCCAACTTCCCTCTAATGTGCCTCCAGGTAACCAAACTACCCGTCCTCATCTCCCAATCCAACCTGATCCGAATCCTAATAGCAGGGGAGTTCATCAAACTGACATTCTTAACTTGCCTTCATATAGCATTTCCACTACAGATTTGTATGAAATGAATCTACGATCAGGGTGGACAGTTAATGTTCAACTTCCTCCAGTTATCCTTGAACAACTCGATAGTGAAGTTAAGCAATCAGAATCAATTAGTAAAGAGCCAAAAAAATTTGATAGAAACTAGGCATCTCCTTTAAAACAACATCAATCTGAACCACCTTACCCAGAGAGACTAACTTTCAGTCAAATCAAGCCCTCAAGCTGAATTTGATTTACTAGGAGAACTGCAGAACTTGTTTGTTAAAATTCCCTTGTTACAAGATATGAAGGATGTGCAAATATATGCAAAGACTCTTAGGGAATACTGTTCAAAGAAATATGCAAAGAAATCCAAAGACCCCCTTACCATTCATGTTATGGGAAAATTATCAGATTTCATGACAGGAAAGTCAATGCCTGAAAAGTATGGAGATCCGGGGAACCCAATTCTGATAGTACAAATTAATGGGGTATAGATTCCAAATGTGTCGGTAGACCTAGGCGCTTCCATCAATGTTATCACCATTGAAACCATGCATGCATTAGGTCTTCGTAACTTGAAACATACACCTACAATATTGGAATTGGCAGACCGATCCACAGTCAAACCTGTAGGAAAGTTGGAAGATGTAACAATTTCAGTAGATTCATGGCACTATCCCATAGATTTCCTGGTCTTATAGACGCAATCTTTGGTGGGTGACCATCCTTTGATTTTGGGGAGACCTTGGCTAGCTACTGCAGATGCTTACATTGGGTGTCGGTTAGGGCACATGGTTATTTCCAATGGGCACAACATTAAGAACTTGTTGTTATACCCACCTGCAGAGCCAAACCCATCCATAAAACCAGTAGGAAACAAGAAAATTTTATCTAGGAAGGAGTCTGAAACATAAAATGAGGAATTGAGGCCAGTTCTCACTATTGGACAAGACCTTCAATTAAAAATAGAATTAGAAGATGATGTAATCACCTCTTTTATGGATGATCCTTGCTCTGTTTCTGAAACAAATCAACAATTCCTTGAATTTATCTTAAGCTGTGAGACTCACGAAACAATTGAAACAACAGAAGGATCAGAACAACTACCTATTGATGCACCCAGTTGAAGTGTCCCAGTAGAACTAGAACCAGGGAAAACCCTGAATATTAATCCAACCCTGTCAAAATCCCAGAAGAAGAAACTCGTGGATGTCCTTTGTAAACACAAAGAAGACTTTGCCTAGGATTATACAGATATGAAAGGAATCCCTACTAATTCATGTACCCATCATATATACATTAAGGAGGATTGTCGTCCTGTGAGACAACCTCAGAGAAGGATGAACCCCACATTGAAAAATGTTGTGCAATAAGAACTTCAGAAATTACTAGACTTAGGTTTTATTTACCCCATCTCAGATAGCCAATGGGTCTCCCCATTAGAAATGGTCCCTAAAAAAAATGGTAAATGGCGAATATGCGTATATTATCAAGAATTAAATAAGGCAACGCAGAAAGATCATTTTCCTTTGCCATTTATTGATCAAGTTCTGGACACATTGGCTGGAAAAAAGTTTTTTTATTTTCTCGATGGGTTTAGTGGGTATAACCAGATCCATATAGCTCCTGAAGATCAGGATAAAACCACTTTCACACGCCCCTAGGGAAAATTCACATACTGGGTCCTTCCTTTTGGCCTATGTAATGCTCCTGCAACGTTCTAGAGGGCAATTTTGGAATTTTATTTGATTTGATAGATGACAATGTTGAAATCTACATGGATGACTTTAATCCATATGGGCATTCATTTCTTGAAGCGCTGGAAAATTTAGAAAAAGTTATCCAAAGGTGTATACAAGCGCGTGTCTTGTTGAGTACGGAAAAATTCCATATGATGATGGAAGAGGGTATTGTTCTGGGACATTTTCTCTCAGCTGAAGGAATCCTGATGGACCCAACAAAGACAAAGGTAATTCATCATTTCCCAACACCCAAAACACCCATGCAAGTACGCAACTTGATTGGTTGTGCTGGTTATTACAGGCGTTTTATAGAAAATTTTGCTAAAGTAGCACACCCACTTTTTCAATTGCTAACAAAAGATTCATATTTTGTGTGGACAGAGGACTGTGATGCAGCCTTTACATGAATTAAGGAATTGGTCTGTAGCGCTCCAATCCTTAGAGGGCCAGACTGGGCATTACCTTTCCATATTCATATAGATGCTTCCCAAACAGTGGTCGGTGCAGTATTAGGATAGCAAGAGGGAAAAATACCATACCCGGTTTACTATGTTAGTAAGAATTTGGCTCCTGCTGAATTAAACTACAAAGTGACTAAGAAAAAGTTCCTTGCTGTCATTTACGCCATCAATAAATTCCGGCACTACATTACTGAGTATCCTACCTTTGTGCATACTGATCATGCAGCTATCAAGTATTTAATGAATAAACCTGTTACCCCTGGTCATATCACAAGATGGCTCTTGCTACTACAAGAATATGATATTACTATAGTAGATAAACCAAGGAAGGACAATGTGGTTGTAGATTTCTTATCTAGGATAGAACATGAGGGTAAGGATACACCAATTGAATATAATTTCCCAGATGAACATCTTTTTGCAGTATCTCCTAACACTCCGTGGTATGCAAGTATTGCTAATTATCTTTCTTCAGGGAAGGTGCCTTGTCATCTGTCATATGTTAGGACCACATAATGTACCTTTTTGCCCATACTTTTTTCCACCATTACACTCTTGTTCACTCACATTTAAACTCATATTATCACTTTATCCTATCTTTCTAAAGGTATAAAACATCTCTTCTCTTTACTATACGTTTAATCTGTTTTGCATATAATTTTACATCATTCTCGTACTTAACCATTGATTAGAAATGTATAAGTGCTGAAACAGTTCAAACTACAGATTAGCATTTGAAGCCTGTTGCTGAAACAACAACTCACAGAAGTTGTTACACAGTCCAGGGTCGACGATGCTGAAACACAGAAGCTGTTACACAGTCCATGGTCAACGACGCTGAAACACAGAGGAAGTTGTTACACAGTCCATGGCCGACGATGATGAAACACAGAGAAAGTTGTTACACAGTCTAGGGTCGACGATGCTGAAACACAGAAGCTGTTACACAATTCATGGTCGACGATGTTGAAACATAGAAGCCGTTACACAGTCCATGGTCAAACGATGCTGAAACACAGAGGAATTCGTTACACAGTCCGCGGTCAACAACAACTCACATAAATTGACTATAACAGTTGCAACGTGAGCCAAGCACCAACCATCACTGCTACCTGAGGAGTGCTAAAACAGTCAGAACGCAAATCCCGTGGCTGAAACAACCCGCAATTTGCGATGCCGAAACAACATACAACAATAGTAACAAGAAAGAACTGTTACTCCAACCGTAACAACAACACCTCACTCAGCACTCATAATAGCATTTTGTTGCAAGAGACTAGGATATCCTATTCCGGTTTAGAAAGTCGATCTGACTAAGAATAGGACTCAGATATACACCTGTAATTTTTGATCAATTGTATCGAAGGGATTCCCTCTTTAAATAAGAGGAAATCATCATTCGAAAGGATCACCAGTTTTTGTACTAAGAAATTTTTACAGAGAAGGACGTACTTCATTTTCAGATTGTAATATGATACATTGACAGATGAATAAAAGACTGTTTTGAGCATCCTTATCTAGCCTCTTCGTTCCAGGGGAATCTTGTGAGAAGGGAGGGCACACCTTCTTCACAAGATTCACCCATTAGCTTTCTAGTGTGCTAGTATTATTTCTGTTTATGGTTTGAGTAAAATCTGTTTTTCTGAAACACTACTTTATTGAACTCTGTCTTCCTTCTACATTGTTTTCACATAATTCATGTTTGGGTAATTGTTAATCACTCTAGTTAGCAATCCTGTGTGATGAATTCATGAAATCTTGTTAATCAGAGACTTGTGCTGAAGGTTCCTGCTTGGGAATTAGGGTCATGTTCTCTGTTAGAAATAGTTAGCTTCCAATTATTTTCATGAGTGTGTTAATCAGAGACTTCTGCTGAAGGTTCCTGCTTGGGAATTAGGGTCCTGTTCTCTATTAGAAATAGTTAGCTTCCAATTATTTTCATGAGTATGTTAATCAGAGACTTGTGTTGAAGGTTCCTGCTTGGGAATTAGGGTCTTGTTCTCTGTTATAAATAGTTAGCTTTCAATTATTTTCATGAGTGTGTTAATCAGAGACTTGTGATGAAGGTTCCTGCTTGAGAATTAGGGTCCTGTTCTCTGTTAGAAATAGTTAGCTTTCAATTATTTTCATAATTATTTTCATGAGTGTGTTAATCAGAGACTTGTGCTGAAGGTTCCTGCTCGGGAATTAGGGTCATGTTCTCTATTGGGAATTAGTTAGTCTTCAACATGTGCTAATCGTTTCAGTCAAGAAATGAGTTCATAAGGTGTGATGATCGAAAACAGGTGCTGAAGATTCCTGCTTGGGAATTAGGGTCCTGTTCTCTGGTTACAGAATAGTTGGTCTTTTATGTTGTAGCATCCTCTGTTATTTTAATGTAATCCAGGATTCTTTAATCATTTTGAGCTCTGCAATAGGTAGATTGATTTTCTGTTAGAACTTTAGTTCATTCAAGGCAAGTGTGATTAATATAGTTTCCTTTACTACAACTCTAGGTTGCTTTTGGAATTGAGCATATATAGTGCGTGGTTACCTTTGAAATTAATAGACTTCCCTGGGTTGAAAATTTATGTAGCACTTGATTGTTTAAATTAAATAAGCAATTATAGTGACCAACATTTTGGCGTCGTTGCCGGGGAAGGTAATTTTAGATTTCAAAAGAACTTATGATTCTTCAGATACAAAGATTGCATGAGAGGACGCGGAGACCCCAAAGAGACTGACCCTATAGGTGGCAAGGGAAGAGGAAGAGGAGGAAGAAAGACTTACATTGACGAGATTATATCAAAGTTTGAATCTGCTGCTCAACGACCAAACCTTCAGAAACAAAAATCCCAGCCTTCATTTCAAGCAAATTTTGAAACAGGGAAAGAAGTTTGGAGTCCTGAGATAGTCCAGAAACCAACAGGAAACATTGAGGACAGAGCAAGTGTAGCAGGGGAGCATACAGAAGAAAACATGGATGAGTACAATGAAGAATTGCATCACGAAGAACAGGCAGGTCCTGAAGGAGATATAAAAGATGAAAACTCTTTCTCTACATTAGGATTTTCTATTGGTGATCTTCCTAGAGGAGTAGCCCCCATGAAGAACATTCCACTCCCAGCACTAGCTATTTTTCATGGTTTGTCTTCAGAAGATCCTGATGAATTCCTTTTTGAGGTTGATATATTATGCAGAAGTTATGATTACGTATCCAATGCTAAAAAATTAAAGCTATTCCCAGCAACACTAAAAGGGAATGCACTAAGATGGTTTATGAGTCTTGGAGGCCATGTAATCACAACATGGGACCAAATGAAACAGAAATTCCTGAACAAATACGAGGACTACTGCCGAACAAGAGAAAAGAGGGAGGAGCTATTTAAGATGATGCAGAAAGAGGATGAGAATCTAGAAGACTTTGTAGAAAGGCTACAGTATAACCTACAAAGATCCAGTCACCCCAATGTAAGTAAAGATATTCTCAAAACTATATTATTAAAAGGAGTAACGGATGACTGTTTAGATATGTTGAATATGCTTGGAAAAGGGGACATATCTAAGGAATCATATGATGAAATTATTAATTTATGCAAAAGATGTTCAAGAGGAGCTTCAAAAAATAGATCAAATAGCAGGGACACCACATTTTCAAGAGTCCAAAAATCAGCCAGTGGGGGAGCAACAAGAGACGATATAGGTAATTTACTTGAAGGTTTTAAAACTGAAATGTTAAGCTCTTTTGCCTCACAAATTGACACCTTGCAGATTCAAAAGAAGCAAGCAGAAGCAGAAGTAGCCCTGTCCATCTTTTGTTCTCAATGTAGAGACAAGCACCCATGAAGGGAATGTCCATTGGACAAAAAACCAATCTGCACCATTTGTGATAAAGATCATGAAACTCAACAATGTCCATCTTTACCGGGGATCAAGGCAGCATTACAACCAACAGACGAAGAAGCTGAAGCTGTCTATCTGATGACACAGAGAAGGCAATGGCAACCATGGGGACAAGGTATGAATCCTAACATGCCATTTACATCTTCTAATCGTTGGAATAATTATCCTTCTTTCAATCAAATGAGTTACCCTCCCTATAATTAAATGCAATATCCTAATCAAATGAATTACCCACCCATGCAACAAACTAACCCACCCTTTGTTGATCCATCAATGTGGACTCCTTGGCCTCCACAACAACAACCATATCAGAACCAATGGAATCAAAATTGGAGAGGACAACAACCCCCCTTCCCAAACCAATTACCTCAATCGCAATTCCTGCAACCACTCTCCTTACCAATAGGTACTCCACCGAACAATCAAATTATGAGACCCCAACTACCTGTACAACCTAACCCTAACCCCAATAATAAAGCTGTGCAGTGCATTGATATTCATAACCAGCCTACACTTTCTCTTCTCCCTGCGCAATGCAACGATATTCATTTACGATCTGGGAGAATAGTGGAACCTACCATAGCTGATGTTACCTCTTCTGATAAAGAGGAAACAAAAAAGCATGATGTACCTGAAGAGGTACAATCATCCTCTAACAATGCTGCTGAAACAACAAAACCACCATTTCCTGAGCGTTTAGCTCTGAATAAAACGCCTGAGCCACCAACTTTCAATATTCTAGGGGAATTACAAAATTTGTATGTCAAAATTCCTCTACTACAAGCACTCCGAGACGTACCAATCTATGCCAAGATGATACAAGACATTTGTGTTAAAAAGCCTGGTAGGAAAATTAAGGATCCCCTCACAGTCCATGTCATGGGAGATTTGTCTGCACTGATGTCAGGTAAAACTCCCCCAGTTAAATATGGTGATCCCGGCCACCCTACCATCTCAGTACAAATTGGAAAAATGATAATCCCTCGAGTCCTGGTAGACTTAGGTGCCGATATCAATATCATGACTTTGGAAACCTTACAACTGCTACAATTGCAAAACGAAGTCAAAGACACCCCAACTATCCTAGAATTAGCTGACCGATCCACAATTAAACTAGAAGGAGTCATTGAAGACCTCATTATCTCAGTAGAATCCTGGAATTATCTAGTTGACTTTGTGGTACTACAACCCAAAACAAAGTTGGGGGGCCACCATCTAATTTTGGGCAGACATTGGCTAGCCACAACAGATGCTTTTATCAGTTGTAGTTCAGGTTCAATGACAATTTCAAATGGTTACGAAACTAAACAGCTTACCCTCTACCCTCACGCTACACCCCTGGTTAATAATGATAATTCTGTATGGGTAGATTTTGATGATCAACTTACTCGACCCCTTTTGACTATCAGACAAGCTCTAAGCCTTAAATACTCCACCGAGGATGAAGTAATTAATAATTTTATTTGCGAACCCTCCTATGTGACTCTAGAAACTTATAACCAACTAATTGTACTGTTGGAATCTGATAATCAAGAAAACCTCAACTCGGAAAGCCCACCTCAAACATATAACACCATCTCTTCTAAAAGCATACCAGTAGAAATTAAACCTGGCAAAACACTGAACATAAACCCTAATCTGACAGATGCTGAAACACAACAATTAATGAAGTTACTTCTGGAAAATAAAGAAGCATTTGCATGGGATTATACAGATATGAAAGGAATCTCTCCTGAATTATGTACTCATCGAATATATATTAAGGAATATTGTCGACCAATCTGCCAATCTCAACGACAAATGAACCCTAATTTAAGAGAAATCCTCAAAGAAGAACTTCAAAAATTGCTCAATGTAGGGTTTGTATATCCTATATCAGACAGTAAATGGGTTTCCCCATTGGTAATAGTTCCTAAGAAAAATGGGAAATGGAGAGTATGTGTGGATTATAGAGCCTTAAATAAAGCTACTCAAAAAGATCACTTTCCATTACCATTCATTGATCAGGTGTTAGATAGTTTGTCAGGAAATAATTTTTTCTCATTTTTAGATGGTTTCAGTGGGTATAACCAGATCAAAATTGCACCTCAAGATCAAGATAAAACTACTTTCACTAGCCCTTGGGGAACCTTTTCTTATAGAGTTCTCCCATTTGGACTATGTAATGCACCAGCAACCTTCCAAAGAGCAGTTTTAGGAATCTTTTCTGATATGCTTAATGACTCTATGGAAATATTTATGGATGACTTTACTCC
>ML777587.1:106304-117110 GCA_009831015.1 Picea engelmannii | reverse complement strand
ATTTCGGTATTCTGTAATCATAACTTGATATGTTGAAATGTGTACTCGTACACACAGAGTCATAATCAATCATCTCCCCAACACGCTGCATTAAATTTATGATAGTACCACAAAAATCTATCATCATTTCCAAACATACCAACGTTGTTCCATCCACCATCCCCAAAAGAGATATGACGTTCTTTCGGTTGCCAATGGTTTGGAGCACTGTCATTTTCCCCCTACCAGCTAACTGCATTCGTCGTGCTAACTTCGCCTCTGCAGAAATGGGTGGACGATCTGTGAGGCATGAACTTGAAGACACAATGAGATTTCAAAACAATCAGGAGGTATGGAAGGTCTTTGAGAACGCATGCTAGAATGTTTACTTTGACAGGTTGAAAGGGTTGAACGAAGAAATTGCGACGAAATTCACACTCAACTTGAGAGAAGGAAGATCTCGGGTCCGTGGAATTGAAATTCCTGTGATAGAGGAAGCCATCGCAGAAGTCACTGGACTCCCTCAAAATGGACAGTGACAATTTTCAAGAAGGTCTGTCCTTCCGGAGTTTCCCGAAGCATTTTTACAGGCAGGAGAAAGCATTGTGCAGAAGGGTCGAGGATACGACCGAAATTCGCTTTCACATCCATGGAAGGAAGTAGCAGAGTTCATCATGAGATATATGACTTGTGAAGGGAGATACTCCACCATATTCAAATACTATCTCTGAATACTAACTCACCTACGATTTCCCTAAGTAGAATATTTCTTACTGAATGTGCCTTATTTCTTATTGAGAAGACTTCACCTAATGGCACATTCGACTTAGGAGTCACGATAGGTATTGGCGACCATCACCCACCATGGGCTGGTTCAGTTTTTAGTAATGAATGCCATCAGACAAATCCCAATCTTGTGGGAACTGTTTCGGGATTCCACAGAGGAAGAAGTAGCAACCACTATGGTTGCTAGGGAAGATGAACCAGAAGCCACGGAGGGGGAAAATGTAGGAGAAGATGACTATGTTGACCAAGAGGAACCGGAAGAGATGGATATGGAAGATGAAGAACTTGAAGAAGAGGCTACTCCCCAAGAGCAAGCTGAAACCATGGAACCAATGGAAGATGTAGAAGTTGACATAGAAAGGCCCACTAGTACCATGGCTGAGGCTGTCCCACAAGAACCAGCCTCGCCTGTGGAACTAGCAGAGAAATTTGATAGCATGACAACCACAGAAGCGGGGTCACAACAGACACGAGCAGGTGAATTGGTTGATATTATGATCGAGGGTACTCCACAGGAATATCCTGTCACCATGGAGTTAATGGAGGAGGATAACTAGAATGAAGAAGAGGTTGTGACCACCCTGACCATAGAGCTCATGGAAGAAGTGTTGGGAGAACTAGGGCGTGAGGTTGGTGCTGAACCACAAGAACCAATGTCGACCTCAGGATAGGATATTGAAGACCCCTGCCAGTTCTCCTTTTCCTCCTTTATTCCAAGAGGAGCAAGGCAAACTCGCTCCCTTTGGTGCACAGAAGAAGATCTCGCCATTCCTCCAATTCTATCATAGAAGCCACAACCATGTGAGGTGGATGATACTCAAACAAACACCTTAGCAGGAGAGCATATCGAAAGGGAACCATCGGTCGTGGTGAGTGTGTAATAAGAGGAATTAGCTGTAGGCAAAGAGGAGGGACCAAGCGAAGGGGTCCCAATGAATGAGATAATGGAAGAGCCAGGCGAGAAGGTCGTAAGACTCCTAGTCAAATAAAAACATCAGCTACAATTTAAGGAGACAATGCGGCTTAAGATTGAGGTCAGGAAACTAAGGAAACAGGTACACAAAATCCAAGAGAGGATGAAGAAATACAAGCAGCAAGATCGAAAGTCCAAGGCCATAGCAATAGAAATAGAGATTCAGATGGACCAGGTAGCCATAACCTCTGCTGCTACTCAAACAGACTCAGTCGAGCGATTGTTTGGAGACCGTGAGCATGCCTTAGCGGTCAAAGTACAGACTTGGAAATCTACTTCGGCTCGGTATCAAAACGAGATCAGAAGAACTCAGGAATGAGCCTCTACAACTTTTTTTGAATATGTGGATCGTATAGACATCATGAGATTAAGGCATGCGAAACATCAGCTCAAGATGGAGCAGCTTGAAAAACAAGTGGCAGAGCTGAAAACAGATAAGGAGCAGATGTTTAATTTGGTGCAAGAGGTGATGGCATGTCACCCTCCTACTTCTTTTTATTCTTTATTCTTACATGAATGTTTCCTTCTATTCTACATGGAGAGCATAAAAAACGATATTAGTTATAAAATAGAAAATGGTGTACAATTCCTCTGAATTTGGGCACCAAATCGGGCTATCGTTTTGCTACATTTTCATTACCTTTTTCACCTTTTTACACTTATTTACCTATGTTTACTATGGTAAACTCGTGAGGTAAATACCCCT
Source organism: Picea engelmannii (assembly GCA_009831015.1). Lineage (NCBI taxonomy): Eukaryota > Viridiplantae > Streptophyta > Pinopsida > Pinales > Pinaceae > Picea > Picea engelmannii. The sequence goes on along the minus strand of ML777587.1, from coordinate 114,666 downwards.
ACCTTTGTTTATTGGAACATTTTATTAATGAAGTAAAGTCACAGAGTTTTGCCTATTCACAGCACTAAAATGAATGTTTGATCGCAACTTCTGGAGAACAGGACCAGGGCTTCATCCTGCAGCAGATCTTCTCTTCATAGCAACAACCAAGCCATAAAGAGGTTGTGCAACTGGAGTTGCAGATCCCTGAACCATCTTGGTCATTTCGTTGATCCTGTCCATCTAGTACTGGTGTCGTTCCAACTAATGCATATTTTTTGGGATACAGTTACCATGTTTTTGGGAAAGAGGTTGTTCTCCCTTTTGATGTATAAAAGACAGTTTATTCCTGTAACTGAGGATGTCCCTATTGATATTGTAATAACCTTTTTCAGATTTATAAAATACTATCTATTTTTCTATCTTCATCTTCGTTGTGACCAATGCAGCCCTGATTAGAGAGTTGGGCACGCTCTTCTGATCAGGTGTTACGTCTTCCTATGTGTTTTATTTATATGTTTTATTCTTGCTGTTACAATACATTATTTATCAGTTTTATGCTTCCTGTTACAATGTTATCTATTAGTTTATGCTTTCTATTACAGTGTGTGATTCTTATGAGTACTTTTTGGAAGTTGCAGTTAATCCAGTTGACAGTAATGTTTGAATCTTAATCATGAACCCTTGGCTAGAAAGAATTGTACTCTTGCCCCTGCATATACCTTGCGCATTTCCTTGAAAGGATACGCACCCGGATTGATAAATTAATGTAGGAAAAGGGTGAATAAATCGTTCATACTTGGACACCAACACTTGAGATGAGGGAATCGCTGCAGAATGGTAGTTGGTTCCCAAGTGGCGTCTGCTAGAGTTGTATCTTTCCACTGGACTAGCACTTCCTTGATGGTTCTCTGATGTAGGCGACACTCACGCTGGTCCAAAACTGCTTCTGGTTGTAGCCAAATGGATCCTTCTTCAGCTAACTGTGGAAGGTTGGTTTGAGTTTGGCACTTAGTTCCAATCACCTTCTTTCAGCATGAAACATGAAAAACAGGATGTAGCTTCGAATGGCTAGGCAAAGATAATTGATAGGTGACTTGTCCCACAAGCTTGAGCCCAGTATAAGGACCATAAAATTTGCGCGCTAGCTTCTGACAATGCTCGGCCTTGAGGGAAGTTTGCTTGTAAGGTTGCAGTTGAAGAAACACCTGATCCCCTTCTGCAAATTGATGTTCAGAGAGACCTTGATCTGCTTGTTGCTTCATGTGATTATGTGCCATGAACAAATTCTCTTTGAGGGTATGGAGAATGGCCTCTTGAGCTGTAAGTGTTAGGTCAACTTCCTGGACCTTCGAGGCACTCGGTAAGTATGAGAGAATTGAAGGTGGCTTCTGTCCATATACCAGTTCAAAAGGAGTCATGCATGTAGCTATATGGTATGAAGTGTTGTACCACCATTCAACTAGGGGTAACCATTGAGCCCACTGATTTTGCTTTCTCGAGGAAAAACACCTCAAATATGTTTCCAAACACTTGTTGACAAATTTCGTTTGGCCATCAATATGGGGAGGATAAGTTGCGTTGAGATGCAATTATGTGCCTTGTATATTGAACAGTTCTTGCCAAAAATTGATTGTGAAAGTTGGGTCGCGATAAAAAAGAATAGAGTGCGGCATTCCATGAAGCTTGAAGACCTCATCCATGAAGTTTTGAGCCACCGTGGATGTTGTAAATGGGTGTTGAAGGGAGTATAAATGAGCATACTTGGAAAGGTGATCAACAACCACCATGATGACGGATTTATTTCCCAATTTGGGTAATCGGTAATAAAATCCATAGAGATATCCTTCCAAATAACAGGTGGAATCGGGAGCAGTTGTAGTGTGCCCGACAATTTGACTGTTTCTCCCTTGTTGCGTTGACACATGCCACATTTAGCTACAAAATTATGAATGTCTTGTTTCATACCATCCCAGAAAAAGGAGCATTTGACCCTGTCATAGATTTTGGTGAACTCGGAGTGCCCTGTTGTGGGTGTAGCATGAAGCTCAGAAAGTATCATGGATTTAAGCTTTGATTGTTTACTTAAATACAAATCGCCTTTGTATCTAAGTTCCTCATGGAGCCAAGAGTACCCTGGGGAAGCTGGAGCATTGGACTGCAATTGATGGATCAATTACAAAATTTTGGGAAATTGTAGCCATTCCTAGCAAACGACTCGAAGCCAATCTGGTACAATGAATGAAAGATAAAAAAGGGATCCTTCATATTCATGTTTTCTTGAAAGTTCATCCCCAACCACATTGTCTTTTCCTTTCTTACAAATGATCTCATAATCATATCCAAAGAGTTTAGTCACCCATTTTTGTTGTTCTGGGGAGGAAATGCGTTGTTCCAGAAAATACTTGAGGCTTTGACAATCCGTCTTAATTTGGAACCGTTGCCCCAATAGATAAGGATGCCATAGATCCATGGCATGCAGAATATACAACATTTCCTTTTCATAGATGGATTTTCCCAGATTTATTTCAGATATTTTCTTCATAGTAAAGGCCAAAGGTCAACCCTCTTGCATAAGGATAACACCATTTCCTTTCCCTGAGGCATCACATTCCAACACAAAGGTCTTTGTGAAATTGGGAAGGGCGAGGAATGGAGTGGTGCACATGGACATCTTCAAGGTTTGAAAAGACTGAGCAGCGGCTGGAGTCCAAGTGAAAGAGTTCTTTTTTAGGAGAGTAGTGAGAGGTGTTGCAATCTTCCCATAATTCTTAACAAACTTGTGATAATACCCTGTTAAGCCTATAAATCCATGCAATCTCTCAAGAGTCTTTGGGTGAGGCCAGTCTTGCATAGCTTCAATCTTTTTAGGATCCACCCTGATACCATCTTTTCCAACCAAATGACCCAAGTATTCTACTTCTGAGGCGCCAAAAGCACATTTAGACTGTTTAAGAAAAAGTTGGTGCTGAGAGAGTAGATGGAGAACTCGATCAACATGAGCAAGATGCTTTGTCTAGGTTTTTCTATAGATGAGGATATCATCAAGGAAAACTAAGACAAAATGGTGGAGAAAAGGACGTAAGACATGATTCATGAGGCTTTGGAAGGTGGAGGGGGCATTACACAAGCCAAATGGCATGACCAAAAACTCATAGTGGCCCTCATGAGTTCTGAAGTCAATCTTGGGAATATCTACCTCTTTCATATGTATCTGTTGGTAGCTTGAATGAAGATCCAGTTTAGTGAAGAATTGGGCACCACTCAATTCATCTAGGAGGTCATCAATGACAGGAATTGGAATTTGTCTTTGATGGTAAGTTTGTTGAGGGCACGAAAGTTAGGACACATTCTCCAAGAACCTTATTTATTCAGGACCATGACCACATGAGACGAATAGGGGCTCGTACTAGGGTGGATAACACCTGCATTAAGGAGTTCCTTGACCATTTTCTCAATTTCATTTTTTTGGGAAAAGGGGTGACGACACAGACAGATATTGGCAGGAAGGCTTCCTGGTACAAGGGGAATGGAATGATCATGAAAACCATGGGAAGGAGGGAGGCCTTGGGGAGTGGAAAATACCAATTGATGTTTAGAAAGGATGACTTGGAGGTCTTGCGGTATGGAGGGTGTCTCTGTTGCTTGTATGGCATGGAGTTGGGCGATGACACCAGAATGACCCTTTTTGAGCATATTTTCCATGCAATGGGAACTAATGATCTCAGGTGAACCGACGATGATGCCTTGGAACTTATATTGGTGGCCCTCCTGGTTGAATTACATGGTTAAGTCTTTAAAATCCATGAGAATGGGACCCAAAGTCCTTAGCCAGTCTGCACCCAACACAATGTCACAACCTCCCATGTCGATAGCAGACACATGGGACTTCAAGTGGTAGTCACCAATTTGGAAACACTCATTTTCACAACGCCCTCCACATTTCATGGATCCACCATTGGAAATCATAATTTGGAAATTATTGACGGCATGGATGTAGCAATGAGTTTCTTGGGCAATGCGACGATGAATAAAATTATGGGTTCTGCCACTATCAACCAGAATGATGACCTTATAATTCTTGATGTAACCGATTAGCTTGAGGGTTTGGGGAGCGGAGAAGCCAATGAGAGCATTGAGGGAAATGACTGGTTCTACTTTGGGAGGGTCTGAGGGAGGGGTTATGTCTGTGGATTTAGGTGATTCAGACATAGAGGGAGTTTCTTCATATTCTTCCAAAATATCCTCAGAGGTGGCCATAAAAAGATCTTGTTCTTTATACTTGTGGCCCGGGAAATATTTTTCATCACAGTTATAACAAAGGCCTTTGAGTTGGCATTCAACCATTTCAACACGGGTCAATTTTTGGATCTTTAGTGGAGCAGAGGGAGTAGTGGGATTTATTGGTTTAGGGCAAGGGATGAAGGAGGGTTTTCAGTTTTGAGAAGATACAACCTGTTGTGCTTATTTATCTCTTTTGGTAGCCTCCACCCAAATCTCAGGCTGAGCCATGAGGACATAAGCCCGAATTTCATCCTTGAGGCCACTGACAAAACATTCTCAGAGAAACACATCAGACATGCCCTATGTTCTAAAATCCAGGTGCTCAAAGGCAACTATAAAGTCTTCCACTATTCCTAATTGTTTCAGCTTCGTCAAACGACCCAAATGGTTGGTGTCAGTGTCAAAGTGTTCATAAAGCTCTGCCGCAAATTGTGTCCAAGCAGTATACCCTTGACGAGAATTTTTTCTCCATTGCCACCATTGCCAACGTTCTTGATCTAGATGGAGAACACCATACCAGAGTTTGGGCAAGTCATCTGTAATGATGTATAAAGAGAAGTAATGTTCCATTTGGGTTAGCCAACCAGTGGGGTCTGAGCCATCAAATTTGGTCACATCCACCCATGGAAGGCGTAGGTCACGTTGAAAGTGATGGTTCTGCAATGTATGTGAATGAGAGGAATGGTCACCTTCAGTATGTGGGGGTGAGGAAGAGGAAGGGTTACCTGTAGGGATATTTAGTTTGGTGCAAAGTGCAGAAAAGACTGATTCAAGTTGGGTGGTGAGGTCTTGTTTGATTTCTCCCATTCAGGACTGCATGGTCGTATTGATGGCGACGACATTGGCATTGAGTTTTTTCACTTCTTCTTAGGTCTCAATGAGACCAGATTGCAAGGTGTTGAAGTGAGCTTCCAAGTCTTGGCTATGAGTATGGGCCATGAGGATGGGGGAACTAAAAAGGGGCGTCCGGGGTAAAAAACATTTTCCAAAAAAATGATATGGATGAAAGTGATAAGGGTAAAGAGATGAATCCAATGGAATAGGTCTGAAATAATAGTGAAAAAATTTCCAAACTCTTTTTTGTTTTTTTTTTCTCTTAACATGGAGTTATACTCCGGTCTGAAGAATACTGCAGAGAGGAAATGCCCAAATGATTAACCAGAAAGAAATGTGTATTTACTTGGCAACCCGAACATATTTGCGTGGAAATATATCTTGTCTGTTTTAATTTGTTTATGTTCCTGTCCCAAAGGGTTAGGTATTCAAGGGTTCTACAGACAAGGGTTTTCCCTATGCTATAACTCTCTGATATACCTACGGGGTCTAATAGTAGTACACGGACCAATATCTCAGGGAACTAACTAAGGAGGATAGTCCGTACCCTTAGCCGTACTACCCAACTACCCAAGTACTAGAGACTATCTTCCCGAGTGTTGTTCTAGGTGACACTATAGCAGTCAGGCATCCGATCAGTTTATCTAAAGAGGGCTTCAAGTAATCTAGGTGGATCCGTACACAGGTGCTATCTGATGCGCTACCACTTGAAGGGGTACCAATAGGGGTTACAAGGGTGGCCAACATATGTGTGCTTAAGTACCACTTGTATCTCCTGCATGTATGAATCCCTCAACCGTGGGTTTATGCGCATAACGACAGATCTCTGTGGCTTAAAGACGCCAGAATATGTCTCTACCCTGAAAAAAAAATTAACCAACACTTTCTGCTGAGGAAAGTGATCTGATACCACTTGTAATATACCAGATATAAAATGTATGCAGAACAGAAATAAAATGCTAGTAATGGAAGAATAACAACAATATAACTAGAACATTCACCACAATAACACTGAAATGATATAAGAATAACAACAGAAATAACACTTTGAATCTGAAAGCAATGTTCACGGGCCTCTTCGAGGGGGAAACCTCCAGTTGAGCAGAGCTCTCTTACAATAATCTCTAAGCTAGGGTTCTCATACACTCGAATCCTATTTATACTAAAAAGAAGCATCTAGAGGAAGATCCTTCTAGAAGTGAAAGCTTCTATTAGGTCTTCTTACATCCGCCTTATTCTATTTTATTGAAAGGCCTTATTAATATTGACCTTTGTTACATCTGAATATATTTTTATACCTATGTGCGGGTTAGGACCTTAACATTATCATACTTTGGGTGTTGCAGATTTGCAGAAAAAAACTCCCACTTGTTATTTTGCTAAACTTTATGCTCGATTTTGACAACATATAGATAAGGGGCTCTCAATAATGAGGTGTCTACAAACTTCATTTTGATTTAGATGTAAGTATGTGGAGCCCCAAAGTACTTTAGGACCAAATATAACTTGTATTATTTGATACCTATCTTGGTGCACAAGGTATGGAAGGTATTTGTGAACTTCGACATTGTTTGGCCCCTCTCTTTACACAGTGTGGTCCATCTTGTATACTAGTCGTCATAGTTTCCAACTGGGTAATATTGTTCCTTAAGGGTATAAAAAAAATCCACCCAAGTGGGTCCTGGACCATTAATTGAAAACACATCTTCGACATGTTTCTCACAGTATGTCTTCCACCAATCTATGACATGTGGAAGGGCCTTAAGGAGCATGAAGGTTATTTTTTGACCCTTGGAAAAATTTTGGACAAAGAAATAACGCTCCAATAGACTTAACCATTTTTCCAAAGCGTCACCATCTATATTTCCTTCAAATAAAGGAATATAAAAGTTAACTTATACCTTAAAGGGTTTCATACCTCCGAATTTAGTGTTGGATGAAGGTGCCTTCATTTGTTTCGGTAGTCATTGAATGATATGGGAGAAATTGTCCATAATCACATTCCTTTGTTGTGAGAGGGATTCCTTGAGAAACAATTTGATAGGATCTCTTGCTTCGTCATCCCTCTTTTATTATTCCATGGGAGGTTTCTTGGAAGAGTTAGAGTGATTTTCCTCGATATAAATAAGCTCGATATGCAACTTTCTATACTCTGACCTCATCGGGTTCATGCACTAAGAATGATAAGGAGAAGATTGTTATGATACCATTGATCCAGATCATTTTGAGAATGACACGAGGGAATAAATATAGCAAATATATAAGAAGGATATACAAAGAAACATTTCAAGGAATATAGTAATATAATAAAACTTTTATTCTATCAGTGAATGTCTGCAATACAATAGACTGTAAAATGAAAAGCGCACATGCTAGCTAGAATGGTGGTAGCTTATCTCTGAAGAGGGATGTGTCGGCTATGCTTGTTTGTAATTAGATGATGACAATGAGGCTCCAAAGGACTTTTTTTAACAAAAATAATAAATGTGAAAACCCTAAACATCCAAAACCCTAACCCCAGAAGATGAAACGAGGAAAGGTTTGTGGGCCCCCATGGCGGTAGTTGATACCATCAACTCCCGAGGGCACAATGTTTTCATATGATATTCATTTTGGGAACTTAGAAGACCATTAAAAAGGCGTAACTGAGGAGTACACATTCCAAATTCCCCAATAATATCAACATGGATCTATTAGGTTCTTCCAAGTGAAAAAACATCTTTTAGCACATCAAAATGACCACAGAAGTTTGGGGCCCGAAAAAATTGTATAAAAATTACCAACATGGAAACAACAATTTGACCCAATGGAGTAGGTTGGAGGAGACCGATGTACACCTAGATCCACTGCACCCATGTTATGAAGCAATGGTCCCCCATGTTATGAAGCAATGGTCCCCATTTCACAAGTTCGTCCATCCAATGGGGAAACTTCTGGTGAATCTGACTCATATTGAGCCCCTTGAAATAATGAAGAAACTACCTTGCTTAGGCGACCCTATAGAGTTGGATGTTTGGTTGGAGAGTTCCCATAATATTGGTTTCCATGATATAATCAATTTTTACTTGTTTAATGCATTTGTTAAGAACCAAATATCAATATAGCATAGAAAAACCTCAGACAAAGTACTCAACACCTTGAAAAAGAGATAATTTTAGATAATAAGCCTCTTCAAGGGGGAAACCTCCTTTTACCCCACTTAAATGTTCAAGTACAAGATGATTCAAAATGAAAATGTCTCCTTGGTATATATAGGAGACTAGGA
>ML777587.1:78420-95963 GCA_009831015.1 Picea engelmannii | reverse complement strand
AAATGATTCTAATTTGGACTCATGAATATTGTGCAATTGACAAGCAAATTAGAAGGCACAATGTCTACACTAGAATGTGGGGTGCTAGATTTAGTGCACAGTTATATTTTTCGTCCTAAATATGTAGAATATGTATGTGGGATGATTTTTTTTAGAGCTTTCCTTGATGATTTTAGCAGAAAACTTGTATTTATTAGTCTAAAATGGTTGGTGCATTTAATGTTTTTCCACAATTTCAAGCAATGGCTGAAAAGTAGTTGGAGCCCTGAAATTATTTTGCAAGAAAGCTAGCATAATGAGGATCTCATGAGTCATAACCATGAGGGAAATCTAGTGCGTGATAGATTATCATCTTGAACAAGAAGGAACACATCTTAAACATCATCCCATCGTGGGGGAAAGCTAGTTCGTTCTAGCTTTCCCTCTTGCACAAGTAGGAGCACATTTCGAAAAACATCATCCCACCTTGGGGGAAAGCTAGTGCATGTTATTTTTCCCTCTTGCACAAGCACGACGCATCCTGAACAACATCATCCTTTAGAGGGGGAAAGCTAGCACACCCTAGCTTTCCCTCTTGCACAAGCAGGAGTGCATCACGAACAATATCATCCCACCATGGTGGAAAGTTAGTGCATTCTAGCTTTCCCTCTTGCGCAAGTAGGAGTGCATCTCGAACAACATCATCCCACCATTAGGTGTGTTAGCTATCCCTCTTGCACAAGAAAGAGTCCATCTCGAAAAACATCATCCCACTAGTGGGGAAAGCTAGCTAGTGCTAGATTTATCTCTTGCACAAGCATGAGCTCATCTCGGACAACATCATCCCACTGTGGGGGAAGCTAGTGCATGCTAGCTTTCCCTCTTGCACAAGCACAAGCTCATATTGGACAACATCATCCCACTCTAGGGGAATTATAGCTTGTGCTAGCTTTCCCTAATGGGAAAACACGATCTCATCTCAGACAACATCATCCCACCGTTGGGGAAAGCTAGCTCATGCCAGCTTTCCCTCTTGCACAAGAACAAGTACATCTTGAACAGCATGATTCCACCATAGGAAAAAGATAAAGCAAGATATATTTCCCTCTTTCATAAGCACAAGCGCAAACGCATGTTGAACAACATCACTCCAACCTAGGGGAAAGCTAGCGTGTGCTAGTTTTCCCTCTTGCACAAGCACTAGCGCATCTCGAAAATCATAACACCATGTCAGTAAGGTAGCATGTGCTAGCTTTCTCTCTTGCACAAACACATCTCAAACAACATCATTGCACCATTAAGGAAAGTTAGCGCGTGTTAGTTTTCCCTCTTGCATAAGCACAAGTGCATCTCAAACAACATCATTCCACCATGGTGGAAAGCTAGCGCATGCTAGATTTCTCTCTTTCACAAGCACAAGACCATCTCGAAAAACATCATTCTAGTGTTGTGCATCTCGAACATCATCCTACCATGGGGGAAAGCTAGCGTGTGCTAGCTTTCCCTCTTAAACAAGCATATACACATCTCGAACAATATCATTCCACTGTGGGGGAAAGCTAGCATGTGCTAGCTTTCTCTCTTGTACAAGCACAAGCACATCTCGAACAACATCATTCCTCTGTGGGGTAAAACCAGTGCATGCTAACTTTCAGTCTTGCAGAAGCACAAGCACATCTTGAATAACATCATGCCATTGTGGGGAAAAGCTAGTGTGTGCTAGTTTTCCCTCTTTTACAAACACAAGCACATCTCGAACAACATCATTCCAGCATGGAGGAAAGCTTGAACATGCTAAACTTCCCTCTTGCACAAGCACAAGCACATCTCAAACAACATCATTCCACCGTTAAGGATAGCTAGCATGTGTTACCTTTCCATCTTGCATAAGCACAAGTTCATCTCGAACAACATCATTCCACCATGGTATAAAGCTAGCACCTACTAGCTTTCTCTCTTGCACAAGCACAAGACCATCTCAAACAACATCATTCCAGTGTTGTGCATCTCGAACATCATCCTACCATGGGGAAAATCTACCGTGTGCTAGCTTTCCCTCTTACACAAGCATATACACATCTCGAACAAGATCATTCCACTATGGGGGAAGGCTAGCATGTGCAATATTTCTCTCTTGCACAAGCACAAGCAAATCTCGAACAACATCATTCCTCTGTGGGGTAAAACTAGTGCATGCTAACTTTCAGTCTTGCAGAAGCACAAGCACATCTTGAATAATATCAGTCCATTGTGGGGAAAATCTAGCATGTGCTATCTTTCCCTCTTACACAAGCACAAGCGCATTTTGAACAACATCATTCCAGTGTTGGGGAAAGATAGCGCATGCTATCTTTCCCTCTTGCACAAGCATAAGCGCATCTCGAACATCATCCTACCATGGGGGAAATCTAGCATGTCTTTTACACAAGCATATACACATCTCGAACAAGATCATTCCACTGTGGGGCAAGGCTAGCGTGTGCTATCTTTCTCTCTTGCACAAGCGCATCTCGAACAACATCATTCCTCTGTGGGGTAAAAATAGTGCATGCTAACTTTCAGTCTTGTAGAAGCACAAGCACATCTTGAATAACATCATTCCATTGTGGGGAAAATCTAGCCTATACTAGCTTTACCTCTTTCACAAACACAAGCACATCTCGAACAACATCATTCTAGCATGGAGGAAATCTTGCACATGCTAAACTTCCCTTTTGCACAAGCACAAGCACATCTCAAGCAACATCATTCCACCGTTAAGGAAAGCGAGCGTGTGTTAGCTTTCGCTCTTGCATAAGCACAAGTTCATCTCAAACAACATCATTATACCATGGGGGAAATCTAGTGTGTGCTAGCTTTCCCTCTTACACAAGCACAAGCACATCTCGAACAACATCATTTCAGTTTTGGGGAAAGCTAGCGCATGCTAGCTTTCCCTCTTGCACAAGCACAAGCGCATCTCGAACATCATCCTACCATGGGGGAAAGCTAGCATGTCTCTTACACAAGAATATAGACATCTCGAACAAGATCATTCCACTGTGGGGGAAAGCTAGCATGTGTTAGCTTTCTCTCTTGCACAAGCACAAGCGCATCTCGAACAACATCATTCCTCCGTGACGTAAAACTAGTGCATGCTAAGTTTCAGTCTTGCAAAAGCACAAGCACATCTTGAATAACATCATTCCATTGTGGGGAAAAGCTACCTTGTTCTAGCTTTCCCTCTTTCACAAACACAAGCGCATCTCCAACAACATCATTCTAGCATGGAGGAATGCTTGCACATGCTAAAATTCCCTCTTGCACAAGAACAATCAAATCTCAAACAACATCAGTCCACCGTTAAGGAAATCTAGCGCGTGTTAGTTTTCCCTCTTGCATAAGCACAAGTTCATATCGAACAACATCATTCCACAATGGGGGAAATCTAGCACGTGCTATCTTTCCCTCTTACACAAGCACACGCGCATTTTGAACATCATTCAAGTGTTGGGGAAATCTAGCGCATGCTAGCTTTCCCTCGTGCACAAGCACAAGCGCATCTCGAACATCATCCTACCATGGGGGAAAGCTAGCATGTGCTAGCTTTCCCTCTTACAGAAGTAAATACATATCTCGAATAAGATCATTCCACTGTGGGGGAAAGCTAGCGTGTGCTAGTTTTCTCTATTGCACAAACACAAGTACATCTCGAACAACATCATTCCTTCGTGGGGTAAAACTAGTGCATGCTAACTTTCAGTCTTGCAGAGGCACAAACACATCTTGAATAACATCATTCCATTGTGGCGAAAAGCTAGCGTGTGTTAGCTTTCCCTCTTTAACAAGCACAAGCACATCTCGAGCAACATCTTTCTAGCATGGAGTAAATCTTGAACATGCGATACTTCCCTCTTACACTAGCACAAACCCATCTCAAACAACATCATTCCACCGTTAAGGAAAGCTAGCGCTTGTTAGCTTTCCCTCTTGCATAAGCACAAGTGCATCTCGAACAACATCATTCCACCATGGTGGAAATCTAGCGCATGCTAGCTTTCTCTCTTGCACAAGCACAAGCACATATCGAACAACATCATTCCTCCGTTGGGTAAAACTAGTGCATGCTAACTTTCAGTCTTGCAGAAGCACAAGAACATCTTGAATAAAATCATTCCATTGTGGGGAAAAGCTAGTGTGTGTTAGCTTTCCCTCTTGCATAAGCACAACTGCATCTCAAACAACATCGTTCCACCATGCTGGAAAGCTAACACCTACTAGCTTTCTCTCTTGCACAAGCACAAGACGATCTTGAACAACATCATTCCAGTGTTGTGCATCTCGAACATCATCCTACCATGGGGAAAAGCTAGCGCATGCTAGCTTTCCCTCTTACACAAGCATATACACATCTCGAACAAGATCATTCCACTGTGGGCAAAGACTAGCGTGTGCTATCTTTCTCTCTTGCACAAGCACAAGCGCATCTCGAACAACATCATTCCTCTATGGGGTAAAACTAGTGCATGCTAACTTTCAGTCTTGCAGAAGCACAAGAACATCTTGAATAACATCATTCCATTGTGGGGAAAAGCTACCCTGTGCTAGCATTCCCTCTTTCACAAACACAAGCACATCTCCAACAACATCATTCTAGCATGGAGGAATGCTTGCACATGCTAAACTTCCCTCTTGCACAAGAACAATCAAATCTCAAACAACATCAGTCCACTGCTAAGGAAAGCTAGCGCATGTTAGTTTTCCCTCTTGCATGAGCACAAGTTCATAACAAACAACATCATTCCACAATGGGGGAAAGCTAGCGCGTGGAAAATCTAGCGTGTGCTATCTTTCCCTCTTACACAAGCACAAACGCATTTTGAACAACATCATTCCAGTGTTGGGGAAAGCTAGCGCATGCTAGCTTTCCCTCTTGCCCAAGCACAAACGCATCTCGAACATCATCCTACCATGGGGGAAAGCTAACATGTCTCTTACACAAGCATATACACATCTCGAACAAGATCATTCCACTGTTGGGGAAAGCTAGTGTGTGCTAGCTTTCTCTCTTGCACAAGCACAAGCGCATCTCGAACAACATCATTCCTCCGTGGGGTAAAACTAGCGCATGCTAACTTTTAGTCTTGCAGAAGCACAAGCAGGTCTTGAATAACATCAGTCCATTGTGGGGAAAAGCTAGCGTGTGTTAGCTTTCCCTCTTTCACAAACACAAGCACATCTCCAACAACATCATTCTAGCATGGAGGAAAGCTTGCACATGCTAAACTTCCCTTTTGCACAAGCACAAGCACATCTCAAACAACATCATTCCACCGTCAAGGAAAGCTAGCGCGTGTTAGCTTTCCCTATTGCATAAGAACAAGTTCATCTCAAACAACATCATTCTACCATGGGGGAAATCTAGCGCGTGCTAGCTTTCCCTCTTACACAAGCACAAGCGCATCTCGAACAGCATCATTCCAGTGTTGGTAAAAGCTAGCACATGCTAGAGTCTTGCACAAGCACAAGTGCATCTCGAACATCATCCTACCATGGGGGAAAGCTAGCATGTGTTAGCTTTCCCTCTTACACAAGTATATACACATCTCGAACAAGATAATTCCACTATGGGGGAAATCTAGTGTGTGCTAGCTTTCCCTCTTGCATAAGCACAAGCGCATCTCGAACAACATCATTCCTCCATGGGGTAAAACTAGTGCACGCTAACTTTCAGTCTTGCAGAAGCACAAGAACATCTTGAATAACATCATTCCATTGTGGGGAAAAGCTAGCGTGTGTTAAGTTTCCCTCTTTCACAAACACAAGCACATCTCGAACAACATCATTCTAGCATGGAATAAAGATTGAACATGCGATACTTCCCTCTTCCACAAGCACAAGCGCATCTCGAACAACATCATTCCTCCGTGGGGTAAAACTAGTGCATGCTAACTTTCAGTCTTGCAGAAGCACAAGCTCATCTTGAATAACATCATTCCATTGTGGGGAAAAGCTACCCTGTGCTAGCTTTTCCTCTTTCATAAACACAAGCACATCTCCAACAACATCATTCTAGCATGGAGGGATGCTTGCACATGCTAAACTTCCCTCTTGCACAAGAAAAATCAAATCTCAAACAACATCAGTCCACTTTTAAGGAAAGCTGTCGTGTGTTAGTTTTCCCTCTTGCATAATCACAAGTGCATATAGAACAACATCATTCCACAATGGGGGAAAGCTAGCGCGTGCTATCTTTCCCTCTTACACAAGCACAAGCGCATTTTGAACAACATCATTCCAGTGTTGGGGAAAGGTAGCGCATGCTAGCTTTCCCTCTTGCACAAGCACAAGCGCATCTCAAACATCATCCTACCATGGGGGAAATCTAGCATGTCTCTTACACAAGAATATACACATCTCGAACAAGATCATTCCACTATGGGGGAAAGATAGCATGTTCTAGCTTTCTCTCTTGCACAAGCACAAGCACATCTCGAACAACATCATTCCTCTGTGGGGTAAAACTAACGCATGCTAACTTTCAGTCTTGCACAAGCACAAGCATGTCTTGAATAACATCATTCCATTGTGGCGGAAAGCTAGCGTGTGTTAGTGTTATCCATAATTTTGGTTGTCATGATGAAGTGATGATGATGGAGAATTAAGGCTCCTCACTAAGAACAATTTCCTGAGAAAAGTTACATTTGTCTGCTTCCAGAAATCATGTTTTTAAGGGAGGTTCGCAGGCTACCTATATATTTGCCTGCGAGAATCCATGATTCTCGCAGGCTACATTAAGCTGGAGTGCAAGGGGTTCGCACTGTACCTAACTCTCAGGGTGCGAACATCTTCTAAAGGAGGAAAAAAGATAAAATCTCGAACCTTCTAGAAGGGAATCTTCTAGAAGGGTGAGTTGGCATTCGAATGGTTGTCAAATACTGGTTTTCCTGATATCTTGGGATCATTCCTATCCAAGTAACTAATCTATCCTCTCCTATATATTGAGGGGAATGCTCATGGAAAAGGTTAGAAGCAAACTAGCAAGAGACTGATAGGAGAATTAGTGAAAGACTGTATGAAGGACTGATGCTACAGCAGCTAGAGACACCAGCAAGGTCATCAAGAGTGGTTGATTTTCTTCATGCATGAGCAAGTGTGTGTGTCAGAGCTAGGAGCCATCGAAAGGAGATCTACAGCATCAAGGATCGGGTTGTAAGTTTCACTTTCTATCAATTTAATACAGTAATGTGTCTCTTTCCCATAAAGATGATGTCACTTTATTACATAACTCCTTGATCATATGTATAGATTAGCTATTGAATATATTGATTTGCTTTCACTTCGATTGGTTTGTATTGTAGTGATCTGAAGGGCACAAGAGCATTGGAGCGAAGCTTGGAACAACAGAGACCCAAGGAAGCGTTGATAAGGTATGTCTATAACCCTTGTCTCTTAGTTCACTCAATAGGTTAAATCTAGGGAAATAGTATCATTCTGTCCTGTTTTGTTCTAGATCTAGGTGGATCTAGGGAGATCGGTTTGTGTCTGCACTCACGGATTTATCTTGAAACAAAATTGGCGACTCCACTGGGGATATCCCTTTTTCTTTATGGTTTTTGAGTTTTTCTGTGGCCATTTGCTCTAGATTCATTTTTCTCCTGTCTTGTCAGTCTCTGAGTCTTCAGGATACCCTGATAGACTTACTGGGTTCAGAAGCCTGTTTGAATTTTGCTTTCATTTTCAAATTTTTTATTATCTTCAGGAATTCTCGCACTGCGTTTAACTGCAGCCTGCGAGAATCATTCAAGTTCGCACCCTGCATATAGGGTCCAGTGTGAAAACCTCGCACCTTGCTACAAGGTGGCCTGCGAGAATCCTATCTTCTCGCACTGTGTAACACTGCTTGCCTGGAGCAAGATTTTTGAAAATTTTTGAAATTGAGTTTTGATTTTGTCAACTGCTCAGATCAGTTGCATTGCTTCTTTTGGGCTTATTGGATCATTGATTTATACATTTCTTTCTTTTGTTTGCATGCTCAAACAGATTTAGGGTTTCAAGGTTTTTCTTGCCTTTGTAGCTTGACTTTCATTTCTTGGCTCTTATTGGAAATTTCATTCTCTCTGTCTTCTGGAGTTGAGTGTGTCTGATTGGCTGAGGACCAGTGATTGGTGGAGAGTTAAGTGTTTTGTGTTTCTCATTTTCTTGTTGGTTCGAAAGGACATTTTCGTTTGCATTGAGAAGACTTATTTGTTTTGTTCTTTGTTCTTGCTTTCGTTGAAAGAGTTGATTGGGTTGTTATTGCTTGATTCTTTGTGATTTGATTTTCTGCTCTCTCATTGATATAGTGCGAGTTCTTTTTGGAAAGTGAACACAATTGTTTTCTTCCATCAAATTGTTTTTTGTCATTCACAAAACATTGAAAATCAAATTTTAAGAATTGTTGAAGTTTTGAAAAAGGAAATTTTTTAAAGTACATTGTCATTTACTGAATGATTGTTTGCATTGACATTGAAAAAGGAAATTTTGCATATAATTCATGGTTGATTTAGAAAGCTTCTCTCTCTCCCATATATAGGTTTCATTGAACGAAAAAGTGTTATTTTTCATTTCCATTCTTGCATTATTTGGGTTAGAGTCATACACACATGAGTTTCATTTCCATTACCTTTGCGTAAACAACAGCCATTAAAAACATTGCGTAATCTTAAAATGTATCTAGTAACTCTTTTCTAGGGCTCTTATACACCAAAATTTAGCTAGGCTAGTGCTTTGGAGTAGGAAGAGAGATGCACTCTCCAAAATCTCAAAACACACAATAGCATCTTGAGTTAGGGAGTGATAAATTCCATTGGGAACATATTTTCCTGGGACGCCCTTCTAACACAAGGGTCAAGCACTAGATCGCATTGGTGTTGGCAGAGTTACTAACCCTGCTTTGTTGACATCGGTGTAGAGATTTCACGTATTACGGGGATCACTCCGAGGTATACCCACAATTATGAGTGGAAGCCTTTGAGTTGATTTCGGGCTAGATACCCTGCCCTTGCATGTGGATTGGACTGACGACTGTTCCCCCAGGCTGTATTGTTGTTTGTGGTGACCTTAGTGGCCTATCTCTCTAGGTTCTTACCCAAGGTGAATGTGAAGGGGAAAGTCTTCACGGTACCTGGAATTGACGTTGATCAAACTCACTCTGGCTCCTTGGAGGGTATACCCACGATTATGTGTGGGAGCTTGCACCAGGGTGTAAGTCCGTTAAGCAGGCCGTCAACGTAAATTTTCCACAATAGCCTCACCCCTTCTCGTCTCGTTGTTGCGACGTTGGATTTCATCACCAACTAGTGGTTTCGGAATTAGAAGGTATTGTTTGCTTGGTGATTGTTTCCTAGATTTTGTTTACTAGTGTGTGTTGTTTGTTTATCGAAGTTGACCTTAAGAGTTTCTTCACGAAGCTTGTCACTTATTTACAATTGCTCCCCCATGGGATTCACATATAATGCAAGGTTTATCTCTAGAGCATCTGGACGATACTCAACCCTTGCCTACCGGTACACCTGAGGGTTCTCCCCATCAGACTAAAGTCCTAGTGGTTACTCCACCACACGGGGAGACTAGTGACATTCCAGTTGTCACTACACCACCTCCACAGGTAGAACGAACTGACTCTCTAGAGGATTTTCGCATTACCAATACTAGAGAGGATTACCGCATTTGCCATGGTGACCGACCTGTTGTGCGATTAAATTCTTCTGACGAAGCCATTGTTACTTCTTCTGAATCAACTGTTGGGCCTTCTCCCGGTGTAGCAGGCCAAGATCCTTTTTGGTCTGGTAATTTCCGAAGAGTCCTTTTTGGTATTGAGGCACCTACCGTCTACGAAATCAACCCTCTGGTGTCTCCTGAGGAAGAAACTACACCAGAGACTACTACTTATCATTTGACCTCCCTCTCGAGATGGCCCATATCGCGAATACTTCGAGTGTCCAAACCGGAACTACTACAGCTACTCTTACTCCTATCAATACCCAGCGAATGCCTGAGGTTAACCCAAATTTACCTCCTAGTTACCATGCATTGAATGCTTTGTTGAATGCTTCCAATCCAACACCTTCGCACACCCCAACCGGTTCTCCAGGTGGTCCAACGTTTCCTGGGTATGATGTTCCTCGTTTTATCCTGACACTCCCTCCTTTTCCTTCTAGTAATCCTAATCCCAGTGGCATTATCCCGACTGTTGCAACAAACCCACAGATTCCTGTTGGTGGATAGGGTGGTACGGTTCCTTTTCCTTTTCCCGGATATAACACAGTTACTACACAACCTACAGTTGGCACACAACTTCCGGGTGGATCTGTACCTACGATAGGGGGACCAACCTCACCTTTTGGACAAAACATACCTCCTGAATTGGCCCAGTATTGGAATCAGCTTCTACAAAACTTTCCTCAAAATGCTGGCGGGAAGCAAACTATCCCTACTATGGGCCAACCATATCCGGGTGTAACTAATCTCATTGGGGTCAGAGTCACACTACTCAGCCTCAGGTCCCTACTCAAACTCAAGGTTCCAATCCTTGGGGTTAATATCCTATCCGCCAGGGTCTTCCTTCTATGGGCAGACTACATATGGTCCTACTAGTTTTCCGATAGGGCTTCCACCCCAAAGTCACCAGTACCCACAAGTGAATCGGCAGTTGCCTTTTCTTGCTACTTTGGACTTGCCATATTTGTCTAGGATTTTGAATGATCCTATTCGTCACTCCTCCCAATGGCCTGTTATTCCTGCTAAGCTTCCGTCGGATATTCTGAAATTCGATGGCAAGGCGGGGGAGGATCCAAATAATCATGTGATGAATTTTCATCTGTGGTGTTCATCTAACTCTTTGATGGATGACTGCATTCGCCTACGTCTTTTTCAAAGAACTCTTACTGGTTCCACTGCGAAGTGGTACATTGAATTACCACAAGGTTTCTTCTCTGATTTTAACACCCTAGCTATGGATTTTCTCACACATTACCAGTTTCCGATCTGTTATGATACTGGGACTAACATTTTAACTTCTTTTAAACAAACTAAAGGCACTCATATCTCAGATCATATACATGAGTGGAGATGAAGACGACGTCTTATCAAACTTGAGCTCCCTGATCAGTTATTGGCTGAATGGTTCACGAAATCCTTTGTGAACGAGATTGGTAAAGACATCACCATGGGTGTTGTTGTTACGGAGGAACAGGATATAAGTCGTGCCCAATATCTTGATCTCGTTTATTCGCAAACGGGAACACTTTACGATTTGTTAGGTGAACTACCCCGTCCTGGTACTTCTGGGGCTTCAACTACTCCAGCTGCCTCGCATATAGTTGATGGTGTGATTGGTACTACCCATACCCACTCACATTCTGTTTCGACTACAACCCCTAAATCTACATCTTCTAACGTTCAAAATGCTTCGTCTCCTGCCCCTCCCACCGGTAAAACCTCTGAGGTGAACGTTGTTCAATCTACCCCGACCGGTAAAGGTAAATCTAAAAAAGGGAGAGGCAAGAATAAGGGGGGTAAGAATAATAATCCAACCGAACAAACTACAAATGCTCCTGTTGAAGAGCGGGATAAGCACAAACCACGGTACCCTTGCCTTATCTGCGGTGACAATCACTATACAAAGGATTGTCCTCGACGTGCCGAAGTTTCTAAGTTCCTTCAAGGAATGCCAAAACCACCTACACCGGCTGTCTTGTCTCAACCCTTCCCGTCTCAGCAACAGGCCTCGTTGGTCATCCATGACCAACCCTCTACTTCTACGACATCATATGTTTTGATGTGCACTGGTGATTCTAAGAAGAACGACATTGCAATCGCAACTAGAGCTAAAGACTATACTCCTTCTAAGGAGAAGGTTGACGATTTACCTCCTTATCTGGTACAACCCTCTCCACCGAATCCACCTACGAACGGTCCTCTTCATCTCGAACGACCGAGTCTTGATACAATCCTACGACCCCCTAAGGGTGTTGTTCGCAAGTGGGCTTTCAATCCTCATGCTCATGCGGCCCAGAACTACAATATTGTGGAAGATCTGGCCCAAGCACCTTCAGCGATGTCTTCCCTTGAAGTCCTTCAGTCTTGTCCTGCACAACGAAGGGCTCTGTTGAAAGCTATAGGTGGAATTGATCCTACAGATTCGAATTTTATATTCTTTGACTTGGACGAACATGTTCCAAGGTTACCCCCTCAGCTTGCTTTTTAGATACAAGTTATTGTTGCTGACAAGAACATTTGTCGCACTGTTGTTGATGAGGGGGCCTCTACGTGCGTAATGTCTCTTACTTGTTGGAAAGCCATTGGCTCTCCTCCTTTAACGGAATCACAAAATACTCTGAAAGCCTTTAATGACTCTGGTTTTAAGCCTTATGGAATTCTTTCATCGTTTCCTGTTACTCTAGAAGGCAAGACAGTCCAAGTTGAAGTGGAAGTTTTTGATGCTCCCTTAGATTATAATCTTCTTCTTGGTCGTAGATGGGTATATTCTATGTGCGTTGTTGTGTCAACACTTTTCTGTGTCGTACGATTTCCTCACTAGGGAAAAGTTGTTACAGTTGATCAACTTGCCTTCTTTAATTCCGATACTCATACTGGCAACGTGTCATTTATAGCTAAGACCCCACCGGGTTACGAGAATGTTGGTGTCGGTCTTTTAAAAGACTCTTCGTTAATGGGCACTTTCCCCATTCCACCACCACCCGATATTCCACACCTGTCAGTTGCTTCTATTAATATGATCTCCATTGTACCTCATGAGCTTCCTGTGTCTTTTGACCCTTGGATAGCCCCTGATCTAGGAGATCATACTCGTTTCGGTGATGTCATGCTTTTAAGTCCGGTTGAGTCTGCTTATCAAGCTATTCAATCAACAACCCTTTATACAACTTCTCTTGAGGAGTTGTCTCCCGATCCTTTCCGTGTTGTCTTCCCCACTGATGAGATGATCATGTCCGTCATGGAAGACATTCCTTGGGATGATGGGCATCATCGTTCCATACTGTTTCTGGAACAACACACTCTCGAGAATTACCAACGGATTTCAACTCCGTCGACCGTTGTTGTGATATCGACCATTCCCGGATCTACACATGATGTGTTTGACGAAGGGAACCTCGGTAATATTTCTCCCACGATACCCATTGATATTTTAGTTAAACCTGGGATAGTTGAAAATGTTCACATTAGAGCTTCATGTTCTCTAGAGGAAATTGTCACTTACACTGCTTTGTTCAAATAATTTTGTGATATCTTTGCCTGGAGTTACGAAGAGATGCCAGGTATCGACCCTTATATTGCTGTGCATGAGATAAAAATGTACCCTAGAGCTAAACCAGTCTGGCAGCGCCTCCGTCCTGTCCATCCACGTAAAGCAACAGCTATTAAACTCGAAGTTGAAAAACTTCTCAAATATGGTTTTATTTATCCCGTGGCTCTGACAGAATGGGTTTCCAACCCTGTACCGATTGACAAGAAAGGTGGTAGTATACGTGTTTGCGTCAATTATCAGGATATTAACAAAGCATGTCCAAAGGACAACTTTTTGATCCCTTTTGTCGACCAGATCGTCGATGACTGTGCCGGCAGTGAAATCTTTTCCCTCATGGATGGATTCTCCGGCTATAATCAGATTAACATCGCTCCTGAGGACCAAGATAAAACTGCTTTCATTTGTCCTTCGGGTACTTTTTCCTATAGAAAACTTCCCTTCGGTCTTAAGAACACGGGCGCGACGTTCCAGCATTCTATGTCTTATGCGTTTCATGATATAAAGCATATCGTTCAACCTTATTTGGATGATTGGACGACTCATTCTTTACGCCGAGTCGATCACCCCAATCATCTTCGAGCAATTTTTGTTCGTTGTCGGTTCTATCGCATTCGTCTAAACCCTCATAAATGCGTCTTTTGCGTAGAGTCCGACCGTCTTCTCGGTTTCATTGTTTCACGTTAGGGGATCCGGGTAGATCCTATTAAGGTTGAGGCGATTCTTAATCTTCCTCCTCCTTCTCCACTGCACCAGTTACAAAGTTTGCAGGGGAAAGCAAACTTTCTTCGTCGTTTCATCCCTAATTACGCCAAGATTACTCATGGTTTTACACGTCTTCTAAAGAAAGGTTCAGAGTTTGTCTGGGATAAAGTTGCCAATAACGCCTTTGAAGCTTTGAAGTTGTCCCTCACAAAAGCTCCACTTCTTTTCCCTCCTGATTATAGTCGGGATTACTTTCTTTATCTTTCCGCTTCCGAGTATACTATCGGCATGGTTCTCGTTCAGGAGGATGATGCACACAATGAAAATGTTATATATTACTTGAGTCAAAGTCTTACTTCAACTGAAATCAAGTACCAACATGTTGAAAAACTGGCTTTGGCTACTGTTCAAGAAGTTCAACGTTTTCGCCATTATATTCTCTCCAGGAAAACTACAGTGATTTCACATTGTAACCCCATGCAACATATTTTGACACGTCAATTTCTTGGGGGCAAGTACTCCAAGTGGATTGTTATTCTCCAGGAGTTCGACTTGGAATTCGATCGTGCCACATCGAAGAAATCAATAGTTTTTGCTGAGTTAATTTGCGATTTTCCCCACTCTGCCACGGAAAATGTAGCAGTCGATTCATTACCTGATGAATCACTTTTCCTTATCAACACCGATGATATTTGGTATGGAGATATCATTATCTATTTCCAGACCCAAACTTTCTGTCTTGCTTTGTCTAGTGCTGAACGACGTCGTGTCCGTTATCAAGCTCGCCAGTACATTATCCTTGGAGATACTCTTTACCATCGAGGCATTGACTCTGTTTTTCAACGTTGTTTGACCTTTGATGAAGCTGAGAAAGATTTGAATGACTGCCATTCTGGAGCATGTGGTGGTCATATATCTGGGTATGCTACTGCCCAGAAAATCTTACGTGCAGGATATTTTTGGCCTTCCTTGTTCAATGACTGCATTACTGTTGTTC
The DNA here is from genome assembly GCA_009831015.1 of Picea engelmannii. Taxonomy (NCBI): domain Eukaryota; kingdom Viridiplantae; phylum Streptophyta; class Pinopsida; order Pinales; family Pinaceae; genus Picea; species Picea engelmannii. The sequence goes on along the minus strand of ML777587.1, from coordinate 80,994 downwards.
AGAAGTGCCATGCCTGCCAGACCTACAATCAAAAAATCTGGTCGCATCCTGCTCCCCTTCATCCTGTGGTCTCAGTTGGTCCTTTTGCAAAATAGGGAATTGATTTCATGACATGTCACCCTCACTCGGCCAGGGGGCATGGTTACATTATTGTAGCTGTTGATTACTTTACAAAGTGGGCCGAGGCAATGCCAACATTCAATAATACTGGGAAGACTGCAGCGTTATTTCTTTTCAACCATGTCATAACTCAATTTGGTGTTCCTCAGGCTATCGTTACCGATCACGGTAGTCATTTTAGTAATTATATGATGTCTGAACTTACGGAAAAGTTGGGTCTTCGTCATGATAGCTCAACACTATATTATCCGCAGGCTAATGGCCAGGTCAAAGGAATCAATAAGTTTCTTATAACTATGATTCAACGGATGATAGGAATACACAAAACCAGCTGGCACACGATGTTGTTTTTGGCATTGTGGGCATATCGGACATCTGTTAAATCCGCTATGGGATTTACGCCTTTTCGATTAGTTTATGGTATGGAAGCTATTCTGCTAATAAAATGTGAGATACTTTCTCTGAAGCTAGCTGTCAAACTCTTACCCAATACTTCTACTGAAGAGGAACGTCTGTTGTATCTGATGCGATTAGACGAGACCCGACGTGATGCCACTTTAGTAATAGAAGCCCAAAATAAACGCGTTAAGGCACAGTATGACAAGCATGTCAAGCCTCGCGTTTTCTCTGAAGGTGATCTTGTTCTTCTGTACGAACAAGATAAAGATGTCCTAGGAGCTGGGAAATTCGAACCAATGTGGCATGGTCCCTACATTGTTAGCAAAGTTTTGGAAAAAGGAGCATATGAGCTAGTGGATTATGATGGTATACCTTTAAGTGAACCCAAAAATGGGTTATACATGAAGAAGTACTATGCATAAGTCATTTGTGCACAAGTACTTGTATTTTATGTATCATACTATGTGTGTGTTACTTTAGTTTGCTTTTGACGTTATTTGGTCGCTGCCCTTACGTGACGTTGTGTTTGATTGTCAGATGTCGGAGTATTCGCTACCTTATATTGGCTTCGCTGATGGAGCTAGCCGTAGTACTCGAAACCTAGCTTGCGCTGCATGGGCAATCTATGCCCCAACAAACGAGCTCATATCTTTACGAGGTGTATGTCTTGGCCAAGCAACCAACAACATCGCAGAGTATAGCGCCGTTATTGAATTATTGGTTGATGCTATCTCTCTCGGAATTCGTCATTTGGTTGTACGACTTGACTCACAGCTTATAGTACTACAAATAAGTAATGTCTACTCTATTCGAAGTCCTACTTTATTAAGGGTATATTTGCGGATTCGCCTCTTGGAATGGTATTTTGATCACATTGAATATCAACATATTCCTAGACGTCTTAATACATTAACAGATGCTTTAGCTAATTATGTATTGGACAGACATTTGAACAATTTATAAATCAAACACATTATAATTCACACAATGTAAAGTAAACCGGTAGAAGCCATGTATATATATATAACAATCAAAAGAGTTTGTTTTTACAAAATGTTTGTCCGAAGACCAAAATATCAAAAATGGAAGCTTATTGCTTCTACATAGTGATGTCATGGATGACGTTCACGGTAACACACTACTGCCCTAGCTACCTTGCGGAGAAGTTGGGCCATGGCTGCTGAAACTCCTACAGTGTGACGCTGATCGTGTCTTGGAACCTCTTCCAGAGTCATATCTGGAATGTTTGAGGTCAGGCCTTCTAGTTTCTGCTCCACGATCTGGTAATCCTCGACATACTGTGGTAAAGCTACTGCTGCAGCTTCTCCTCGTCTTTGAATAGGTGAACTACTAGCAGGTCTGTATGCTCCAACGTCTGTGTTATCGACAAACATTTGTTGTTAGTCTTCAGATAAATCTATAAAACAAAAACATTTAAATATGATTAAAATACAAAAACATTTAAAAGATAAAATTGGTGTATTTCTTACCGAGGTCTCCCCACTGAGCATCCTCAGGTAGTGCGAGATCTGGATCTCCTCGAAAACCCAACCCGACATATGCATAATCATAAATCATCAACATCTGGGTCTGCAACCAGTCAAAGAAAATATCTTCATATCTGACGATTGGTCCTGCCACATGTCGGGCCATGAGCCGACACCATCGTAACATCCTCGGATCCCTAGGACCCGGAAACCTCCACTCAGCCTGTAGACGAAGCACAGGGACTCTCTCTAAGAAGAAAGACACCAACAAAGATCCATATCCAAATTTTTTTAGCTCTCCACACCTGCACTTGGTCAGTTGTTTCTTGATATTGCGCAATACTGCATCAGCCCAGTTAAATAATCGGGGCTCAGTACACTCGATGACGTACTGGAAATAACTCTGCAATGCCATATGTGGAGCGACACTTCCAGCCATCCGAGCAATCGTAAAGAGAATGGTGCAGAGTGTTGGCAAATTCAGTGGACAGAATGCAGTGAATGCTTGTCATTGATGACAACAGTGAGGATAGCAGAATAAGAAATTTGAATGTAAAGCTCAGGAGGA
>ML777587.1:0-28039 GCA_009831015.1 Picea engelmannii | reverse complement strand
TAAGTGAGCTATTCAAACTAATGGGAGATGAGTAAAAAATGAATGACTTTGAATATATGATTAAAATTGAAAATCAATATCTTAATTTTGATAATTTATTTGTAGTTACATTAAACATTAGTCATTAATAATCAAAGAAAATGAGGACATATACAAAGTTCAACTAAAAACCTTGAAAAATGTGTTACAACATCTATCTCTTATGCATTTAAAATTCTTATCATTTTCTCCTCCTTTTGGTGAAAGTAATGCCCAACCATGATTGATTTTTCTATGGTTGGTTGACACTATTACATCAGGTCAGTGGTTTTGTAGAAACGACAATGAGGAGAGATCAATATCTGCGTACTACTCTTCAAAGACCCTTGCTTTCACTGCCTACTCCTGGCATTGGTTCTCAGAGGAAAATCAATTACTTAATTCCACATTAGGCATATCAATAGATTGACTTCCTCCATGGAATATATTAAGGATTTATAAAAAACTCAATGCTAATGAATTCCATGTAATAGAATATTTCCAAATTTAATGAAATATGTGTTGAATAGGCCGAGTTTATATTAATTTGGAAAAAAAGTTACAAGAACTTATAATCCATGTCCAATGATGTAGTAGCTCCTCCAGGTTCGCCTTGTCCATCCCCTTGCATGAATCTCTTATGATCAAATGATGATACTTCAACAATTTCCTTCCCCATTCACCATAGAAATACTTTCAATATATAGGCTTGAGAGGCTTAACTACCATGGGAGAATTAGGGAAATGGTTGAGGATATGGATTGTTAAGCTGAGATTCAATCCTAATATATATTCATAGTATAGGAGTCAACCAAAACAACCTCATCAACTCTCCCTTATGAAAAGGTGGAAGATCTCTAACCACATTGGCACCCCATTAGAGTGAGAGACATAACACCACTAGTACCCCCTAATAAAGGATGAGAGAGAACTAGTACACCCTTAGTAGGAGTAAGGGAGCACCACCCTTCTAAAATTCTCAAAATTGGTCAAATTTCCCAAGAAAAAGGTGTGGTTTCGGACCCAAAATGGTTGGTTTTCTCTTCCAAACTACCTTAGCGATTGGGACAAATGTATTTCATGGTGTCAATAGGTTGAAATAATTTTAAAAGTAAATGTGACACTTGCTAAGTTGCAGAAAACACTTGAGACAATGGATGCAACACTTAACAAGGTAGATATGCTAGTTTGCGACACTTAGGGTGTGACACTTTGATGTGTACTAGATGTCCCCTAAAGTGTGAGGTTAGAAGGAAAAATGTTGGCTGAAGCACATTAAAAATTATTCAATGCAATGATGTTGGAGTAGGAGAACCTGGAAGAAGCTGCAAATAATCATCAATCAATATACATATATGTTCCATTTCTGAGGCAGGCATACCTATGCTCGGAATCTACGTTGACTCAAAGCATGGCCACTGACCAATACACTACGGATCCATGAGAATACTAAATAAATATATGGCCATCATAGATACAATGTGGATCCATACCTCCATGACATGAACTAATCGCAGCCACAAAAAATACATAATGGAGCTATGAGAAGACAAAACATAGCGACAGATCAATAGAATATGAACCTATGTGACAATATATATATCAATAAGATTGTGAGCATGGTGATTGTACTGAAAAATTTTACATTCTCAAATGATCACCATCAAAACTTAGGAAAAGAACATAACAAAGTGAGCTCCCAACCCAGGGTATTCATCCTGATCCTGAAATGGTATGAATCTAACCATGCGAATAAATGACTTGATGTTGAACATGGTAGAAACTACTTTATTACCGGTCATTGAGGTATATTGTTAACAAGTGTGATGGAAATCAACAATGACAAAAATGATTACCAAGGTACCTTTAGTACATTCTAGTGAATTTGAATGAATGATATGAGGTTGGACATTCATGGAATCATTAAATCCTAGGTCGATGGTGTAAACCTACCGTCGAAAGAGAGGAGGATTTCCATTGAGGAATGCAAATCCCAAGGTACTAATTGGTTTCTATGTCTAATTAATCGATAATATGTCCAATTCAATAGGAAAATACTTTTCAAAGGAAGGATAAGATGTATCCCCCACCATTGACACAGAATTCATACAAAACTAATGTGAACTAATGTGAGATAGTAGACTAAATGCATATCGACTGACATAGGAAATGGAAATTGGTAATACTACATATGGATGGTTTGAAGTGAAACTTCGCTTGAACATTATGAAGCACGACAAATAACTTGGACGAATTTAATCGGCAAGTACCAAGAACATAATATGATGACAATAAGAGCACTCTTCGACTTGAAGGAAAAAGTATAACAACACATGGAATTGATATGAATCGGAGAAAATCATATTACCCAATTATAAGAATAGACACAAACATGTGCCATGTTCAATGGTGATAACAATAGCTACCATGATGGATTCCAAAATACTTGACCCACTTCCTTCAATTTTCCCCCACCATGCTTGGTGAGTACCTCTTTCTTTTTTAATGATATTGAGGAGGGTAATAGATTCTTAGTATAACTCATCTTTGATTAGTCCCTCGACATATTCTTAATGAACTTGAAGAAGGAAGGGTTCATTCTTGTATGGGTCCTAGATATTGGACTCACATAGGTCCTTTGTTTCATAATTTTACAAGCCCAAAGAAGGTAAACGGGGTGGATTTTCATGTTTAGAGAGTCTGAAAAGAACTTAAAGAACACTCCATGGATGATTTCTTTGTAAATTTAGTCTCCCAATCTCAAAAAAGGTGTAAAACAATACAAGGGAGACCTCTTCTAGTCATGCTTGACTAGATTATTCCTTTTTCATAGTTAGTCTTGCAAGGCCAAAAAAGAGATAAAATATCACTCAAAAGACACCTTTTCAAAACTTTTAATGGTGTGAAAGGAAACAAGATCACTCCACAATATTTTCATGTTTAGGGAATCTGAAAAAATCTTAAAGGAAACTCCAAAGAGTTCCTTTTTTCGTATATCTTTACGAGTATGAAAAAGAGCTAAAGTATACTCGGTAAACTATTCGCATGTATTAATGAGAACGATAAAGAAAAAAGAATGAGCTCAGTAACCTATTCTCATGTATTTATGAGCACGAGAAAGAACAAAGACTAAGATAATTATAAAAAAAACTACTAAGTTATAATGGGAACGACCCCCAAGTGAGGATACCTCCTAGAATCATGTCTCTCTAGAGGTATTTTACCCACAACTTGCGTGGTAGAGGCTAGTGGCTTCTCTCTAGCATGATGTCTAGAGGATGGATACCAGCCCCCCAAGTGTCATTTTCTCCGTCGAATCTTCTTCTCTCCTCGTTTAGGTGTTTGGTTACTAATAAGAACATCTTCACTAGGAAAACGAAAAGATGGTTCAAGTACTTGATAAAGAGTGAGACTTGATTCAAATAGAGGAGGGTCTGTTTCATTTTTTAATTAGCTTGAAAAAGACACTAAACTATGCTTGTAATATTTTGTTTCATTTTTGAATGAGATTGACACATGAAAAGAACTATGCTCCTTATTGTCTATTTCCTTTTTTAATGACTTGAAATAGGAAAAGAACTATGCTCGTAAAGACTAGGTACTACCAAAGGGTCAAGTGATTGTAGGGATTTTTTCCGCTGAGTCGAAACCATATTTAATGTGGAAACTTGCAGGCTTTCAAGAGTGGGAAAAGGAAAAAACCCCATGAGTGAGGAATCCTTAAGGAGACCTACTCCTACACTCTCAAGACTAGATTGTCATAGAAAAGGGACATTATTCACTGCAGAATTGTGTAGATATGGAGTTATATAGTCAAGTTGTTCAACAATGACAATTTTTCCTTCATGGGGAAATTGTAAAATATGAAACATTGAAGATTTGATGGAAGTCATCTCATAGAAGAAACTACAACAAAGTAAAAACTTGTAATACAGGGGCGCGTCAACCACTTTGATATCAACCAAAACAATTTTACCCTTCAATGTCACAATGATAGACTGCAAGAGTCTGTGAGGTTGGACACCACGTCCATAAAAAGGTTTGAGGATGGTAGGAGATTGGATAAGTATAGGAGAACCAAGGGATCTCCAATTGGGTAAATACATGACACAGGTGGAGGCTCCCTTATCCAAAATAGTGTCATGAATGTTCTTTCCACCAACCAAACTTTGAATTTGGAATGCTAGGTGGTGTGAGAGCCTCTCCTTAAAATAGTCTAGATTAAACGTAATCATATTTTATTCGTCTGGATCCACAGATCCAATGGTTGAAAATAAGGTCCTATGTTGACTTGGATATTTCCGTAGAACTTCGAGGGTTGACATTGTTAGGAAAAAGGATCGCGGAGAAATAAAATAAAACAAATGTGGAAATAAAACACAAAAGATAAACAATACAATAGAGAAACAGATATATGTGTTTCACCCAATGTGGGATACATCCACCAGAGAAATTTCCAGGTCCTTCCTTTTTATTGTCCAGCAAAATGAATGGATACAACCTACAACACACCTATTGTAACTTCCTCTTTTTTGTCACACAATATCCTTTCTCAGAATACAATACTCGCAATAATACACAACCACAATACAATTCCCTCATAAAAGAGGGTTTCCTTCTAGGGAAACAATCCCTAAAAATAACTCCTACCATCAGATCTACGACATTTGTGGGGGGACAAGCCCTCCCCACACCCCCATTAGGGAATGGGGTCCAATCACGGCTAAAAAAATCCTTTGAATTAGGAAGATAATCAATCTCCAAAACCAATAGACATAGCACAAGGTGCATGCGCCAAATATTCAACAATATTGTAGTTTTGCGTGTCATGAGAACTTGGATTAAATGTCGTTTTCCAAATTGCAGGTGCAACACTGCGTAAAAAATTGTCTTCTCAATATGAAGAGTCATGGAATATGGAGGAGGAGTGGATGTGGAGGGTTTATAGATAGCCTTTACATTAGAATGATTACCTAGAGTAGTATCATAAGTATTTGATCGAGTCATTAAATTAACCTCTTCAAACATACACACCTTACGGGTGTTTGAGGAAGAATCCCCATTATTGGAATGACTTACGTTTCCCCCTTGCCGAGGGGAAGTATTTTTTGCAACCAGGTGTTGTTGTTGAATTGATCAGGATATACCGTTCATACATTTAGCAGCTTCTTCATGACGAGGGTAGTGTTTTATGTAGTGGTCTTCCTCAAAAATCTTGCAAGGAACCTTAACATTCGTATTTAGTTGAGTATCAATAGTCTTAGTAGTATCCTGTTGGTTAGAATATTTCTTGGATTTACCCTTGTTTTTCTTCTTACCTCTTGATTACTCAGATGAAATGGATTGGACTGCATTCACCTCAGAGGTTTGAGTAGGAGAATAAGTAGTTGTGGTGATTTAAACAAAATCTGGTTTCAAGGTAGGTCTTGTTGGATCGTTTGATGGATGAGGAGAATGAGGGATCATATTTTAAAGTGTGCCAAACTTGGAGTATACCAAGTCCAAATAGTGTGCATGACTGATAGCTTGCTCCTCGGTATAAACACTTCCCATAGAAACTTATTTGGCGATGGGAGTCATGTGTGACTTTGTAAACCAATACACAAGGAGTTGGTGTGGAATTGGAGCTTTAATAAAATGTCTCTGTCTTCTCCACTCATTAATATGATCATATATGTGGGTGGAAGAGGATTTTTGGAGTGAGGTAAAATGTTCTGTACCGATATCATACCATATAGGAAACTTGAAATGCATCAATAAATCCATATAAAGAGAACCAAAGTTGATAAAGTAGTTATGTGACAACTTAATAAACCATTTGGTTGCTTCAATTGTAACCGTTCTCTGAAAAATCCTCAAACGAATGGATTCGTCCATCAAATAGTTTGAAGAATACCATAAATGGAAATTCATAACATGATTGTTATGATATCCCCTAGGTTTTCTGTCAAATTTTTGGATGTCGAATGGTAATTTGGAATGGATAAAGGGCCAAAATGGGGCATGAGGAATGGGATCATTTTTCAAATGTGACAGATCTGGAAGATCTAATGTAGCCAATAATGGAAGTTTTCGGTTAGTGTGTGGATATTGGTGGTAATGATGTGGCATGGGAACACTAGTAGGAACATATCTAGGTTGCAGCAAGATGGACAATCTAGATGGTCCTCCCATGTATGGAGACTTCTTGGGTTATCCACCCATGTAAGGTGGTTGTCCTGATTATCCACCCATGTAAGGTGGTTGTCCTAGTTGACAACCCATGTATTGTTATTTAACATATAGACCTAATACGTGTTGAGACTGACCTAATGGTACATCCATGTATTGTGGTTGGCCCTATTGACCTACCATATACTGTGTTTTAAGGGATTGTTGTGTTGAAATTGTGTGGTTTACAAATTGATAGGGAAACATTTCTTGCTGAGGCATGCCCTCCGGATTGGGTTGAACCCATAAAGGTTTAGAAACTCCTAGATATGGTTGTCCAAGATAAATACTAGTGGTAGTAGGGATAGAAGGACTTGCAGGAGTGACTTCCCCCCATGATTTTTGATGTTGCAATGACATAGGTTTCCCCCCGACTTGTTGAAGATTTATTCCAAGCTAAAGGCTGGCCTCCCATTGAAGATTGACATCCAATGTAGGGTGTACTCATCTATCAAGGTTGATATGGAGGATGAGTATATTTTGCCACTTTGGTTGAATGAATGAATTAACTTTCGACCATTTGAGTGATGGAACAAAAAGTAAACCTCTTTGTGTATGCATGTGTGGAAATAGTGAAGCATGAATATTACTTGACCCATGTGCAAAGGGAAATGTATTCACAAGTGGTTGAGTGTTAAGAACCAAATATCAATATAGCATAGAAAAACCTCATAATAAGTACTCAACGCTTTGAAAAGGAGAGAATTTTAGATAATAAGCCTCTTCAAGGGGGAAACCTCCTTTTACCCCACATAAATGTTCAAGTACAAGATGATTCCAAATGAAAATGTCTCCTTGGTATATATAGGAGACTAGGAGGTATAATTTCAACAAATCGAATAAAGCTGACATAAATAAAATAACATTACTAATGTAATATGCCCCAATTAATGTGTAATGAGCCAATATTAGGGCTTAACACACCCCTCCCCTTGCGACAAGTGTTGTCCACAATGCTTGAGTAACTCTAGATTCTTATATATAAAATACTCATCCTCCCAAATGGAATCTTCAGCAAGTAGTTTCCTCCATTTAATAAGATACTCTGAAACAGATTTATTCCTCAGGTGGTGAATTCTTGTGTCAGTGATGTCTTCGGTCTCCAATATGATTTTTCCTTCCTCGTCAAGTTCTGGCAATTTAGTTTGAACTGGGATCTTGTCACCTATAACCTTCATTAAGTATTAAACATGGAAAACTGCGTGTACTCATGAAGATGCAGGCAACGCCAATTTGTATTCCATAGTACCAATCTTTTGCAACACCTCATAAGGGCCATAGTACTTTGGTGAAATTTTTTTATCCTTCTTGGCTTGCTTGAGGGACATCTATTTGTATGGTTGTAGTCTTAAAGACACCCAATCCCCTACTTCAAAACTTCTTTCACTACGATGTTTCATGCGATTCTATGCCATGGTCAAGTTGTCCTTTAAGATTTGGAGAACTTCTTGTTAATGCTCGATGTGATCTTCCACTGCTTGAACCTTAGATTTTTCTTTTAGAGAAGTGATGGAAGGAGGGTGGTATCCATAGAGTCCCATAAAGGGTGTCATTTTTGTTGCAGTATGAAAGGAAGTGTTATACCACCATTCGGCCAAGGGTAACCATTTGAACCATTGTGTTTGTTTATCAGAGAAAAAGCAGTGAAGGTATCCTTCCAGACATTTGTTCACTATCTCGGTTTGTCCATCAGATTGAGGATGATATGATGAGCTATGATCCAATTGAGTACCCAAAAAAGAAAATAATTCTATCCAGAATTGTCTAGTGAAGATGGGATCTCTCTCACTTACAATAATCTTTGGGCTGCCATGTATCTTTTGAACTGTCTCCATGAATGTGATGGAAACTGTACTAGCTTTGAAGGGATGAGAGAGCACAAAAGTGTGTGTAGTTGGTCAGTATATCAACAATCACCATGATGACACTCTTTCCTTCAGACTTCGGTAACCCTATGATGAAATCCATGGAAACCTCCTCCCAACTATGAATTGAGATGGCTAATGGTTGTAAAAGACCTGGGGTCTTAATTGTTTCCACCTTAGTTTGTTGGCAAACCAAACATTCTACCACAAACCTTTGAACATCATTTTTAAGTAAATCCAAAAAAAAAGTCCTTTTTGACTCTATGGTAGGTTTTCAAAAATCCCGAGTGCCCTCCTACTGGAGAGGTGTGCAATTCCAATAGTACATTTTGTTTGAGTTGGGAGTTATTACATAAATATAAGGGATCTTTGTACCATAGTGAATCATTTTTCCCTGTAAATGTATCTGATGCACTGAAATCCCGTTGCAACCTTTGAATGAGATTCCACACTTTTTCGTGACTCTACCATTCATCCCTTTCTTCTATTATCCAATCAGGTTGGATGATCAAGATAGCATAGAGAAAGGCCTCAACATCTTCATCCTTTCTTGAGAGTGAATCTACCACAACATTTTTCTTCCCCTGCTTATAAATGATTTCAAAATCATAACCCAATATCTTGGTTACCCATTTTTGTTGTTCTTCTGAAGATAGTCTTTGTTCCAAGAAGTATTTAAGACCATAATGATTTGTTTTGACCTTGAAGTGCCTACCTATTAGGTAAGGATGTCATTTCTTCAACGCATGTAGGATTTCCATCATTTCCTTCTCATAAATGGGTTTGTGTAAGTCCTTTCCCTTGAGTGGTTGACTTTCAAAAGCTAGGGGCCTTCCTTCTTGCATTACGACAACACCAATTCCATTTCCCAAGGCATCACATTCCACAATAAAGGTTTTTGTGAAGTATGGAGTGGTCAAGACAAGATCTTTTCACATCACCTCTTTAAGTTGTTCAAAAGATTTAGTTTCCTCTGGAGTCCATGAAAATGCATCCTTCTTAGTTAGTGCTATTAAAGGTGTTGTTATTCTTCCATAGTTCCGAACAAACTTGCGGTAGTAACCCGTCAAACCCAAAAATCCTCTAAGATTCTTCATTGTTTTGGGAATCGGACAGTCCATCATGGCCTTAATCTTGTTAGGGTCTACCTTGACACCTTCATGAGATACAATATGACCCAAATACTCTACCTCCTTCAATCCAAAGAAACATTTGGATGGTTTGGCATATAGTTGTTTCTCCTTTAGTAGTTGTAGCACCTTGTCAACATTTTTCACATGATCCTCCCAAGACTTGCTATAGATTAGTTTATCATCAAAAAATACTAACACAAATTTTCGAATGAAGGGCTTGAAAATGGAATTCATCAACCCTTGGAATGTGGAAGGTGCATTTGTAAGGCCAAAAGGAATGACTAAAAATTCATAATGGCCTTCATCAGTTCAAAATGTTGTTTTTGGGATATCTTCTTCCTTCATTCTAATCTGATGATACCCTGAACTAAGATCCAATTTTGTGAAATAGATTTCTCCATGTAGTTCAACTAATAATTCATCAATGACGAGAATGGGAAACTTATCTTTAATAGTGATCTTGTTGAGATCTCTATAATCTGGACACATACGCCATGAGCTATCTTTCTTAAATACCATTAACACTGGTGCAGAGTAAGAACTTTGGCTAGGTCTAATAATGCTAGCCTCTAACATTTCTTCAACCATGCACTGAATTTCACTCTTCTGGGCATAAGGGTATATGTATGGCCTGATGTTAGGAGGAACACTCCCAGGAATTAGGTGAATTTCATGATCATGATTTCGAGTGGGTGGAAGATCTTTGGGAATATCTTCAAATACTTTGGAATGCTTATCAATGATCCCTTGGAGATCTTGAGGAATATATGGCTTAGATGTTTGAACATCTAGTGAGCATAGTTATGCAATAACGCCTTGATGCCCCTTTTTCCATAATTTTGTTATGCCATTAGAGCTTATCACCTTACCGGGTTTCCCTGTGATACCTCATAACTCAATTTATTTTCCTTCCAATGAAAATTTCATGAAAAGTTCTTGAAAATTAAAATCCACTGCTCCTAATGATTGTAACCATTGGATTCCTAGTACAACATCAGCACCACCCATGGGTATAGCAATCATTAGACTATTCATTAAATACTCCCCCATAGTAAGATTGATCTTATTTCATTTTCTTAAGTAATTGACAGTTCCTCCATCTGCAATCATTACTTGAAACTCTGGCGCTGGATATACAAAGCAATTGAGAGCTTTGGCTAATTTATAGTGAATGAAATTATGAGTACTACCAGAATCAATTAGGACTATTACTCTTTTATTTTTTATGTGTCCTTCGATCTTGAGGGTTTGAGGAGTGCTTAATTCCATCCAATGCATTACATAATATTGTGGGAGTCAACTCTTCAAATGAAATTTCTTCTACATTTTCATCTTGAGATGGTTCTTGCTCTTGTTCTTCTTCCTCTTCACAATCTATGTAGAATAATTTCTTCTCACCACACTTATGTCCCTTACTATACTTGTTGTCACAATTAAAGCATAAACCTTTTTCTTTTCTTTCCTCCAATTGTTGAGCTGTCAACCTTGTAGGTTGAGGTGTTTTAGAAGAAGGAGCATTATTCTCTCTATAGATGTTAGTATTGGTCCTTCTAGTAGCCATAGCCATATTTTTACTTTCAACATTTCTTTCCACCTTAAATGCATTCTCCAATCATTTGGGTTCCCAAAGGCGAACCTGTTGTTGAATGTTATCCTTTAAAGTTCCTATGAATACATCAATCAAGTGCTCATCTGGAATATTTGTTACCTTTATATTCAATATTTGGAAGTTCTCAATGTGCTCGGTAATTGAACCCTTTTGCTTGAGATTTATCAATTGGCTAAATAATGTATTTCTCCTTGTATCCTCATAGTGTGCTATCATTTCTTCCGTGACAATTGTCCAAGTGACAAGTGATTTGAGAGAACAAAGCCATCGATACCATACAAATTGATTGGGTTCTAAATATAAAGAATAAATTTGTACCTTTTATGTATGTGGCACATTATGTAGATCAAAGAATTGCTCCATCTGAAGTATCCATGTGATTGTGTCCTCACCATCAAACTTCCTCATATAGATCTTAGGAACGTGGTTGGTCTTCAACCCAAAGTTAGAGTTTCTCCATTCTTGATTCACCTTCCTTGTGTCCTCATCATGAATTTCATGGGATACATTTTCACTTTCAAGTGTCCTCTCTATTAGGAAATTTTACAATCCTTCTATGATATCCCCTTTTAAACCATCCATCTTAGTATCCAACTTAGCTTCCATTGAATCCATCATCTCTTGTAGTTCATATTTGGTTATTGTCTTCTTTTGTAAATCATTTATGTCCCTACACATTTCTTCACCTTGATCAAGAGTCCAAGTAGGATTGTCCGTAGTCTTATTTGGTGTAGAGGTTCCCTTTTTTGGTGGCATGTTGGCCAAGTATCACTTTAAACCTTGATTTTGAGGTGGTTCTGCTAGACAATCTTCCCTTTATTGCATCTCCAAAATTTCGGACCTTCTGAGTATGAAATTTTATTTTTTGTAGGTCTCTGATATTTCTTCTCTTAAATTCCACAGGTCTGATAAAAATTGGATGTGTCAAGTCGAATTTACAGTAACTTCCCTGGAACTTGCTGCTTTTTGTCCTTTCCAAGAGATCTCACTTGTATAGCGTTCCCCACACAAAATAATTGATATAAAATTATGAAACTCATACCATAACTACTACAGACTGTCCTCTATCCAATGCAACTGGTCTCACTCAATTTGGATACTCTAGAAGGAATTTCTGATTGTTTTACCCGGAACACCTGCTTGAGACTAGTCAATAGAACTAGTCAGATACCCTATCTTCCACAGGGTGTATCTACAAATTTAAGATGAACCAAAAGATGAAATTTATACCATAGATACCTTACTAATTTTTGCGAATATCCTCTAGATTTCAGGGTCTGAAACGTTACAGAGAAAATTTTATAGCGAAAATTCCGCAATGACTCAATTCAGGATGATTCCAAAACCCTATCTTACAAAGGCTATATATCCAAAAGTATAAGGCCTCATGAGCTGAAATTTTAACCCAACGTACCTTGATTCGTCTACCAAATATCCTCCAAGCCATTCCTTCTGAATCATTGTACAAAAATCTTTATAGAAAAAATTCTACGGTGTCTCAGATGTAGCAGCGAAACCCAAAGACCTTGAGCTTTGATACCATATGTTAAGAACCAAATATCAATATGGCATAGAAATACATCAGAATAAGTACTAAACGCTTTGAAAAAGAGATAATTTCAGATAATAATCCTCTTCGAGGGGGAAACCTCCTTTTACCCCACATAAATGTTCAAGTACAAGATGATTCCAAATGAAAATGTCTCCTTGGTATATATAGGAGACTAGGAGGTATAATTTCAACTAATGAAATAAAGACGACATAAATAAAATAACATTACTAATGTAATATACCCCAATTAAGGGGTAATGAGCCAATATCAGGGCTTAACATTGATTCGAGGTTACCTGGGTCACCAATGTTCCCAACAAATGAGAAGCACCAAAAATATCAAACAAAGGTGTTGTGGATCAAGATATATTCCCAAGTGCCTTAGGAAAACCAAGATATGATGGGTTCATGCCAAAAGAGTGTGGAGTGGTGGAATCGTGGGGTAGATTGTAAGAAGAATAGGCATAAAAATATCTCGTGGATGGTGGATCAATGAGTGGTGGGCCAAGTGGATTAGTAAAAAGAGGAATCACGTAAGATGCAAAAATTTATACAAAGGTTATGACCAATTTTTCTTTGTGTTTTCCAATTCCAAGAGTTATTCTCATGATCGAAAAAGTTTGATCTTCGGTCATTCCTTCATAAGAAACATTGTGTTGAGGTTCCTGAATATCAGGATCTAGAGCTTGTATACTGTGAGATATTTGATCCAAAGGATGACTAGGAAAATCAAAGAAACACACTCCTAAGAAAAATAGAATAAATCAACCAAGCAACAATAGGCTTAAGGATCTTTCCGATATGGTATGTCAAGCTGTCGATGAAGAAATGAGAAGAACTTACCATGACCTCCACGTAATATCCCTTCTCAATGCAAGTAACCGTCACTTTCGTGGGATCCCGCTTCTAGGGAACTGAGAGTGTGATACGACGTCTTCCCTAGGTATTGTGGAAATCCCCCAAAAATCACCTCTATAGATACCTAGGAAAGGCCACTAAGGTTACCAACTTGCATTCAACCTCCATGAGGGTACATTCAACATTCGAGACTGAACGTATGGGAAAGATATCAAAGTATGAATTTTTTCTAGAGGACTGAAGAAAAATGGACCAGTAAAACTCCTGAGGCCATGAATGGATTTGATATTCATGAAGCACCGATACCAAGTGAAACCGGTGACACTTAAAAAAAAAACCCCAGTATGCACTCTTTCCGCTACGATTGGTCAAGCTTTGAGGGGTAATATTCATTTATCTTCATAAGATACATTTTTTTTAGCCCCTGTGTTAGATTGATGATCCAGGTGAATATTGGTAGCCACTCACCTATTCGAAATTCAAACTATCCCATCTTGACAATTTTCAGTTCAACACCTTTCTCTATAATGGGGAAATTTCTTTTCAATTGTGGTTCTACACTTACAGGGATTTCCTGAAGCCATAAACAACATCCGGGTGGATATTGGTGGCCTCCCACCTATTCCAACTGGCTTATTTTGGAAATTTTCATGTCGGTACATCTTTATGTACTTCCAGGGTCGTTTTGGGGTTCTAAACAATGTTTTTTGGGCTTGCCACAATCAAACTATGGATGAAATTAGAGTTTGGTTTCATAATGTGTATTTCTCAAAAATATCTTTCCAACGAGATACCACGTTCCTAAAATGGAGATCGTATGAAAAATTTATGACCCTGGGAAGTTAATAGACTAACTTACCCCAACGAGGACCATATAAATTTTGGCACTTCATCTCCTAGGGTTAGTTTTTTGGATTTCTAGAGTTTTGGTATTCATGTTTATCATAAAAGGTCGTCATAGACTCATTGTAATCATGTTCTTTCAAATGAGCATAGCCATCACATCCATTCTCAGAAATAAATCTTCCACCATTCTAGTGATTATTACACTTTGTATTTTTATAGTCTCTGTACATTTCTTTCATTAATAGAAATCATGTATTGCACTATTTCTCTATTTATGGAAATTTTTATGTGTATTTCATTGTAATATGTATGCTTTCATTTTGTTCTGAAAATAATTTGGATCAGTGGTATCAAAGAAAGATGCTCTTGATTGTTTTTCTATGCATGTCTCCGAAGAGGTCCAAGTATAGAACGTTGGGGCTCGATATTGTCTCTCTTGAGGAAAATCGTGCTCGCACACCCAAGAAACCACTATGGCAGAAGAAATGAAAAAAGATAGATCATAAGGTTCTATTAACCTATTTCTTGAGAAATACCTCGCACGACAGAGGAACGAAATGATGGATAATTTTTCCCACATCCTTCAATACCTGTCGATAGAAACAGGAACATATTCATCAAGCAACCACTACGGAGGAACCTCTCCCTTAAAGGTAAAAGTTAATTTTGATGTTTCCATATTTGAAGGTCAGATAAATGTGGATGCTTTAGAAAATGGTTGAATATGCTAGAAGGTTATTTCTATGTTCACAATTTTTTCGACAGGGAAAAGATCACCTTCACACTCGTCAAGGATCTCCCCCATGTCAAACATTGGTGGGAAACTTACTAGGAGAAAAGTTCCACAGGAAAATATGGAATATATGGGGTCGAGCCCACTTGGTGTTTTTTTATCGATGTGGTCAAGGAACAATACTACCCTCTTGATAACTATGAAGACCAGTACATGAGATGGAACACAGTATGGAAAGAGAACAACCAAACAATGTCAGAATTCACAACACTTTCCTTACCTCATGCACCAAGTTGGGTATCAAAGACTATGAGGGACATCTGGTTCTAAAATATCGTGGTGCTCTGCATAGGTAAATCCAAGCCAAAATGGATTTATGAAACATCTCATGATTGGGGGATGCCTACCGATATGCTATCAAAATAAAGAAGAAATTTAGGCACCAAAACAAATGGGAGTTCAGGTATGAAAATACACAAAAACCAAAGCATGGTAAAGATGAACCTTGCCAACATCATTCTGAAAATCATTCCAAGACATGGGAAAATAAGGGTAAAGGAAAGACGAAGAATGACACTAGGAAGTGGTATGAATTCCACAAAATCCCCTAGCACAACACTGATGAATGTCACTCAAAAAAATCATTGGTGTCTGAGGTCAAAGACAAGGAGATGAACCCTGATATAGAATCTGATCCATAAAATATTGAAAATGGACATATCATTGATGCAGACCCTAGTGCTACTGTCACAACTATAACAATTCAACCAGAAGAACCAGTAGATCGTGAATAGGGGGAGCACCTCTTCCATTCATAAATGTGGGTGAAGGGGACCACATTTCATTTAATTGTTGATAAAAGTAGCTAGAAGAACCTCATGTCAGTTGGGTTCGTTAAACAGACGGGGTTGTCGACAACACTACAACTTCATCCATGAAACATTGGGTGGCTTCACCATGGATGAGATAGCCATGTTAGCTAGTAGTGTTGCCTATCCTATGGTCACCAAACCTTCAAGGATGAGGTAGTGTGTGATGTTTCCCCTCTTGATGTCTATGATGTTGTTTTCGACCAACCATATATGTGGAAATGTCATGTTGTTTATGAGTCTTCACCACGTATTATCATTATTACTCTAGCGGTTCATCTCTACAGGATATCGGAGGTAGTTATGACTATTGTTCTACCAAAATAGTGCCGCAAGGTAATATATTATATTTAAAAAATCATTCTCTTCACATTCTATTCAAAGGATTCACAAAAGGCCACTACAACCACTACAACCTCAACACCTTTTATCCAGTAGAATAAAATTGCATAACAGGAAGAAGATATTGTTTCTTCACCTACAATGGTTCCTACAAAATGCCTCATCAATCCCAGAGACGACAGGATAGTGGAACAAATTCAACCCCTCCAACAACAGGTTCATGACAACGTTCCATAAACCAAGCAACGAACTTCTAAAACAAGGCATGCAACCACCAAGATTCATCTTCATAAAACTATTTCCCCTCTTCCTTAGGAAATCAACGCAATAGATACAATTTCTTCCTAATGGGGGAAGATTGATCCAGGTTGATATTGGTGGCCACCAACATGTTCCAAATTCCAACTGGCCCATCTTGACAATTTTTAGTTCAACATGTTTCTCTACAATGGGGACAATTTTTGTAATCGTAGGTTCTTCACTTACAAGGTTGTTATGAATCCCTACACAAAATCCAGGTGGATATTGGTGGCTTCCCACCTATTCCAATTGGCTTATTTGGGAAATTTTAATGTCAATTCATCTTTCTATACTTCTAGGGCCATTTTGGGGCTCTAAAAAGTGCTTCCTGGGATTTCCACAGTCAAACTATAGATAAAGTCAAATTTTGACGGCATAATGTGTAGTTCTCGAAAAGGCATTTCCAACAGTATATCACGTGCCTAAAACAGATGTTGTATTCAACAATTATGACTCTGGTAAGTTAATTTACTAACTTACCCCAATGGGACCCACATGACTTTTGGCGCTTCATCTCCTAGGGTTAGGTTTTTGGATGTCTAGGGTTTGGGAATTCATGTTTATCATAAACATGCCTTCAGATCTTCATTGTAATCATATTCTTGTGAATGAGCATAGTCATTGCATCTCTTCTCAAAGATAAAGTTTCCACCATTCTAGTGATTCATGCACTTTGTATTTTTACAGTCTCTGCACATTTATTTCATTAATAGAAATCGATCATGTATTGTTGTATTTCTCTATTTCTAGAACTTTTTATGTCTATTTCATTTTAATATATCTTCTTTCATTTCATTTTGAAAATAATTTGGATCAAACGGGTTCTCGGTTATTCTTATATGAAAGTTGGATTTGTTCACTCTTTAATGCTCTACATTCTTTTTAGTATTCTTGGACAATTTTCTCACCATTCCTAGTCTAAATACCCTAATCATGCGATATTGTTGGTTTTCTAAAACCAAAAATTTTTCTAGTTGATTTTATTAGCACGTGATTTATTTTAATGGCTTTTAACTCAGAAGGTTCACGAAGATGAAACTGATGATGTGAGATATTCGACTCTAATAGAATGCAAAGGAATGAGATGCAATTTTTTCTTTTCGATGATATGCATGTATTCGAAGGAGAGGATTTTTATTCTTGCTAGCACAAGTACTCAAAAATATGCAATGTTTAGTTTCTGAGAGAAAGATGATGCAAAACTACTAAGCAATTGTTTTTAAAATCCAAAATGCACATGCAAAAATAGCTCTTTTCCAAACATGTACCAAAACAAATTTCCTAAAGAATGCAAAACATTTATTTGTTTGATTATGTATGTAATGAGATATGCAATTTCTTCTTCTTCTTATATTCCAAGTAAAATGAAAGAGATATATGTTTGAAATAAAGAAATACGAGGCAAAAAAGAAACCAAAGAAAGTGCACTAAAAAAATGATGAGAACTGAAAGAAAGCATGTGTGAGATAACTTGTTCAATCAGGGACTTGAAGATGTAAAATTGATCCAGATTTTATGAGAAGAAAAAAATGAATACAAATTATTAAATTATGATTAACATAGAATAAAAGAGATACAATAAAACTAGTTTTCTATTCAGTAACGAAATAAGTTGAAATTGTAAAATGTAGTGGAAAACAAGCTTGTTGGAATGGTGGCGGCTTATCTGTGAGAAGAGATGTGACGGTTGTCCTCATTTGCAAGAAGTTGATTACAATGAGGCTTTGAATACCTTTTTAAAATAAAAAGAAATGTCAAAAACCCTATCCATCCAGAAACCTAACCATAGTAGATGAAGTGCCAAAGGTCATGTGGGCCCCGTTTGGGTAAGCCAGTACATCAACTTCTCGGGGTTGTAACTTTTGCATACATTCTCCATTATACGTTCATGATAGCCCATTGGAAATGTATCATCGAGGAGATTCATTTTGGGGGCTCAATATGTCTTCCTCTATCATTGATAATCTTGATCCTAAAAAACCTTCATTTAGGCCCTCAAAATGGCCCTGGAAGTTAAAACTGCTAAAAATAGTAAATTGCCAAAATTGCTAGAAACCTATTTTGAGCGAGTTGGAAAAGGTGGGTGGACAGTGATATCCACTTGGATCAATAATCCCTCATTAGGAATAAATGGTCTCTATAGCATTGAATTCCCCCATCAGATGAGGAAATTTCTGTTGAATTTGGCCCCGAGTGAACCATTTTCCTTAGTGGAGGAGTTGTCCTGGTTTGACAACTCAATAAAGTTGGATCCTTTGTTGTTGAGTGCCCTTGATCTACGTGTCCACAATATGATCACTGGATTATTTTTGCATCCAGTCGAGGTTGAGATATGTTGGTTTCAAATTCTCTGCTATCTCTGAGGTGTCCAATAATAGTGGGAAATATGGCCGAAGGAGAGCCACGTTGAAGACTGGGTGCAAGCCAAGGAAAGGGGGAATGTTGAGCTCAAAATAATTGTCACCCACAAAGTTGGTGATGGTGTATGAACCATAACGGAGTGGGTGAAGCTTCTAATGGGGCCCTATAAGGCGTTCTTTCTGCAAGTGTAACCAAAATTTATCTCCCACCTGAAATTTATGTGGCACCCAATGTTGATGATGGTGCTTCTTATACTTGGCATTAGACTTATGCAAAATATTACGAACCTGTTGGAGGATGTGTTGGATCTTCTCAATGAACCAGGTGGATTTGTCAACTTCTGGTGGAGTAGGGGACAAGTCAGACAAGGTGGTCACCACGAGTAGTGAAACATCCATGGGGCCCAATGGTTGGAATCCCAACCCCACCTGAAAGGGGTTGTGGCTAGTTGAGCTATGAAGGGCTCGATTGTAGATATGTTTGACATAGGGAAGACTCTCATCGCATGTGAGAGGGTTTTTTTAATTGTACATGCGCAGGATATGTATGATCATATGATTGATGACCTCAGTTTGGCCATCTGTCTTGGGGTGGAAGGTAGTGGATTTGGTGAGCTTGGTATCCAGCAGTGACTAGAGGCTCGAGCAAAATGTGTTGGGGAAGCAATTGTCACGGTCTGAGATAATAGTTTGTGGGATCCATAAATGTACCCATACTCATTCAAAGAAGATCTTGGTAGTGGCTTCTTCTGTGATATTCTTCTTGCAGGCGGCTAGAATCACCATCTTGGAAAATAGATCAACAACCACAAAAACATAGTCATTTCCCCTCTTGTTGGATGGGAGGCATGACATGTAATCCATTGAGATGGATTCCCATGACCTATTAGGATTATGAAGAGGGATGTACAGGACCTATTTCTTAGTGGTTAGTTTAGAAATAACACAGGCGGTGCAGGACGTGATATACTTTCCGACATCCTGTTGAAGTTTCGGCCAGTAGAAATGTTTTTGTAGCACTGCAACCATATTTTTTATGCCAAAGTGTCATTCCACTTGACTGTAGTGATCTTCCCAAATCAGCTTCTCATGTCGCTTGATGGAACACAGATATGGCCCAGATGACACAACAACTCATGTTGAAGATGGAAATTAGTGACCACTGAGTTCGTGCCCAACATTTGGTAGGTGGTGGAGAAGTCAGGTTCTGTCTCGTAGAGCTGGGGCTATCTAGAAGTCTCGTGGCCACAAGATTCTAGCATCATGGTGAGTGTCACGAATGGAGGTCAGTTGAGGAAATCAACAACTCAGTTGGTACTTCCTGTTTTATACTTGATGTTGAGGTGGAACTATTGTAATTATGTGGACCACTTCTGATGGAGGTCATTCTTCAATTTTTCGTGGTTCTGCATGAAATATAGTGTCTTTTGATCAATGTGGATGACTGTCTCCTTCCCAAGAATGTAATTTCTCCACTGGCGACAAGATTTCAAAATGATACTTACGAACAACATCTGATAGTGTCTCACTATGATATGCCATGGGGTGGTCATGTTGAGTGAGAATGACACCCATAACATATTCGGAAGCATCTGTGTCAATCTCAAAGGGATGTTGCAGGTCCGGTAATGAAAGTACTAGGGATGAGAAAAAACGACTCTTAAAGTCATCGAAGGATTTTTTTTGGGAAAAACATCACACAAATGTTTCCTTACCGCCACCCCTAGTTACTTGGCCGAGGGCCCATGCGATATGAGAGAATCCCAACACACACCTGCTATAGAAATTGGCAAGGCCCAAGAATATTCTATGTTCAGTGAGTGTGGTTGGGGATGGCCAGTCACGAATGACCTAGATCTTGGATAGATCCACATGCACACCATGTCGATCAACTATGTAGCCTAAGTAATGGAACTTGTCCATGACGAAGGATCATTTTTCCAAGTTTTCATATAGTTTTTGATGCCACAGGGTGTGAAGAACCTACTGAATATGTTGCATGTGCTCTTCCCAAGTATTTTTGTTTATGAGGATGTCATCCAGATACAATACTACAAAAGTATTGGTGAAAGGTTGTAGGATATCATTCATCATCCTCATAAAAGTTGTCGGAGAATTTTTCAAACCAAAGGGCATGACCAACCATTCAAAAATACCTTTTGACTTGAATGAGGTATTCCATACATATGTTTGTCCTACTGGGACCTTGTAGTAGCCATAATTGAGATCAATCTTACTTAAGTAATTGGCCCCCGTGAGTTGATCAAGTAGGTCATCGATTTGGGGAATCGGGTACCAGTTTCAGACTGTGATTTTATTCAGGGCCTGATAATCAATGCAAAGTCGCCAGGTCCCATCTTTATTCTGCACTAGCACAATTGGGCTCCCACAAGTCGATGATTTGGGACGTATGTGCCCCCTTTGGAGCAATTCTTGGATCTGCCTCTTGATCTCCTCATTTTCTAACATAGAGCAGCGACAAACTAGCCCATTGGGTAGCAGTTCACCTGGGGTCAGATAGATGGGATGCTTGACCTAGAAGTGCAGAGGTACCCTGGTAGGAGAGGAGAAGGTATCTGAGTATTCTTCCACAACCTTATCCACTTGATTCTATTATGTGGAGATATTGGTTGTGAAGGTCCTGGATGTGGCTGCGATATTTCTCTCACTCTGAGAGAGAATCATGAATAATACAAATTTCCCTGTCTGAGAGATGACCTTCCTGCATTGCTTGGCAGCGATCAAGGAAATAACACTAGGAGGGACTTCCTTTTGTATCATGTACAATTTCTTGTTCAAAGTAATAATAACACTATGAGGCCTAGACTCATATACAACATGATGTTTCCATCAATAAGGTTGGCCCAAAAGAACATTACAAACATCGGGAGGATAAACGTCAGATAATACCTCGTCTTTGAAGGGATTGATGACCTCTGTTGAGATGAGGTTCTTCTAGCTACCATTATCAATGACGAAGTGTAGCAGGCTGCCTTTTACCCACATATGTGAATGGAAGAGGCACTCGCCTTCTTCTTGCTCATCTAGTTCAACAGGCTGGAGCTTGGTGGTAGCAACGATGGCACTGGGTTCCGCATCATTGATCCTTCTTCCCATTTCTGGTTATGACTTGGAGTCAAAACCCACATTTGATTCAGAGGCTTTCACTTCAGCCACCATCAACTTCTTTGAGCAGCAGTCAACAATGTTATTCCATGGGCTCTTATGGAAGTCACACCACTTCCTGGTATCTTTCTTTGTCTTTCTGTTGTCCTTCTTTACTTGTGAATTGGATTGGTTGTTCTAATATTTTCCATCTTTTCTCTATCCTTTCTTCTATGAGTTGGGGCCTCCCCTTCCTGTCTTTTGTTGTGAGGGGTTCCCAGGCCCAAATTTCCACGTCTTTTGTTTGAGCTTATGCTCAATTTTGACGACATATTGGTAGGTCGTGCCCAAGGATGAGATGTATAGAAATTCCATTTTGGTATGGATGTATCTATGCAGAGCACCACGATACTTGAGCACCAAATGTCATTCTGAATATTTGATACCTAGCCTGGCCTGTAGTGTATTGAATATATTTGTGAACTGTCGCACTGCTTGGTTTCTTTCTTGCTGCAGTGTGGTCCATTTGGTATACAAGTCATCATAAATTTCGACAGGGTAGCATTGTTACTTAATATCATCTCTAAAGGATTCCCAGGTGGTTGTGACTGTAAATAAAGAGGGTTCCCCTGTTTCCTTTTGCTCACAGAAAGTTTTCGACCAATATTTTACATGGGGAACAACTTTGAGGAGTGAAAAAGTAATCTTTTCTCTATTCAAAAAGTTATGGACAAAAAAGTACCCTTCCAGTAGATTCAACCACTTTTCTACAACATATGTGTAAATATGACCTTCAAATATAGGAATATCGAAGTTGATTTGTAGCTTGAAGGGGGTGGCACCTCCACTCGAGGAATATGCGTCGCCTGTAGGTAGTTGCCAAAGGATTTGCGTGAAACTATCTATCATCTTTTTCCTCTGTCGCGTGAGGGATTCCTCAATAAATTTTTTGAAATGATCTCCTCTCCCATCATATTTATTTTATCCTTCCATTAGAGGTCATTTGGGCATGCAAGAGATTTTGTTTTCAAGAGAAACAAGCTTGAGACTCAATTCTTTGTACCCTGACCTCGTTGGGGACATGCATTAAGACGAAAAGGATCATATCACTATGATACCACTGATCCAAATTTTATGAGAATAACGAAATGAATACATATTATTAAAATACGATTAATACAGAATAACATAGATACAGTAAAACCAGTTTTCTATTCAATAATGAAATAAGTTGAAACTGTAAAATGCAGCGAAAAACAAGATTGTTGGAATCATGGAGGCTTATCTCCGAGAAGAGATGTGATGGATGATCTGAAATCCTTTAAAGGGAATGTCAAAAACCCTAGACATCCAAAAACCTAACCCTAGGAGATGATGCACCAAAATTCATATGGGTCCTGTTTGGGTAAGTCAGTACATCAATTTCTCGGGGTTGTAGCTTTTGCATACGATCTATGTTTTAGGTGCATGATATCCCATTCGAAAGGTTTCATCAAGGAGATTCATTTTTGGTTCTCAATCATTCTTTTGGATATCATTGAGAAGCTTGATTGCAAAAAACCTTCATTTAGGCTCTCAAAACGGCCCCGTAAGTTAAAATTGCTAAAAATAGTAAATTGCCAAAATTGCTAGAAAACTGTTTTGAGCAAGTTGGAAAAGGTGGGTGGCCACCGATATCCACCTGGATCAAAAATAGAAAGAAGACAAGAAATCACAAAAATCCTCAAATATGAGAAAGAATAAGCAATATTTGAGGATGGGTTGCGGTAAAAGAGAGAGTCCTAATCATTAGAAAGTGAGATGTTTCAACAAATACAAAAGGGATCAAAAACAAACAATCTTTGCAAATTCTAATTGATGAAAACTCCTAAACAATCTAGAAATATGACAACTTTTCGAGATGAAGATAAACCAACTGAAAGGTAGGATGAACCAAGGGATCTTGGTAACCCAAGGGGACCATACAATTTCACAACTAGGAAAAGTGTGCAAACTCAAATAAGGAAATGAAATGAGTAATAAATGTTAATTCCTCATTAAAATAAAATTCAAAGATAGATCAAGAGACTCTAGGATAAAAGGCTCTCAACAACAAACTAAGCAGAACTAATAAAAAAGTCATAGATTCACCAAAAATGAGAGACTGACACTCATGTTACCAAAGGAACAAATTTCTATGGCACTCCCTAGGATGAGTGCTAGTCAGGCCAGTGGTAGCCTAATGTCAACTGCAGGGGAGTGTTGATCGTAAAAAGTCATGAAAATGGATTCCAAAAAATGAAACTCATTAGAGACTCAGTCAAGGGATCTATAAAATCTTCAATAAAGAAGAGGGAATGGGAAATGAATCAGAATCAAGTATCAAAAAATAAATATCTAATAATAATCAAGGATTCAATACAAACCAAAGGAAAGACTTGTCAAATTCCTTTCCTAGTGGAGTCACCATTTTTCTATTATGAGAAATCTTACCCTACAAACAGGATAATCTCCACTTTGGACCAGGACCCCTTCTTTGGTCGAAAAGATAGAAGAAATAAAATGGTTACTACTTTTCCTTTAAATATAACTCAACCAATCAAAAAAGAGAGAAGAAGAATGTGGCATACCATATTGCGCAGACCATCCTCGTTGTTCCAATCCATGGGCTTGATCTCCAAGCTCGTCAATAAAAATGAAGTGCTACAATGACCAACGAAGGAACTATTCCTCCTACTTTATATGATTAGATAAATAATATCTATCTACAAAGATTGAAATGACAATATACAAGCAACTGTAGCACACATGAACTTGAAGGGAATAGGCCATGTTTATATCGATTTGGAAAACAAGTTACAAGAACTTATAATCCATGTCCAACATTGCAGTACCTCGTCCAAGTTCTCCTCGTCCATCCCCTTGCATGAATCTCTTATGATCATAATGATGATAATTCAACAATTTTCTTCCCTCTTCACCATGGAAATACCTTCAATATATAATCTTGAGAGGTTTAACAACCATAAGCTAATTATGGAAATGGTTGACGATATGGCTCCTTAATTTGGGATTCAATAGTAATATAGATCCATAGTATAGGAGTTGAAAAAAACAACATCATCCCTTAAGAGTTGTCCCTTAGGAAAATGTGGAAGATCCCATATTTCCCTCTAACCTCATTGGATCCCCCTTAGAATGGGAGATAGATCACCATTGGTACCCCTTAATCAAGGCAGGGGGAGAACTAACACTCCCTCAGCATGAGCAGGGGAGCACTACCCTTCTAAAATTCCCAAAATTGGTCAAATTTCCCAAGAAAAAAGGTTTGGTTCCAGACCCCAAATGGTTGGTTTTCTCTTCCTCACTACATTTTGGATTGTGAAAAATGTATTTCATGGTTTCAATGGATTGCGACATTAGAAAATTGAATGCAAAACTTGGTAAGGTGCATACGACACTTGAGATAGTGCATGGGACACTTAACAAGGTGAATATGTCAATTTGAGAAACTTGTGACACTTTGATGTGTAACAATTTTGTTAAGAGATTTTGTGGAACTCACACGAATTTCTAGTGCCCTTATTCTACTTCCCATTACCCTTCTTTGGTGGTGGTTTAGACTGGTTATTCTGGGAATGGACATCCTTTTTCTATCATTTTCCCTAGGAGTTAGGGCCACACTTACCACACTTTCGTTGTTGTGGATCTTCAAACCCAAACTCATTTTTGTTATACTCCTTAAGTTTCTTCTGAATTTTGAAATCATATTGATAAGTATCTCCCAATGATGAGATGTCCAGAAAATCCATTTTAGTTTGTATGTACATGTGTATAACCCCATGGTATTTTAGAACTAGATTCAATTTGAAGTCTTTAATACTTACATTTGTGTGCAAGCTATGGGATTTATTTGTGAACTCTGGAACTGTTTGTCCCCTCCATCGATGCAGTGTTGTCCATCTCATGTACTGGTCATCATAGTTTTTAATAGGGTAATATTGTTCCTTGAGGGAATAAAAGAAATCCAACCAAGTGGTTCCTATCCCAAAACTTGAAGATCCATCCATGGCATGTTCCTCACAGTTAGTCTCCCACCAAAATTTGACATGGGAAGGACCTTAAGGAGTACGAAGGTGATATTTTCATCATTGGAAAAATTTTGGACAGAGAAATAACCCTCCAACATACTTAACCATTTTTACAAAGCATCAACATCTATTTGGCCTTCAAATAAAGGCATATCAAAGTTAGCTTGTATATTAAAGGTTGTCACAACTCCGAAGTTATTTTTGGTTAAAGATGCTTTTGTTGTTGTTGGGACTCATTGAAGGATCTAGGATAAATTATCCATCAATTGTATTTCTATGTTCGAAATACATTGAGAGATGTGTTCCCAGATCACCATAGTTTTCATGAATTAGGAGGTTAGGTAGGAGAGTAATGTGGAATTTATTTTAAAATATGGATTTAATATGGGTATATCTAGGTCAATCCAAGAGGAAGTGTTTTTCATCTTCTACCCGCTTAGTGTCACAAAGGTGACAAGTTCTCTCATCCCATCATGTTTTGGGAGTTGTCCAATACTCAATTTTACTATGTATCTCATGAGAGTTTGTTCTTATTTTAATAATGTTGATTTTCTTCTTTGCGCTTCTTAAAACTGAGAGGTATTTTGATATTCTAAGTTAGGGTTGACCACCTCCTTGTAGTATCCTAATTTCCCTTTATCCACTAATTTTTATCACACCACATATTCTCCTTAAATTTATAAGTGATAATATTTGTAATGTCATCGATATTTTACATGATGGCTTTTTCTTGTATTCACAAATGATTTAGAAAAGATTTGACATCTTTATTCCATATTCACTTGAGCCACTGGTTGTTTTGGCTAGAGTTCGAACAAATTTTGGGGATCCTCTTGTCATCAATGTTGTTTATCTTGTTCTTGTATGTTAGGTATCTAATCATAGAAATTATCTCAATGGGGTAAAGAATTTATTATATGAGGATAGGATATGTTTTAATTCCCTTAATTTTGAGATTAAAATTTATATAATTATTTTGGATATGTTCTATCTTTCTCCAGGATTCTCTAGATATACTGCAGCCCCAAAATTCACATCCATATAAGATAACTAGTGTGATGAGAGTGTTAAACAAGATTTTTTTCTATCCCAAAGCAAAAAGTATGTTGATTTACAATTGTTTTTGAGCCCATAATAAGATTTCCACCCTCCATTTATCCTTTTTTCAGTGTTATAGTTCCAATTGAGCTTGTGAATATTGATTTGAAGATACATGTAGGAAGGCACTTCCTCGAAGATATTGTTGTCATAAATAAAGGTATTGTAGGTGATCCTTTTGTATTTAGTTATCATAACCTTTATTTTTTCAGTGTTCTCAGTCATGCCCATGCTAGAGAATAATTCCTTGATGGGTATTAGTTTCTTACCTTGGTCATAGGGACTCTTTTCCATAAGAATAATATCATCAACATAAAGGAGTATGATGGCTATATTAGCAAGATTAGTGCCAAAATAACCTTCTTTTTCCAAACAATCTTCTAACTTATCAATATAGAGAACAAAAATAACATGAGATAGGGGAAAACATTGCTTGGCTCTTATATCATAGTTAATTTCTTCCAGCCATCCCTCAATGTTCCCAAACTTAGAAATAAATTTCTCATATAGACCTATCGCAATATCTCTTAACTCGAAAGGATATTTAAGCTCTTCTAACCTATTCCATAGGTTAATCCTGCGCATAGTGTAAAAATATTTTTTAAAATCAACAAAAAAACAGAGGAGAACGGTTTTATCATTACAACACTCCTTTGAAATGATCCTAAATGTAACAAGGTGTTCCACAATTGAATGGTGGCCTCTAAACCCAGCCTGGCTTCTACCTCTCTTTCAATCGATTTTTGGCCATGCGTTGATCTTCTTTTGCAAAATACTTCCATATGGATTAGCTAAAATGGGTTTAACTATGATGGTCCTATAATTAAAGGGATTGATTTCATCTTCGCTTTTAAAAATATGTACAATGAGTTTTCTAGTCCAAGGTTTTTGGAAGCCTTGTTGGATAGCTAAATTGAAGAGCTTATGTATTTGAGGGATGATGGTAGGTCAATATTTTAAAATTTCATCTTGGTAACATTCAATGTCCTTAGATTTTCCTTTTGAAAATGACTTAACCCCAAACTTAATGTCTTTTATAGAAAACACTTTATCCTTTATAGAGTTGTGTGG
>ML777586.1:890382-901535 GCA_009831015.1 Picea engelmannii | reverse complement strand
GTCAAGGTATGTTCGTTAGATTGTGACAATGGGATATGCTTGTACATTGTGACATTGTGTTATGTTGGATTGTATCACAATATGATGTTGGTGAAAGGTTATATTCAAATGTGACACTGAGATATGTTAATTAGATTGTGATGTGGGGCTATGTTCATCACATTGCAACGTTGGGTTTTGTTCATCACATTTAAACATTGGGTTATATTCATCACATTGCAAAAAAGAAGTTTTGACCTAGTTTTTTGAAAAAAAATCTAGTGAAAGTTTTTTTTGTCACAAAGATAGAAAGTTTCAATTGACACAATGTATCGCATGGAAGGAAACTTCCCTATGGTGTGATGGAAATTAGAACTTTATCATAGTTTATTGGATGAGAGGTAAATTAAAACTTTAGCATATTATATGAAATATTTTGTGAAAGTCACTTGCATAAAATATTTCATTGAATATATTTTTCTCAAGCATGACTATATATGTGAATGAGGTTTATTGAGACTATAAAGATTTGCATTCACTATTTCCTCAACTATTGTATTTATTATTTCATCACTATCAATTTAAATAGTTTTTATATGATTCTACCTATTCTTTGAAAGAAATCACTTACATTAAAGTAAATATTAAAATTTATCTTTAGTGTTTATTATGTACATTTTTAATTATTTATAATTAATAATATATAGTATTTTAGTTTCTTTTATTTCAATATCAAAAAAATCTTTCCAAATTTAATTATTCTATATTTAAATATATGAAAAATTTAGAAACAAATAATTATTTTTTATGTTTAGGTTTTCTAAATTTGTATAGAAACATTAATTTCAAATTTAACTATTCTATTATAATCATATTATTTATTCAATTAAATGTATTAATGTTTAAATATTAATTGAACTTTTAAATTTAATTTAATTTAATTTTATTAAATATTAATTAAAATATATTAAACATTAAATTTATTTAACTTAAAAAAAAATTACAATTTCTATTAACAAAATCTACTCAAAAAGATTCATTAACATTTATATGATAAAAAACAATCATTATTGAACGAATTTAATTAGCATTTATATGAAAAACAAAACAACCATTACTAAACGTTGTGATTTCGAACTCATTTCAAATTAATAGTGGCGTTGATTTGAGATTCCACATTTGGAGATGGACAATTTCGGATTTCATATTAAGAGAGTTACGGATTTCAGAGCGCAGTTGTGGAACTAGGTTTCGCATTTTAAAAGTATTGATTACAAATTAATAGTGCTATTGATTTGAGACTTCAGATTTGGGGATAAGATTCCACAGTGTATTAATAATTTAGTAATGTATTAATGTAATAATTAATTAATACATTACATTATTATATTAATTAATTAATTACATTGTACACTAATGTAAATTAATATTTTAATTTATACATTAATGTATTATATTACATTATTATTATATATTATATTAATGTAATAATTAATTAATATATTAATGGTCTTTTTTCACGGCTTGTGGAAAGTTAACAAGCAACAACTACTTTATAAAAGTGGTTGATATATGTTCATGGACGTCATTAATTAGGAAATGTAGAAAATGGGCACATAGGCATATATCAACCACTTTTTTTTCCACTAAGAAAAACTCTTATATTAAGTAAATATAACATTGTTTTTTTCAGAAATTACAAAATGTAATCAAGCACAACCAAGAAGCTTATCATCTTTTGTCTCTAATACAACTTATGATCCTGTAATCATCGTTGTATACATGTCTGTGTCCACAATACAAAAAAGTTATTTCCTCTTTATATCTGAAATATACAAATTACCAGTGTAAAATAGTCGTTTGATGATATTTCTAAGAACTGATTTCAATTCTTTCAAAATTTTCTTGTTGTCCATCTACTTCCTATGCCCAATATATGCAACCTTCTTCCATAAAGAGTGCTTCCTTTGATAATCGATCAACTACCTGATTATATGTTCTGTAAATATGATGGGCTTTAGATATTATTTTCGGGACTAACTGTGTAGTGTAAGTCATTAATCTATGATCCATATTCATGAGTATTAGTCGCAACTGACCAATAATTCTCATGATTTGAATAGTCCACTTAGCACTCATTGCATCAGGATGATGGGCTTTGATTTGTTGGAATTGTCTGCTCAATGCTCTAATCTTGTTCATCCAGGACTGCAATGATATCACCTGAAGATTACTATCATTAGTATACCAATCAATAATAATCTTAGAATCACCCATCAAAAGTAACCTTGGTACTTGTTTAAGTAAAGAAAAATATAATATTAATCAAAGTGCCAACATCTCTCCTTTTGTATTTGTTCCTTTCCCACAATTCATTTTTAGTTTAAAGGTGCCTAGTAAAGGATATTTTAGTATGGCCCCAGCCCCACATTTCATTCCTCTTTCCTATGATGCCCCATCAAAAGAACCTACTACCCCACCCCAATCAAAAACTGATGGTCTATCAATTCTTTTGTGAGAAGTGTCCAGTGTTAATTTTTGTTCCCCTAGATCTTGCAGCATGTAATTGCATACTCTAATAATGTTTAGTGCCTTATCTTCAAAAATCAGCATATTCCTATGCTTCCAGACCTCCCAGTTGATGAAACATGGAATTTCATTCCAATTTTCCTTTTTTTTTGTCCAATTATATAAACTGTTTTCAAATTGTCCTCCTTGCCATTTATTAACCAGCTTAAGTTCCTTAGATAAAATATGCCAAATATTTTTTATGAACCTACATTCCCCAAATAAATGTAGCAAAGTTTCTTCACTTTCCTTGCATAGAATGCATAAACTAGGACCCTGAACACCCCTTTTTGTCAGGTTATCCCAAGTCAATATTCTCTCTTCCAACAATAGCCAGTTAAACAGTTTTACTTTTAATGGCAGTGTCCACTCCCACATCTCAGAATACCGGAATTTTGACTCTTCTCCCCTCCCCTCCAGCATTTGAACTTTGTATGCTAATTTTGCATTAACCTATCCTTCTTTGGTATCCCAAGACCACATTAAACTATCTTTTTCATATGTAAGTTCAATTCCTACATTTACCAGCCCATTTGTATATTTTATCCATTCATCTTTTAGAGATCCTACCATCCCTAAAGTATCATCATTTTTCCACCTTGTATAAAAAATTCCTTCCTGTATATTTGACCCTGCATGTGCAAGACAAGTGATCCCTTGTTCTTTTAACCTTAAAATAATGTCCTCTAATAATTTATAGTATGAGTTGGACCCAACCATAGGGTCAACTCCAATCCTGATATCATTCCCATTTCTCGTCTTCTAGACTAGCCAGTCAGTGATTATATTCACCGAAGAGGTAAGATCTCTTCAAAAATTTGAAGTTCCATTCCACTTATTTCTCCCTTGCCTAAACCAACTCTCCACAGTTTTTCTTTTGAGATATTTTTGCATTATCACCTCATGCCAAAGTCCAGGCAGCATAAGGCATATCCATAAAAAAATTGTTGCCAATGCTTGTCCAAATTTAAATATATTTTTAATACCCCATCTACCATTGTTTTTTGGTTTTGCGATCTTTTTCCAATTTGTAAGGTGCATACCTTCCTTTTCTTTTTTACCAGACCACAGGAAGCTGAACATTTTTCTTCTAATACTGTTTAGTACACTTTTGGGATTTTTTTCCAAAGATAGCCAATATACCGAAATGATTTCTAGTACTTCTTTTACTAGGATCACTCGGCCACCCAAGGTAAGCCACCTATGACTCCAACTCCGTATTCTCTTTTCAAATTTTTTCTCTAACCACATCCAATCCATTCTAGTGTAACGGGTTGGTTTGATGTAAAATCCAAGATACTTGAACCCTGTATCTAAAGGCTTCACTTCATATGAAATTAATTCCTTCAACAAAGTAAGTTCTACAGCATCCCACCCAGCTTCTAAGAAAGTTGATTTTTGAGGGCTGAAATCCATCCATGTTGCCTTGCGGAAAAGTTCCATTACCTCCTTATAACTTTCCCATTCATCCATGCATCCAATCCCAAATAGAATTACATCATCTACAAACATTAGATGTGTAATATTTAGCCCTCTAACCACATGAACCCCCTCAATCTTCTTATCTGTTACCCTTCCATGTATTAATCTACTCAACCCTTCAATAACAAGTAGAAAGCATAGCAAGGATAAAGGGCATCCTTGCCTTAATCCCCTTGAAGATTTGAAGAATCTAGGTTTCACTTAATCCCCTTGAATATATCAACCACTTTTATAAAGTGGTTGTTGCTAGTTAGCATTTATATGATAAAAAACAACCATCACTAAAAGTTGTGATTTCGAACTCATTTCAAATTATTTCAAATTAATAGTGGCGTTGATTTGAGATTTCACATTTGGAGATGGACAATTTCGGATTTCATATTAAGAGAGGTATGGATTTCATATTGCACTTGTGGAACTAGGTTTTGTATTTTAAAAGTATTGATTTCAAATTAAAAGTGCCATTGATTTGAGATTCCACATTTGGAGATGGACAATTTCAGATTTCATATTAAGAGAGGTATGGATTTCTGAGTGTAGTTGTGTAACTAGGTTTCGTATTTCAAATTAAGAGTGGTAGCGATTTCAGACTGGGCAATTTTGGATTTCAAAATAAGAAAAACCTTAAACAAAAATAAAGAATGTGAATTCCAAAATTGCCCAGCTTCAAATCTACACTTTGAATGGCGATGGAAAAACAACAATAAGCATCATCTATCAAGCAATAACCAGTGAAGTAATGTCGGTGGACAACAATATTGTTCAAACTCACTGCAGACAAGATTGTATCCAAAAATCGGAGGAAAATGTATTGTGACATGCCTGTTAAGTAAACATTTAAGGCTCGCAGGATTGTTTAAGGGCCTTGCTCTATGTAAACATTTAAAAAAGAATGCAGTGTTTCAGGCCTATTTGATATCTAAACATTTAAATAAAAATAATAAAAATTCAAAAAGACCGTAAATGATGAAAACTTTGGATATGTTAACATTTAAAACATTGGGAATAAACTGGCAATAAGACTTAGAATCTCTTCCAATAAGATCATGACATATAAAGTTTTGTTTATTATATAAAAAATAATATTTTTAGTTGTGTAGTTAGATTATGCAAAAACTTATAGTCAAAGAACAAACTGATATGAAGTCAACTAATTATTTATAGCTATAATTCCTCTACTCCTTCGACCAAAAAATGTAACTTTTCATTTTTATGATAAAAAAGAAAAAAAAAATTCTAAAGCCATCATTTTTTTACTTTTATCTATTTTCATTTCTATTTTTATTGCTTTTTATAGAACATAAACTTTTGGAGTAGAAATGGAGCCCCCTTTCTCCGCTCGAGGCCAGGTTTTTATCGCCTCCTCTTATCCATGAAGGGGAATTGGATCCTTATGGACTGAGGATGCAAGAATATGTACAAAAGGTACGGGGTTTTTTAATACCTCGGGTATCCATTTTCATTTTCCATCAAATCATAGATCCAGATTCAGTATCAGAATAAAAATAGAATAAATGAATGTATTGGATGAATAAAAATAGAATAAATGAATGTATTGGATGTGATTTCCATTTTCCATCAAATCATAGATCCAGATTCAATATCAAAATAAAAATAAAATAAATAAATGTATTGGAGGTGATTTGGGGCCATCGCATCACTAAACACTTCTTGTACAAGTCCTCGGCCATATTCTTCAAATCACCTCCAAGAAGTGTATGAAATCAAATCACCTCCAATATTTGAAAGCGATTTCTCGTGATTTCTGGTGAATATGGTGTATGAAATCAAATCACCTCCAATATTTGAAGAATATTATGTGGCCCCAAATCAAATCACCATATTCTTCAAATCACCTCGCCTGAGCCATATGAAGGAAGATGCAAGTAAAATCTTGGAAGATGTAAACAAAATCATAAATCTATATAAACCCTAATCGTGCCCTAATCGTAGATCTGTTGTATGTAAAGTTATTTCCATAAGTTGAGACTACAACCTAGATGAGGTCAATGGAGAGAAACATTAGCCATGTAATGTAAAGAACAAAGATCCAAAGGGATTGTAACTTGCATGAAGTCAATGAAGAAGAATATTAGTCATGTAAAAAAACTAATTAAAAATAACTTGTTAAAGTTAGTGATGGTTTTTTCTAATCCTTTCCATGCCAAGTCCTAAAATGTAACTAAACGAAGAATCGTGAATTGTAAAAAAAAGAAAAGTAACCTTGTATTTGTAAAAATATGTTATGTGGAAGAATTGTGAATTGTAAAAAAAAAAATAGTACATAAGTAAATGTTAAAAGTTAAGTAATTTTACATTTGTAAAAATATGTTATATGGAGATTAATAAAATACAACAATAATATAATATAGCTTAAATGGTTCTGAGTTAGATATGAAACTATACAAATTGGAGGACATCATCAGTTTGAATCTCTTGTTCCCTTGTTGAAGTTTGGTGATATCCCTTACAAGTTAGGGTAAACTAATACAAAACAAAAACTCTGGTATGTGGTGAAGGCATGGACTAGTAACTCTTTCGATATATGTGTCTCACACTATGTTCTCATAACTTTATGGGTAATTTCAATTATCTAAGTGAGGGGGTGAATTAATACAAGTTAAAATAACTTAACCAAAAAAGGAAAACCAGTAACTAATGGAGGTAGGAGGTAGGGATTAATAACTCTTTCAATATACTTGGCTCACACTATGTTCTCGTAACTTTATGGATAATTTCAATTATTTGCATTCCTAAATTTAGGTTTTTTATTTAATTATGAAAAATATAATAATTTATTTAATTATAATTTATAAAACAATTTAAAAAAATGAAATATCAAATACTTTAATTATGATATCATTCTAACATCATAATAAGAATTTTATATTCAATGTAATCAATTAATATAAAAGAAATACATTTATTCATTTTAATAGAAATGAAGTGTAAATAATTTATTTCTATTGGAGATAATCTAACATTCTTATATAATGAATAATTTTTGTAGTAAAGTGATATATAGTTTTTTGGACTTGTGTAACGGACATCAAAATATTTTCTTACTAGGAGGAATAAGGAGACCATTGTTGGATATGAAGCTTAATCATAATTGGTTATGGGAGTAGTGTGTGATTGCTAAAGAAGTAAATATTATGATGTTCTTTATCATTTTATATGGATCTACATGTTGCAAAAGTTAAGAGACAAACTCATGAGAGGAAATTGCACATTGAACATCCACTACCCCTGGCAATTCATAGAGATAGCATAGGTGGAGGTGAATTGGTACACAAACTACTGTACTTCCACATGAACTGAACAAGTTGAGGGAATGTTATAAATCTAGTGAATTAGTTGGAAGAGAGGTTCATATCCAATGACCTACAATAGAAGAAGAGAAGAGAGAATACTACTTCACGCTCAAGGGTTTTTAGGACCATTTGGTACTCTAATAATGCTAATTTATAAATACTCTCAATTCTAGAGAGACTAAGACCTCTCGATTGTCCATAGGAAAAAAATGGCATACTATTTAATACAAAGTTTGATTTTTTCTTGTTCCTTCTATTTCATATTGTTTACATTGTTAATTCTATCTATATTAAATTTTGTAGCATCTACATATTATGAATGAGTAAGTATACTACATCCATGGTTTTTGCATTGTGATAGCACCGATCTAGTTCTATGGTTGTGTTAGAGAATTATAGAACTTAGTCATACACCAAGTGGTATTAGAGTAAGGTTCAACACTAGTTGAGAATTTTCAAAATTATCATAACTAACTAGCTCGTAAGAGTTAGGTTCTTAGAGATGAGTTCCTATGCAACCATATCAGCAAGGACACATGAGAGAAGGTTGTTTTAGATTGTAATTGTTTGGAGTAGAATGGTGGAAGGAAGTGCGAGAAGAAAAGCATGTGAATGGTAGTCTACTTGAGGACTACACCACAACTCGCAAGGATGCCACCACATAGAGGAACGAGTTGAGGAGGTATGAGGAACTAGGGATTAGAGGAATGGATAAGGAGAATTGAAGAATTAGAGACTACAGGAATTGGAGATGTTGGAACTTTAGAAGATTCATAACCACAAGATAAGATGGGGGAAGAACCAAATGTTGATGAAAGCGACCTAGTTGAGAATTTCATCTCATTTTTGAAGGATAGAGGTAATGCAAGGATGGACGTTTCTTTCTACAATGGTAGTCTAAAAGAAGTGACTCTCATGGATTAGATACGAGAGATTGAGAGATACTTTGAATATTAAAATTTCCAAGCCTCTAATAGAGTTGATTCTTCAATAATGAAGTTGAAAGGACATGTTTCACTCTAATGGGATGTTACATAGAAATATAGAGTAGAAAAATAACATAAGATGATAAAACTTAGAAGAAAATGGTGAGTAAGATCAAAGAGAAGTTATTTCCTATTGATTACTCGAGAAGCTTGTATAGAGAAGTGAAAAAAATTGAGATAAAAAGAGACATCCAAGAGTATACTTTAGAGATATTGAAATTGTCACTCATATTAGGACTTAAAGTGTTATAGTACCAAAGGGTAGCAGGGTATGTGAATGGGTTGAATTTCTAGATTCAAGGTGAGATGAGTACCCATCATTTCCAAACTCTAGATGAAGCATATCTTATTTATTTAAAGGTAGAGAAAAAGTTGAATAAGAAGTGGTAGCAAAATCGTGGAGAAAAGAGTTTTAAAGGCATAGGAAGAGTGAAGCCTGCAAGAGGACTTTCTAGTGAAGGGAAAGAAGATGAAGTTTCTAGTAGTCAAATTACCAAAGGAGACAACCATGATGGCAGAAGTAGAGGGTTTGGAAGAGGTAAGGATTAATATGTCATTACTTGCTACAAATGTGAAGTATAAGAGAAAAACATATGAACACATAGAGAAGAACAATCTGAGAAGAAGGAATGAGGCAAAGAATCATGTCACACAAGTAGATGAGGCATTACTTGTGGGATACTATGTTGTATTACTTCAACATGAACACAGTGAAAACCGTATATTTCAAAGGGTTTTTCTCAAACTTGAAAAGAAAAATCTGAATGAAACTGAATAAAGGAAGAGATATTTTAAAACTAAATGATACAATTTGATAATAAATGGTGGAAGTATAGAAAATATTGCATCCATGGAGGTGATTGAAAAGATAAAATTTAAGTGCATCCCTCATCCAAACCCATATTGTGTTCCGTTACTACAATAGGGTCAGCAAGTCATCATAACTGAGTGATGCTTGTTGGGATTCTAGATCAACAACTTCAGTGACCACATATTATGTTATGTGATGGAGATGAACACATGTAATGTATTTTTGGAAGAGTGTGGTTGTTTTATACAAATGTTCTCCGTGATGGTATATAAAATACATATGAATTCAATAAGGATTGATAGATTTATAGGTTTGATCCAGGGATGATTTTAAGGATGGAAATTTATTTTAAAATGTAGAAACCTTGGTGAATCCTACTAATCCTTCATATGCCAACTATAGATATTTGGCGATATTTTTGTAAAAATGTTCAAATTTCTAAGGATTTTATATAGTTTTTATAAAATTTTGGCGATTTTTAAGGTAAAATAATTTTATCCTATAGAATTTGGGCGAATCATTTTTAAAATAGCGAATCTCGTTTTTGAAAAATCCATGGAAAATTATCCCATGAGCGAAATTTAGCCCCTAAAATCATCCATGGTTTGATCCAATGGTAGAAGACACAATAGATATGAGGGTGAGTGAAAGTTGATGATGGTCTCTCATGATGCGTTAGTGGCAATGCAAACATTGAAAAACAACAATTTGTTAACTTGGAGGGATTATTCAAGGTACTTTTACAATGAATTTGAATATGGTGTAAGAATATGAAACGTAGGAAATTGAATTATCTTTCCAAATATACAACTATTATTCATAGGCATTGTGAATAACTAGGTCACATTTGATTTTTTTTTCTAAAAGTGGTATCTTATTTTTCCAACAAAATATAAGGTATATGTTTCCGTTCATGTAGGTGTTGAGTTTCTTAATGATGGAATTTCATTCCAAAAACTTGTATACTTGTAGAGAACCTGTTTTTCTTGTGTCTTGTAATTTTTGGAAATTTTTAATTTTTATTTTATATTTTTAAAATTATCAAAGTCAACATATGCATGAAATTACAATGTATTTTGTTTGTGCGGGCTAAAAGGGTCTTAAAATGATAAGGAAAAATGTTGTTTTAGATGATAGGTATCGGTCTGATATTGTGTCGCATATAACTCATTTGAGAAATGGTTAAGACAAGAAAAAGTTATAGCAAAAATAAGAGAGGTATGTATTCTAGGATTTTGATACATGTGAAGACAAAAATATATTAAAAATAGTAAACAATAATAATTAAAAAAAACCATTATATATTTGAAATCTGCATATCCAACTCGATCTATGTCTATAATTTCATCAACAATTGAATTGTTTAGCCTATAGAAAAATATCGACAAAGATAAAGATATAGAGGGGTATTCACAAAAATGGAGGTTTTTATGAATTTGCAGACCGAACCACTAGGTTTACCATCCCAAACCTAAGTCTGAGTCAGCCAAGTCAACATACACCTTGTCAATCCCTCCCAAAAAAATTGAATTCAAACAAGTGTGCACGCACTCCAGGAGCATGCACGTGGTCCTAAAAATCATTTCCTTCCTTCTCTATCTTTGTCCTCCCTCTCCTACATGTACCCACCTCTCACTCTCACTCTCACTCTCCATCTCTACCCCCCTTGTTTGTATCCTTCTCTCTCCCTCACACTCCTATACATGGTAAGACCTAGACATGGAAATATTTAGACATCAAAAGGCATGGAAAGACCTAGAGCTAGACCTTACCTTGACATGACTTAGATTCTGACACCCACTCCCTCTCTACCCCCCCACACACACCCCCCCTCTTCCACTCTCCCTCTCTCTCTCTCCCTCTCTCTTTCTCTCTATTTTCCCCTTTGTCCCTCACCCCTCTCCCTTCCACCTCTATTCCACCATTTCTCTATATCGGTGTTGTTATTCTCAGTCTCTCTCTCTCTCTTACCCTCTTTCTCTCTCTATTCCCCCTCTCTGTCTTCCTCTGTAT
>ML777586.1:855626-890323 GCA_009831015.1 Picea engelmannii | reverse complement strand
ACCTCTCTCTCTACCCCCCTCTCATCTATCTCCCTCTCACACTCTCACACACTCTCTATTAACTTATGATTCCTTGATCTATGTCCCTCCCACACACTTTCTACCCCCCTTATATGTATTCCTCTCTCTCCTTCCCACACTTTAACACACTCACTCTCTACCTCCCCTCTTTGTCTTCCTCTCTCTCCCTCCCACACTCTCTCACACACACTTTCTATCCCCTCTCTATGTCTTCCTGTGTCTCCCTCCCATACTCTCACACACACATTTTTTATCCCCCCTCTATGTCTTCCTCTCTCTCCCTCCCACACTTTAACACACACACACTCTCTACCTCCATCCTTTGTCTACCTCTCTCTACCTCCCCTCATTGTTAGTCTCAGTCTCACTCCCTATGCACCAGTTCCTCTCTCTATTCCCCCTCTCTCTCTCCCTCTGTATCCCCCCCTTCCTCGCATTATCTTGCAACCCCCCTTCTATGTCTCCCTCTTTGCTTCCCTTCCTCTAACTATTCATCTCTCTACCCCCACTCTCTTTCTCCCTCTCTTCCCTCTCACTCTCTATATCTACCCATCCTCTTTTTCTTTCTCTCTCCCTCCTCCTTGTTGATGATTGCAACTATGTGAGACATTCTCCATCTTACAAACCTGTGAGGTGTGGATCATTGCAACTATGTAAAGTCTTTCTCTCATCTTACAAACCTGAGAGAAATTTTCTAAGAAGGGTACATGGTTCCTTCCTTTGACAGATATGGGAATGTAGAGATGACCTCCTCCATTCATAGATTTGAGAAGAAATCCATATGGTTATTCAATGGAAAAAAATATATGTTGAGTTAGGACGTGCCTTTGGCTGAGCACAAGGTGAACATGTGAAATCCCAAAGTGTTGGGTGCATCATCATGAGAACATAAATGAAGATGATGTATTAGCCTCCTCTGAGTAGTAGAGTTGACAAGAAGACTCCAGATGATTCTCTTGTCAGTGGAAGTGGGAAAGAGGATCTGTAGAGTGGATGTGCCTGTGGATGAGCATAGGTGAACGTGTGAAGACTTGGTTCTTCTGTGTAATGCAGTGAATCAGAGCTATGACATCCCTATGGATGTGCCCCTAGTGGATGAGCACTAGTGGGTGTATCAAATCCTTTTCTATGTATTGTTCAAGATTCATACCTACCTGTAACCCTAATTGTTATGTGAAGGGTACAGGTCGGCCCCACCTCAATAATAAATGTAAAAGATATTTAATATTAATATTAATA
Organism: Picea engelmannii; assembly: GCA_009831015.1. Classification (NCBI taxonomy): domain Eukaryota; kingdom Viridiplantae; phylum Streptophyta; class Pinopsida; order Pinales; family Pinaceae; genus Picea; species Picea engelmannii. The sequence goes on along the minus strand of ML777586.1, from coordinate 889,063 downwards.
ATAAATTATATAGTGACTTAGAGAGGTCGGAGTTGTTGATCCAATAGACACCTTTGTTGATTGGACAAGTCTAATATAAGTAAGGGATGATTCCCCATTGTGGAATCATATCTTCCTTGTGAGTTTGGAAATTTTAGCAAACACATCTACTTGGAAAAGGTGCGCACCTCTCTTGGGTGCTAGTCTTATAGGGTTTGAAGCACCCTCTTATGTGCTAAGGTTTGTCTTGATGGAGGTATTTCTCTTGAAGAATATAGAAAAGGATTTGGTTGGGTTTTCTTCCCTTGTTGAGAAGGGTTTCCCAGGATACTTATTGTGTTCTTGTGCATGGTGTTTCTTCTTGTGATCTTGGTTGCTGCAACATTATTGTTTATGGTTAAGTAAAATGATAAAATGAAATGAACTCCATGCTTATCCTAGTTTATGAAAAATCAACATGATATCAGAGCATAGGTCTTGAATAACCCAATGCACAAGCTACAAACTTTTATCAACCATCTCTGCTCTTCTGCAGAACTGTACAACCCTCTTAGGGTTTCCAGAAAATACGTACGACCTCCTTCTCAGTGATCATACAATCCTTAATACTTGTACGTTGTGGATAATTTTGGAATAGAAGAGTACGGCCTCCTCCAGTGCATCTCTAGAGATGCTCAAAGTGACATTCCTAGCATTTTGAATTTGGCCCTAGGGTTTCACAAATTTCTGCATAAATTTTAGAATTAGGGTTTCTGCACAAACTCATTGAAAGAGATATTCATCTCACAAGTGTTCTCCTATATTTCAAAGGCTTATTTTTGGCAGTCATAAGTCCAATAAAACCTAAAAGTTCTAGCCTAGCATATCCATTAGGTTTTCTAGCCTATTTGACAAAGGGTTGTGAAGAATCTAAAAATATGATGAACAAAACTATGGTGGAAGACAAGCTTGATGAATCAAGAAAACCTCAAAGTTCTTGAAATACAAGACTTTGTAGGAAGACTTATTGTGGGTAAAGGGTTTACCAAAGACAACTATCAATGAATGGAAGGAAGATGACATCAAGAGAAGGAAGCAAATCATCTACTCAAGCCATTACATTGAAAGGGCCAAATTCAAAATAACAAAGATGACAAAAGGTGACACCATGACTATCTTCTTCATAAAGATCTCAGAGGATAAAGATCAACCAAGAACAATCAGTGAAATCATATCAGTATCCTCAGGTATGCACTTATATATATTATTTGTATCATTGTCATGAGTGAAATTGCAGGAGGAAGGAGCCTTTGTTGAAGTCATGGATCCAGAGGGATCTTAGTGAATTCAGAAAAATAACACACTCAAAGTAAAGACTCTAGGTTTGATTGTTGTAATTGGAATTCCTCTAACCTATATTTCTAAAAGTTTTCTACATTACAAATAGGTGTTGTAGTTGTGACAATATTACTTAAATTGTTTTGATTCTAGAGATGTACTCATTATTATCCTTTAGGATATATTCTTGTGTTGGTTCTGTTTGTCTTCTTGTTCCAGATAAGTTAAACAAGAAAAGAATATTCTTATCCTTCAGAGGTAATCACTTGACTCAGAAGGAGCCAAAACCATTTAAGAAATAATAAGAATAGAACTATCATTTAGACAACCAATGCTAAAAAGCATGATTAGAATCCTTCTAGGATTCCATGGGAAGAAGCATGCATGACACAATATATGTGTGGAACAAGAGTCTTCACTAGACTTTGAAAAACATAACTCCCCAATAATTCTTCACTGAAATGAATCCTGAGATTGAACACTTCAATTTATTTGGGTGCCCAATGTATCTTCATGTACCCCAAGAGAAGAAGTCCAAGCTAGATCCTTTATAAAGAAAGGATACAGTAAATCTTCAAAGACATCCCTAGTCAGAGATAGATTGATACAAGTAGATACATTGTCCTTGAATAATAGACATTTTTTCAAAGACTTAGAGAATCAGAGATGGATATTGACAGTGAGACAATACCTTCTCCCCCTTCAGAAAATCAGAGGGAGACAGACATTACTCTAGGTTATCAGGTTTATACAATTGATATGTTCAAATATATTGCAGTAGGGCATAAAATTCCTACCTAGACACACTCTGCAAGAGGCAGAGAAGAATACAATCCTCTCAAGGCACATTCTGAGAAAGCAAAAGAGATTTTCGAGCCATCCTTTAGTCATGAGCCACTTCATTGATGCTGAGACTCCTTGTCTTAGAGAAGAAACAAGAGAACCAGTATGGAAAAATGCCATAACAAAAGAATACCAATATATCTTAAAAGAATGATGCATAAGATATTATTCATGGACCAGAAAGGAAAATCTATGGTAAAGCATGCAGCTGATGAAAGTGTCAAGAAATACAAAATGAGATCTATAGCCAGAGGTTTCTCACAAACAGAGGGAGTTTTCTATTTTGAGACACTTACATCCATGAGTTGGAAACTATATCAGATAGATGGATTCCTGATAATTTTGGATTTCAACCAGAGTGTTGTTGATCCAAACCTATATCATTATAGTGTTGGCGACAAGAGCCTGATCCTGATGACTTATTCAGAAAGTGTTGTTGTTACAAGTAATCCTTGATTTCAGAATTTGACATGAAGAATCTGAGTATGATTCACTACTTCTTGGGACAAGAAGTATGACAGATGATCGATAAGATTTTCCTGAGTCAAGGAAAAATATACAATGAAAATATTAAAGAAGTTCAATATGACATAATGCAAAATCCACCGTGATGGATTTAAAGAAGAATATTATTGATGATTCAGACGATATTGATCCACAGCTGATTGGATCACTAATGTATTTGGTCAACACCATACTTGATTCATGCCATGCAGTGAATGTGCCTAGTCATTTCATGAGTCAACCGAGACATACTCACCAGACAAACAAAAAAAATGTATTGAGATATATACAGGGCATAGTTGGATATGGCCTAAGATATGCTTCCAGTATAAACTTGATTTTGCAGGATATGCCGATTCAGATTGAGCATAAAGTACATTGAACTGGAAAATCACATCTGGTTGATGTTCTATTGTGAAGTTTTCCATGGTTTCCTAATACAACAGGAAAAAAAATATGTAGCCTTGACTACCACAGAGGCAGAGTATATAAGAATCAAGTGTGTGAAGCAATGTGGCTTCAAAATATTCTGAAATATTTACTTGACCATGAGATGGATCCTATGATGATAACCAAGAGCTATGAGTAAAACTCCTTGAGAACCCAGTGTTTCCTAATGGATCGAAATACGATGAGATGAAATATCCTTATTTCATAGATATGATGCAGAGGAAAATCGTACACATGCAGTACCTTTCTACACATGAGAAGATTGTAGATATCTTCACCAACTTAAACAATGGCTCCCTAGTTGAGAGGGAGTGTCGATAACTCCAGCCAAGACAAAATTCTCATAAAGAATGCCTCCCTAGATGAAAAGGAGTGTTGATGATTGCAGCTATGTGAGACATTCTCCAGCTTACAAACCTATGAGGTGTAGATCATTGCAGCTATGTGAAGTCTTTCTCTAAGCTTACAAACCTGAGAGAAATCCCCTAAGAAGGGTACGTGGTTCTTTCCTGAGACAGAGATGGGAATGTAGAGATGACCTCCTCCAGTCAAAGAGTTGAGAAGAACTCCAGATGATTATCCAGTGGAAAAATGATCTATTGAGTTAGGACATGTATGTGGTTGAGCACAAAGTGAACGTGTGAAATCCCAAAGTGTTGGGTGCATCGTCATGAGAACATAAATGAAGATGATGTATTAGCCTCCTCTGAGCAGCATAGTTGGTAAGAAGACTCTAGATGATTCTACTGTCGGTGGCAGTGGGAAAGAAGATCTGTAGAGTGGATGTGCCTATGGACAAGCACAGGTGAACATGTTGATGGGTGTTATATATGCATTAAAAACACACTGAAAACCCTCAATTAAATTGTCAACCCGGGGTAAGTAAACTTAGAGTTGTAGCAAAATATATGCCAAGGTAGAAGGGTTGGTAGTAGTATAGTCTAACTAAGGAAGTGGCTATCTAAAGGCTAATCTATTCAAGAAAAGTTATCTAATGAGCAAACCCTACTAAGAAACTTTAAACTATGTAACCTAAGTACTTTTGAACCAAGGATCGATGGATAGTTCTAGGAAAACAAGTGAAAATCTTACCTGAAGCAAACTAGTTCAATTATAACAATAAGCAAAAGAAAACTATTTAAGCATAACAATAAACAAATAGCAAAACCAAACTACTTTAACTATCCTACCTAAATTCAATAAACAACTATCCTATGAAAGAAAGTAAATAAACAAGCAACTATACTATCAAAGCAAGAATAGACAAGTAAGCAATTAAGCTATTAAAGCAAGTAAACAACTAACTAACCTAGGACAACTTCTACAACAAGTAAACTAAGTAAAACTACTCAATAAGCAATTAACTAAACCAAAAGACAAGTGAAGTCTATTCTTAATACAACTATTTCTAATTTACAAAAGGAAATCTACTTAATTGAAAGAAAGAAGAACTAGCAACTAACCTTTAATCTATGATAAGAAAAATTGAAGCATAAATAAAATACAATCTAATATTTAATCACACATAGGGTTAGTGTATAAGTTTGCAAACTTGTTCCTACTAACTACAAAGTTACTGCATATTAACAAAAGCCTTCATACTAACCTCCAAAAATAACTAAACAGTTGAACTATAACAACAAATTATATAACAAAGGAAAAATAGCAATTCATGTACACGAAATGAGATAAAAGACATCTACGCTATGGAATTCATAAATAAACTCATAGAAAAGTTACCAAAATGTTGGTGGTCCCCCCAGCAAGTCGTGGTCACTTCTTAAAGGCACACCATGAACTCAACAAATCGATTTCACCATTAAAACTCAAAAACACAATTTTATATAATTCTGGCAATGGAAAATGGCAAAAACTGAGGAAAAACATATTTGTCCCTAACACACTACTTCTTCAACTACTTTTCTATTATATGACCACCACGGTGGTATTTATAAGATTTACAGACCAAGAGGTTGACCATTGGAGGGTCGAACCTCTTCTATAAATAGTAAATTACATTAATGGTGCCCTAACTGCCGAAATGGAGCGAGCCAATAATTTCCCTGTGCAACAACCCAAACTGAGTTGTCAAGAGTTCAGTAGCTAGAGGGGGAAAGCACGGGCAAAACCCATGTTCCTGATTTGCCCATCACTGGCCTCCAATACCATAACTTCCAAATCGCCCATCATTTTTGTGCAGGATGGAGTGTCGGACGAAGTGTTGGACCGGATATCAGATTGAGTACTGGATGGAGTGTCAGACTCAGTGTCAGAAGTAGAAACATGATGCGATTTTTCCCTGTAACACCAAAAAATGTGAATTAGATCTCTAAAAACGTAAAATCATACTGAATCATACTCAAGATCATTATAAAACATGAATTATACATACTTGGTGTGGATCATAGTGTTTTGGTAGAGAATCCCTTCAAAAACTTCTCCAAAACATGAAAACACATATATACATTCGGCAAAAGTATCTAATAAATGTCATAAAATGGATCATATCTCGGGCCCAACATTACCCCCACACTTACGATTTTGTAGGTCCCACTGTAAACAAAAAGAAATTACCCCTCATGACTAATCTTGTTGAGGAGGATCAGCTTTGAAGCTTCTCCTTCTTACTGTGAATATTGTGCCTTATGCCTCTTGTGTTGCTTCAGTTGTGCTCTGAGGTTGCGGTTGGATTTGGTCATCTCATCAAACAATCATTGAAGGGAGTTTACCTTTGCTTGGAGGACTACATTATCATGATGAAGGTGTGCATCTATCGTTTTCCTTTCTTCCAACTGTTGGAGGAGCTGAGAATTATCTTTTTGTAGCTTCTCAATGGATGGGGTAGAATCAATGATCTCAGAGGAAGGCTTAGATCCTTTGAGAGATGTGGACAATCTATCATTCTTAGGATCTAGAGTGGGCATGGTTGAAGTAGGAGTAATAGGGGATTGATAAGGAGAGGTAGGATCTGATTTTGTCTTTCTTTGTGGCTCTAATCCATCCATAGAAACTTCGCTAAGTCTCTTGTGAGGGCTCTCAAGATCAGAGGACACTTGGATAAGATCCGAAGCAAGAAGGGGTTTTGCATAAGGTTTTGTTCTTGTGCTTCGGGTACTCTTTCGAAAGGGTCCTTTACCAAATCGATTGGCTCCACCCCTATTTGTGGGAACGATAGGAAAGTCTTTTTGAATCACTTCTTGGAGATTTTTAGGTGTGGGATCAATATAGATTGAAGGCATTGGGGGGTTAACAACAGGCTTCTTTTGATCTTTACTCTTGGTATTTTTACGCGATGAGGAGGCAGGGGTTCCAACAAGCTTCGTGTATTGTTCCAATAAGAAAATGGTTTGTGCAAGGGTATTTGGAGTACTTGGAGAGTAGGGCTTGGGTGGAGAGACAGTCCTTAGGCCAAGTGGCTTTTTTCCAGTCTTAATTGTCAAGTAAGGGTTTGCAAATTGATAGATAAATTCAACCCAAGTTTTCCCCTGTTTCTCTAATTCATCTAGAACAAGGAGTTTGATTAAGCCATGGTGAAAGGGCCTATTGTGGGGATTAGTTACATTCTTCCTCACTTGAGAGGACATCTTCTCTAAGCTCTTTAGAAAGTAGAAGGGAAAATTCAAAGGTTTTTTAAACTGAAAATGAGCTAGCAATCTGAAATGATAGGCTTTCAAAGTGGAATATTTGCCTTCGCATGTGATCAACCTCATGATGAATATGAGAGGGTTGATCAATTCCTCCTTTATCCATTCCTTAGAATATCCTTTTCCTCCTGAAATGTTTTGGAATTCGGTCTTAAAAACCCTGTTATAACTTGAGCATAGTAGCTGGTGGTTTTTGAACCATCTATCTCTCATTCTTGGAAGCTTCGTGGCTACAGTAGTGGACTCTTATGAGACCTCAAAGGAAAGAGACCCCACGTTCATTGTCTTCCCGTCAAAAATGAGGTAAAATTGCATGGATATGCCATCATCATGGCCTTGCAAGTTAGACAAAAATGGCCCCCAGCCTGCGCACAAAAACACCTCTCTGCATTGTGCAAATAGAGGAATGGAAAAAATATCTACATAGGAAGAGGGTTCATAACTCTTAGGCATTGTGATGAGGTGAAGAAATAGATAGAGGAGAAATTCACCAAGAGAGGGTGTGATTGGGCCAATGGATGGCACAAATTAAGCATGAGTTGAACACGATTTGAACAGGGGAAGAAATGGCAGAGGCTGAATGTGATTTCTTAACACAGGGCAAGGAAAATGGCAAGGTGAATTGGGATAGTAGGTTACCCAGCGCGTATTTGAATGCGCCTATGATGGAGTTGGTTGCACACATGTGCACACGAGCTGCCATGTATGGGAGATTTCAAATTCGAAGGAACATTTTTTTGGGGCAAGTTTAATGATGTGCAGTTAGATCAATGTCCAAGTCTTTTGACTTGGACATTTGATCATGAACATTTCCAAAGTTTTCATCCTCACTCTTAATTTCCTGCAACCAATTTAATTGAATGTCATTGATTCCTGGTTGCCTGGAATTGTGGACAGTTACTGGTGTGTAATTCATATGGCACTTCGTTCGACACCTCATACGGCATTTCATACGGCACCTCATATGGTACTTCATACGACACCTTTGTGTTAAATACATGTTTACCTCCTGTAATGGATAGCCTACAATATTGAAATGTTTTTGACAATCAAAGTGGTTAATGAGCAGAGGCAGAATGCTCCCTTGTTGTTGATTTTTCCATCATGTTCACTCAATCCTCTTGCATAGGACATGTAATGTCAAACCTACAATGAACAGGTTATAGCAAGCATGAGACATGTAATGTCAATCCTACAATGTACAGCTTGTAATGAGAAATAAACCGATAAAAGTGGTATGTAATGAGAAATAAACCGATAAAAGTGGTATGCTAAGTATATGTTCAACAATTTATAGCACACAGGAGTTTAGCACTTCAAAAATAAAATGACTAGTAATGTAATAACATGTATCATGGAAATAATACAAAAATTATTGCAAAGATTTATTTCTCCAGGCAATGATCATTTGTCAGCTCATGAACCCCTCCCCCACACCTAAGTATTGTGACACCTCACAATCAAAAGTATAGGAAACCATTCAGTTCCTCCAATAGCCGAAGATTTATAGTATGTCAGGTGTAAATATAAATTTCACAGACCGGTATGATGAAACGGTTAGAAGATGGCCCCACCTATAGGATAAGAGATCCTATATATAGATAAGAAGAGGTAGGCAAGAGAGTTTCAATATATTCTTAGAGTTAGTTCCCAATGGAAAGTTTATGGAGTTCATTAACCTTAGCTTAACCATACATACTTCATGTTAGCTTTGTCTGCAATTAATTTTGTACATCAGCACAAGTTTAAATTTATTATTTATTTTGTGTCATATTACCATCCTCGCTTGGTAAAATGCCCTGTTTCCAGCAAGCATGTTCAATACTTCAGCGGGTTTACCTAGTCATAGCACATGATGGTACTCGCTTCCAGCAGACCTGTTCAGTATCTCGGCGAGTTGGCCTCTTCAACCTCAAAGACTGGTCCTCCATATTTTAAGATTTTAGTATAAGAGTGCTTTATGCAAGAAGATGGGGGGACAACTCTGAAAACAACTTTTTTTCTTTTTTTTTTTAATTGGGATGGTATTTATGTTAGAGGATGACTTTTTGTTATATTACTTAGTGATTTTACCGATGTAAGGGGTACTTAAGTGGATGTGGCCTATCTAAAGATATGATATAATCAACCTATTTAGTGTGTAGTGAATTGTACCATTGAGAAAGAACGGAAAGGTATCTCTAGGCTCAACTCACTTTCTTATTTTGTAGTTATTGTGATGTTTCCATTACTAACCGCTAATTAGACCTCCTTGTTACTCATTGATAAAGACACTTTACTCACTTACTCAGGTTTCTTGGAAAAACTGTACGAGAGACCTCTAGGCTTGATAGTTATGGTATCACTTCCTTATACAGTGGCGAAGAGTTTCAAGAGCAACTTCTTTGGAATGCCTTAAGAAAATAAAAGTTTTCGCAAAAATATGGCTAATTACAGTAAGTCAATATTCATTTGATGCTTAGCAGACAACAAAATTCAAGTGTAACAATGTTTTGAAGAAAAAATCCTTCTTTTATATTTCCTTGAAACTGTCTACTACTAGTGAAATAAATACTTACAGAAATCTCTAGAATTGCCTTATTAACAAAATTCAAAAGAATATTTACATATGTACAGTATAAAATTCATAAAAAATTTCAAGGACAAGGGGGCACTTCGCCATCTACTAGGGCCAATGCCTTGTTCGTTGATATGACCTGTAGAAAATCCTCTTTGGAAATGGGCTTATGATAAAATTTGAGTCAGTGTCCATTTACTACAAAGGAGACTTGTCCATTGTCAATTGTTTTAGTTTGTACAACTCCATTTTCATATACAGTGTCTACCTCGTAAGGGCCCAACCACCAGGTGGTGAGTTTTCCTTTGAAGTTTTTGAATCGAGAATCAAACAACAGAGCCCAATCACCAAGTTGGAAGTGTTTCTTCTTAATAAACTTGTCATGCCACTTGCTCCTCTAGTTTTGGACTAATATTTTTCGTTGGATGGCATCTTGCCTGATTTAATCCAACTCATTCAATTGTAGGGCTCCTTTCTTCTAAGCCTCATCTAAGTTCAATCCCAATTCTGCGGAAATATGGAAGGTCTTTACTTGGAATTCTATTGGTACAAGTACTTGTTTCTCGTACACTAGCTCATAAGGGGTATGCCTAGTGGTGTTTCTCTAGGTCTGGTATGCCCACAAAGCCTCTGGGAGCCTATCAGCCCAATCCTGATTGTGTAATTGAACAGTCTTGGTCAAAATGGCTTCTAGAACTTTTTTTGTAGATTCTACCTGACCATTGGCTTGCAGGTGGTATGGAGAATATTTATGGTATTTAATCCCATATTTCTCTATTATCTCTCTCATCAGCTTGGAAGTGAATTGAGTGCCTTGGTCTGTAACAATTTCACGAGGGACACCGAAGTGGGTAAATATGTCTTCATAGATTAATTCAGCAAAAAAATTCTCTATATCCCTGAATAGGGCTTTTGCCTCTACCCACTTGCTGACATAGTCCGTACAAACCAAAATATAGTTATTTTTACGGGACATGGATGAAATTAATCCTACAAAGTCAAGGGACCATTTTTCGAAGGGTTCTATCATAACTTGGGCATGCAAGGGAATTTCTTCAACTGATGTAGGTCTTCCTATCCTTTGGAAACTATCACAACTTCTCACATACTTGGCAGCATCTTTGAAAATGCTAGGCCAATAGTAACCCGAATGTAACACCTTATATGTTGTACGTTTGTCAGCAAAATTGCCACCACATGGTCCATCATGAAAACTTTGTAGTATCTCTGGTACCTCATCCTCTCGGACACATCTACGAATAATCGAATCAGGACCTATGTGAAAAAGGTCATGACCAACCCAAGATTAATTAGCACTATGTGTAATAAGTTCCCGCTTTTCATGAGGTGAAAAATGAGACAGTAACTTCCTAGTAGCCAGATAGTTTGCCATATCTGCAAACCATGGGGTATTGACAGAAAGGGAAAAGAGGTGCTCGTCTAGGAAACTATCATCTACAGGGATATCATCATCCTTATTTTTAATTCGGGAAATAAAATCAACAACCGCATTATCCTTTCCAAGTCGTTCAAGCACAGTGATATTAAATTCTTGTAATAACAGGAGCCACCTAGTCACTCGGCCATTAGTTATGGGTTTGTTCATGAGAAATCTAATGGCGGAATTATCTGTATGTACGAATACTTCGTAACCTGTAATGTAATGACGGAAATTTTTGATAGCATGAAAAACTGCCAAGAATTCCTTCTCGGTAACTTTGTAGTTTAGCTCGGCAAGGGACAAGTTCTTGCTCACAAAATAAATGGCATAGGACTGTTGGTCCTCTTTCTACCCTAATACCCCTCCTATTGCGGTGTCGGAGGCATCCGTGGATATATGAAATGGGAGAGTTCAATTGGGCCCTCTAAGAACTGGTGCCACAGATAGCTTGTCTTTCAGGGTTTCAAAGGAAGTTTGACACTGCTCAGTCTAGACAAAATCAACATCTTTTATTAATAATCCAAACATAGGTGCAACAATCTTTCTAAATTTTTCAATAAACCGTCAATAATATCCGGCATGTCCAAGAAAGATTCTCACCTCTTTCTGAGCCTTGGGGGGTGGAAGTCTGACGATCACCTCAATCTTTCTAGGATCGAATTTTATCCCTTAAGATGAAACATGATGTCTTAGAACTACTCCTTCAATTAACAACATTTTACATTTTTCATGACTTAGAGATAGGTTCATTTCTTGGCATATGATAAGGACTTTTTCTAAGTTGTCTAAGGCTTCCTGTTAAGTGTTTCCATAAACTGTGAATTCATCCATGTAGACCTCCACACAATCATGAATAAGATCGACAAATATCCCTAGTACTGCTTGTTGAAATGTGGTAGGAGAATTACACAATCTTAATGGTAAGACTTTATAGGCATAGGTGCCCCAAGGAAAAGTAAAGGTAGTCTTGTCCTGGTCCTCGGGTGCTATAAGAATCTGATTGTACCCACTATACCCATCTAAAAAGGAAAAATACTTCTTTCCAGACAAGGTATCTAGAACTTGGTCAATGAAAGGGAGAGGAAAGTAATATTTCAGAGTGGCTTTGTTGAGTTCTCGGAAATCAACACAAATTATCCATTTCCTAGTCACTTTATTTGGAACCACTACAAGAAGGGATACCCACTTGCTGTCGGAGATGGGATAAATAAATCCGACATTTAATAACTTTTGGAACTCCTCCTTTACTATATCTTTAAGTGCAGGGTTCATCCTTCTCTGGGGTTTCCTAACAGGTGTTACTTACCCCTGGGTATATATGTGATGGATACATGTGTCAGGGTGTATACCCTTCATGTCATTGTATTCCTAGGAAAATGCTTCTGATTTTTCTTTAAGGATACTTACTAACTATTTCTGTTGGTCTGCATCTAGCTTAGAGTTTATATGTAAAAATTTCCCTGGACTAATCTCATAGGACATAGTATAACACATGGAAGACTCATATATATCGAACATAAAAGATGTCGAAGACAAAATGGATGGGTCCAATTGTTCCTGAAATTCTTCCCCAAACATGTACTCAAATTGGGGAAAAGACTATGGAAAATCTACACATGTGATTGCAAAAATAAACTGGTTTAGCACATTTTTTGTTGTGTGCTCCTGAAGTGCCCAAGCATGGTCACTTGGTAATATGGGTTCTTCCCAGTCCTCATTCTCGTTTGGAAATTCAAGCCACCGTATATTATCCATAATAGGTTGAGTTGGAGGGTAAATGGTGAGCTTCTGGATAGAGAGACCATTTGAGATGGTCATTTCCCCCTCTCTACAACTAATAAATGCATTGGTTGTGGCTAGTCAAGGTCTTCCCAAAATGACGGGATGGCCTTTGGTAGGATCCTTTGAGTGAATGACAAGAACATATATTGGGTATTCCCATGAGGCTAAAGTAACCATGATATCATCTAAAATTCCTTCAGGTATAACCCTGGTCTTATCTGCTAATTCCAAAATGGTTGGGGTAGGTTGAAGAAGAGGTTGTAACTATAATTGTTCCAAGGTAGTAGTGGTCATAACATTGATGTCTGCCCCTAGGTCTATGAGAGTGTTTCCAATGGGGACCTCATTAATAGTTATGGTCACTATGAGGTTTCCTGAGTTCCCATATTTTGATATTTTTGGCTGCTCTGATATGTATTCGGAAAGTCCTCCTACCAAATGTATTGTAGGAGGGTCCTTTTGCTTCCTATCTAGCTTCTTAATATACAATTCTTTGACTACCTTACTGTAGATTGGAATGTTTTTAATGGCTTGAAGCAAGGGAATCTTGACACAAATATTCTTCAATTCATTCAAGATGTCAAATTTCGGTCGAGTAGTAGGTTTCTCGATTACCAATCAGACTGGATAAGGAGGGACCTTCGTCATTTGTGAAGGTTCATTTTGGGGAATCTTGGGTTCTTGGTTCTTTGGGATAATAACATCTTCCCACCTAGTGTCATTTGTGGGTTGTTTGGTGGTCTCTTCTTCTTCTTCCTGGATGACTATTGAAGGTCTTTGCCTATCCATCACTTTTCACGATCTTAATAGAATTTCCTGTAATGGAACAAAAGTAATGACATACATCGGGAAGGCCTACATCTCAACATTGTGAAGAGGTTGAGGGGGATTATTATTGGGATTCGGCACTGGTTGTGTTGGTAATAGTGTTGGTCTCGGGGAGATTTCATTGTTATATTGTAGCAGTTGTTGTTGTGGAATAGGAGGTAAAGGTGGTGGAACAAAACCTAACAAAAGTTGCAGAGTGTTCGGTGGGAACTGAGGATAAGGATGGTTGGACATGGGGATATGTGGAGCTTGAGGGTTTCCTTGGTTATTTCCCCCTCTCCATCCTTGAGGCCAAGGATTTTGGTACTTATTAGACCAGGTTTTCCAACTTGATGAGTTCCACTGTTGTTGTTGTTGGTAATAGGGTGGAGCTTGAGATTGTAGATATGGGTATGTGGGTTGGTTTTTGGGCTTCCATGGCCTCGTAGGTGCATAAAAGAAATCCAAAGGATATCCACTCCTATATATGGCTAATAAACTGGGAAATGATGGACATTTATCAGTTGAGTGGTCTTCCATGCAGAAGCCACAAACTGAAATGTTATCTAATGGGAATTCCCTTGAGGAATTCTTCCTCCTGCATCTTGGACAATATATGCTCATTGCTGCATTTTCCTCCTCCTGTTTCTTTTTTATTTTGACAGTGTCCAACTGGGAACTTATTGTGCTTAAGATATATATCTTGAATTTTTCTAAAAGGTTCCCTATCTATGCTCTCGTGATACCACCTGAACTAACTGGTTTTAAGACTCTATTATAAGGGTCCTAAACATTCTTTCTTGTTTTGGCTCTACTCCTTGAGTAATTTTTACACATTTCACATATTTCGACAAATGGTTTATGGGAGATGTCACATGATGCCATCAGGTTAAGCCTCTATAGATATTCTTATGAAATTCCCTTAAGGAAAAGAGCCCTAACTGCATCCTCTGGGAGGTCATGGTATTTTGACTTATGGGAGATATAACCAAATAGTTCCATATAATCTTAGAGGGTCTTGTCTTCTAATTTTTGGATTTTAAAGATGTCATTACAAGATTCCTTTGTCTTGTAGTAGTCTTGGTACTTTTTAAGAAAGATATCCTTCATGGCTTCCCAAGACCTAATGCTGGATTCCCCCAACCCCATGAACCATCTTAGTGCAGAGTCTTTGAGGGCGGTTGGAAAGAGTTTTAGTTTCTGGGCATCTTGTATGTAGTTGTAGCTCCTACACAAGATGTCAAATTCAAATAGGAAGGTGTTTGGATCTTCAGTGTTTTTACCATAAAAGGTAGGTAGTGTTGAGAGAGGAATATTCTTCATGTTGACATTTGGATTGGTGTCCAAAATTGGAAACCCAAAGGTATTTTCGGTTTGGTTTCCAGTTTCTTATTCCTCCCCATGTCTTACATTGTTATGATCCTCCTAATCATCCATGTTGGTTTGGTTTCCAAAAAGAGAGTACCTATGTGGTTTTATCTTTGAAGAGAACGAGGTTTGTCTTTGATGGAAAGGTCTTCCTACTGATTGGATATCTGGGACTCTACTCGAGCCGATTGAGATTATTGGTGCCAAATTTTCTATGTCAGTTTAAGAGATAATTACGTTGGCTGAATTACCAAAAAAAATATTCACCTGTTCAGGGTCTATGATGTCCTCAAATGTAGGATCTCCTGGTGGTGGTGTAAAAGAAAAGGTTGTATTGTTTGGTTTTGTGGAAGGCTCGAGTGGTCTTTCCTCCTGTCTCAATACGATTAATGCTTCAATTTCTTGTTCTATAGTGCTCCCTATGTTAGTCTCTTAAGAGACTACCTTATCTCTTTGAGTTGAGCTAGCTCCTGTTTTTCGGTATCGGTCTGTGAATTTTATAAGTGGATCGTCGCTTCCCCCAAAAAGATCAGAAGGAACCTTGGCTAAAAGGTTTGATTTAGATTTAATGTATCTACCTTTTGGATCTCTAGGTCTATTCATCAAAAAAACAAAAAGAAAAATAATAACTACCATTGGGTTTGGGGGAGCCTGCAATAGAAGATGCGTAGGTTCTTACATCTCGTCTTAAAGATCCCCCGCCACCAATATAATGCTAAGGCTTAAAAATGATCTATTTCCTAACTATTTCTTACCTTGAGACAACTCCCTAGCAACGGCGCCAAAAATGATGGGTGTTCTATATGCACTAAAAACACACTAAAAACCCTCAATTAAATTATCAACCCGGGGTAAGTAAACTTAGAGTTGTAGAAAAATAAATGCCAAGGTAGAAGGGATTGTAGTAGTATAGTCTAACTAAGGAAGTGGCTATCCAAAGGCTAATCTATCCAAGCAAAGTTATCTAATGAGAAAACCCTACTAAACAACTTTAAACTATGTAACCTAAGTACTTTTGAACTAAGGATCGATGGATAGTTCTAGGAAAACAAGTGAAAACCCTATTTGAATCAAACTAGTTCAATTATAACAATAAGCAAAAGCAAACTATTTAAGCATAAAAATAAACAAGTAGCAAAAGAAAACTACTTTAACTAGCCTACCTAAATTCAATAAAGAACTATCCTATGAAAGAAAGTAAATAAACAAGCAACTATACTATCAAAGAAAGAATAGACAAGTAAGCAATTAAGCTATTAAATCAAGTAAACAACTAACTAACCTAGGATAACTTCTACGGCAAGTAAACTAAGTAAAACTACTCAATAAGCAATTAACTAAACCAAAAGACAAGTGAACTCTATTCTTAATAAAACTATTTCTAATTTACAAAAGGAAATCTACTTAATTGAAATAAAGAATAATTAACAACTAACCCTTAATCTATGATAAGCAAAACTGCTCTTTAATCTACCAAAGCAAAAGACTATCTATCCTACGACAACAATAAAACTATGTTCTGATCTATGAAAAAAAGAAACTATTTTTTAACGTATGAAAACTCAAATATAGTGTTGATGATTGTGTCAATGTCTCCGGTGTCTTATAATATCACGATGGCACTTAACAATGAAAGATAATTCAAGAGGGATAAACTCAATATTGACTTCAATAGCAAAGTGAAAAGTGTGAATTAGGCAATCCAAGGAAAACTTAGCCATTACAGAAACAACATCAATTACCATGCATATCCATGTGATTATGTAATCATGCATTAACCATCAACTGTATAACGAGATTATAAAATTCAATTGCACTCTATACTACATAAGAAAACTCATAACTAAATTCAATCATTAACTAAAAATTGGAATTGCAACCTAAATCTAGGAAAGAAATTGCATAAAGTAAAACTAAGCTAGACCTATTTCAACAATTCAAATTGCAAAATGGAAATTGCTTGTAAACATAAATTTAAACATGATTCTAGCATATAACAAGTAAACTAATGAATAAATTACTTAAAAACTAGTTAAGCAAAATCTAAACAACAATTAAATAGGAAATCTACAAATAAAAACTGAAGTTAACCCTATCTATCCACTGAAGCCTTGTGAAGGAAAACATAAATTAAAATAACGTTCTACTATGTTTCAAACTTGATTTTAAAAGCATAAATAAAATACAATCTAATATTTAGTCACACACGGGGTTAGTGTATAAGTTTGCAAACATTTTCCTACTAACTACAAAGTTACTGCATATTAACAAAAGCCTTCATACTAACCTGCAAAAAGAACTAAACAGTTAAAGTATAACAACAAATTATATAACAAAGGAAAAATAGCAATTCATGTACCAGAAATGAGATAAAAGACGTCTAAGCTATGGAATTCATAAATAAACTCATAGATCAGTTACCAGACTACTAGTGCCCCCCCCCAGCAAGTCGTGGTCACTTCTCAAAGGCACACCACGAACTCAACAAATCGATTTCACCATTAAAATTCAAAAACGCAGTTTTATATAATTCTGGCAATGGAAAATGGAAAAAATAGAGGAAAAACGTATTTGTCTCTAACACAGTACTTCTTCGGTTGCTTTTCTATTATATGACCACCACAGTGGTATTTATAAGCTTTACAGACCAAGAGGTTGACCATTGGAGGGTTGAACCTCTTCTATAAATAGTAAATTACATTAATGGTGCCCTAACTGCTTAAATGGAGCAAGCCAATAATTTCCCTGCTCAACAACCCAAACCAAGTTGTCAAGCGTTCAATAGCTGGGGGGGTAAAGAACGAGAAAAACCCATGTTCCTGATTCTCCCATCACTGGCCGCCAATACCATAACCGCCAAATCACCCATCATTTTTGTGCAGGATGAAGTGTCGGACCGGGTACTGGATTGAGTACCGGATGGAGTGTCGAACTGAGTGTCGGAAGCAGAAACATGATGTGATTTTTCCTTGTAACACAAAAATGTTCAATAACATAGGTATTCCAACAAGGGAAGAACACCTTCAATAACCACTCACATAACCAGATCAAAGATCAACACACCGATGTTTTAACGTGGTAAAACCCCTACGAGAAAACATCCATGGCCCTAGCCAATGCAGGCACTTGGAGAAGTTTATTAATGCAAAGAAAAATATTACAAAGATATTTTACAAGAGAGTTTCTCACAATCGATCATCGGCAAATGACCCTCAATGCTCTTTAAATAGAGGTCATGGACCAATCGAGTTTTAAACCACAGATCAATGGTTGTTAAGATCGAGGAGAGTATGAACCGTCGGATCACTCTATGTCAGGAACATATTGTGACTGTTGGATTTTCTAACTACAAATGCATACTAAAAAAACACACTTTTACCTAACGACATATTAGACCAAGTAGATCTTAACTAACTCCTAAGTGTATAAATATCCTAACATCCCCTCTTAAGAACAACTTGGGATATGATTGAAGGATTTACAATGTTGACACAATAGGAGAAGGAAGGAGGCAATAGAGAATACCCCCCCTTAATGAGAGCTTCTTGAACTCCTAACAGAGATCGAAGTTTGGAAAACTTCACTTCTGTAAGAGACTTTGTGAAAATGTCTGCAACTTGATCTTCTGTAGGGAAAAAGAGAACTCCAATAACTTCATCATGAATGAGGTTTCTGATGAATTGCATCTGTAGCTCTATGTGTCTACTACGTTGATGTTGAACTGGGTCTTTGGCGAGCTTGATGGCACTCTGATTGCCACACCAAAGGCTGGTCGGATGCTGGTGCTGGAATCCAAACTCTGAAAGGATCTGTCGAAGACACAGGGCTTCTTGACTTGCATTATCGTTGCTCAGTACTCTGCTTCTACTGAAGAAAGTGCAATAGCTTGTTGTTTCTTATAGGCCCAAGTGATAGGTATTGAACCAAGGTTGAAAACATAACCTGCAAAAGACTTCCGATCATCAGGTTCATCGACCCAATCTGAATTAGTGAAACCAACCAATAAAGGAGTCCCCCTTAAACTGTAATGTATCCTGAACTAAACTATACCACGGATATAGAAAAGTATCCTTTTAGTTTCTTTCCAATGGTTTTCATTGGGTGTTTTCATATACCGGGCAACAAGACCAACAATAAAGGAAAGACCAGGATGGGTATGAGTCAAGTATAAGAGGCTACCAACTAAGTGATGGTTTAGGGTGGCATCAACTTCAGGAGATGTACAGGTGGCAGTAAGCTTGAATCCAGACTGGAAGGGAGAAGGGGTTGGTTTACAATCATCCATGTGAAAGCGACAAAGAAGGTCACAAGCATACTTAGACTAGGAAAAAAAAATTCCTTCATTGGTTTGCAAAACTTGGAGGCCAAGGAAATAGTGAAAAACACCTAAGTCTGTCATGTCAAATTTCTTCTTAAGGATGGTTTTCACATGGTTTAAAAGTTTTGAGTCACTACCAATAAGGATAAGGTCATCAACATAAAGGACAAGGATTATGAGATGGCTTCCTACTTTCTTGGTATAGACATTAGTATCAGAATGGCATCTAGAGAATCCAGTGGTAATAAGAAAGGTGTCCATTTTGGCATACCAAGCTCAGGGATCTTGCTTAAGACCATAAATAGATCTCTTAAGGTGACAAACAAGGCTAGAGGCATTATGGACATAGCCAGGAGGTTGGTCCATGTAGATTTCTTCTTTCAAATCACCATGCAAGAAAGAGGATTTAACATCCATTTGATGGACCTCCCATTTATGGGAGGAAGCAAGGGAAAAAACAGGGCGGATAGAATTCATTTTGGCTACAGGGGAAAAGGTTTCATTATAGTCAATTCCTTCAACTTGGGAGAATCCTTTGGAAACTAATCGAGCCTTGTGTCTTTCAACACTTCCATCTGATGAATACTTAGTTTTGTAGACCCATTTACATCTGACAAGTTTTCTTCCTTTTGGAAGAGGTACAAGTCCCAAGTATCGTTTGCCATTAAAGAACAATACTTTTCATTCATTGTTGTATCCCAATCTGGATGACTTGAAGCTTCTGCAAATGTCATTGGATCATGAATTTATGAAACTTGAGCCAAAAGAGAAGAAGCTCGTTGGAACTGTGAACGTGTCTGATGTTGATCTGAAGAATCACTGACAAGATCACCAGTTGCTTCTCGTGTTGAACGGACCCATCTAGGAAGCGGTGGAACTAGTGCCAGTTCAGGTTCAAAGGACTCATCTGGAGGAGGGTGAGCAGGCAGAGGTGGATTTTCATCCTCATTTTCATCATATGAAGAAGAAACCAGATCAGAAGAAGGCACAAACGTCAAAGATGGCTCACAGTCCGAAGAAGGCACAACCGCCGAATTAGGCTCGCAGGACAAAGAAGGCACAAACGTTGAATTAGGCTCGCACGCCAAGAGATTTTCATCAAATTTAACATCTCTTATAATAATAATTTCATTACAATGTTATTAAAGAAGTCTGCAACCTTTGACATCTTCAGAATAACCAACAAATACACACTTCTCACTTTTAGGCTGCAGTGCTTTCCTTTTCTCATCATGAATGTGAGCCCATGCTATACTATCAAATACACCGAAGTGACTTACATCTGATTTAATTTTAGTCCAAGCTTCTTTCGATGTTATATTTTTAAGAGCCTTTATGGGAGTGTGATTTACTATGTAATTTGCACAGATGATGGCTTCTGCCCAATACTTTAGACTTGATCCCTTAGATTGGATCATACAATTAGCCATTTATTTTAATGTGCGGTTCTTTCTCTCAACAACACCATTTTGTTGTGGTGTATATGGAATAGTATGTTGCATTTGGATTCCCTATGTAGTCCAGTAATTTGTAAAATTATTGTTCACATATTCGCCTCCATTATATGTTCTTAACCTTTGAATTTGATGTCCAGATTGCTTTTCTACAAGGGCATTGTAGGCCAAAAACTTGTCAAAAACTTTGCTCTTAAGTTTTAATAAGTAAACCCAAGTACGTCTGGAAAAGTCATCAATGAAAGTTAAGAAATACTTGCACCCAAAAAAAGGAGAAGAAAGTGGAGCACACAAATCATTGTGAACAAGATGCAAAGGACCCGAGGCATGCCAAGAGGCACGTTTTTCAAAACTATCCCGATGATGTTTGTTGAGAACAAAACCGGCAAAAACACCATCTCTACATGAAACAAGAGGAAGATCAGTCATCATCTGTTGATTACATAGTTGTTGCAATGAGCGATAGTTTAGATGACCAAACTGCTCATGCCAAATTTTGCTCAAGTCATCGCTATGAGCAACAAAAACTGATGAAAAGGATGATGACCCAATGTTGTCAAACTTGTACAACCTGGTAATATCATCAACAATTCTAGTTGTAAGAACATGATTAGGATATTTTAGATCCTTGATTACAACTTGGTGAGGTGACAATTCTACGGTTTTACCTTCACCTGAATGAGTGATTTGATATACTGATAGAATTTTACAAGAAAGACTTGGAACACATAATACATCATTGAATTGGCCATTTTCTACTTGTATTGTTCTAGATCCTTCAACACTAAGAGATCTATCATCACCCACAAATATTTTCTTGCTGTTAAATTCATTTAGAGTAGAAAATATGTCTCTATCCTTAGCCATATGATAACATGCTCCACAATCAATAAGCCACTTATCAAAAGTAGAAGTAGAAGGTGTATTGAAGGAGAAACTAGAAGTAGAAAGTGCATGTCCATGAGAAGAAGAAGAAGAAGTAGGATCAATACTTATGGTGTTCTTCTTCATCGTTGATTCTAAAGTTGCCATCTTCTTGAAACATTTGGACTCATCATGACCATCTTTATCACAAAAGTTGCAATGTCTGTCAGTCTTCTTATTTTTATATTTTGCTCCTTTGTCTCCATTCAGAGCAAAAGTTGTTTGAGTGGGTTTGGGAACCTTATATTTCTTGTTGTTGTGGTGAGGATGTTGCTTCTTGGGATTCTTGGTTTGATCTTTCTGTAGTGCAACTAAGGCTTTGTTGGAGGTACCTAAAGTGTTGATCACTCCAAGTTGTACAAGCTTATCTTCCTCTCTAATCAAAGCAACACAAAAGGACTCAAAAGTGGGTTTTTCATAAGCTTTCCCTAAAGCCTCTCTCATGACATAAAAGGTAGATACAAACACTGAATATGCACTACCTAGTGTAGAAAGAATAAGATAGATGTAACGCTCTTCCTCCATTTTTATCTTACATTCTTCACATAAAATTCTGAGTGTTTTAAACCTAGATAGATAGTCTCCAAGGAAAGAAAAATCACTTGGACTCAAGGTCAGTACTTGATTTTCTAACTGTTGTGCTCAAATAATAATGAGTTTACCAAACACAGATTCAATCTTGTCCCAAGATTCTTTGGGGTCATCAATTTCTTGGAGGTGGTATCTTAAATCAGGGGAGATGGACATTTCGATTAGAACACATTCTTCATCACTCCTATTAGCCCATTTGTATTTCTTATCATCATCAGTGAGTTCTTTTTCCTTTCCCAAGGTAATCCGGTACAAGCCTTTGCTTAATAAATCTTCCATATGAGATTTCCATTGGAAGTAGTTGGTGCTGGTAAGCAAAACATTACTTGTAGAAGCCATATTAAATATGAAGATAATATGGATTTAAAAACTAAAACTGATGATCTAGATGGAAAGAGCTCGAAAAGTTATGCGGTTTTAAAAAACAAGGCACTGAAAATGGACTTCTGATGTGAGAGTTATGCCCTTTTAAAAAAATTCATAAACGGTAGCCAACTGACCACGTGATAGTGTAAGTTGCTTTATGAAGTGACCCACTTTTATAAAGAGAAGTGGGGATCACTTTTACAATGAAGTTACTTTATAACAAAAAAGTTGCATGCAAAATAAATAGCTCTAAAATAAAATATTAAAGCTACTTATAGTGATTCACTCTAATACTTGAAGTGAAATACACTTTACAATTTTAGCATGAACTTTTTCAAAATAGTAACAAAAGAGAGACTTGAACCCAAGACCTCTTACTTAATAAGGGAACTTTTAACCAAATGGTCTAGCAAAAGATATTATAATGTTTAGAAGGATGATTTTTTTTTGTTGTTTTTGTTGTTGTTGTTGTGGAAAATGGCCTTAGAGAGCGTGCTAAAAAAAAACTCTTTTCACACAAAAAAAAAATTTCGCTTCTCAATGACAACAAGGGTTAGATCTTGATTAGCTTACCTAGAAGATGCACCTTTTCCTATCTGTTTTTGATTTGTCGAGATCGCACAGGGCACAGGGAAAAAAGCATACACAGATCTAAAAGAGTAGCAACCCGGAAAAAAATAATATGAAACCGAAATAAAACCAAAATAAAACTTTGCAGAAATTTAAAAAGTGCGTATTCAGGCTTTATACCTCCGGATCTGACTGCAATGGTCGTATCTTGGGAAAACAGAAACCTTTTCGAGTGAAACGAAATGTGTTCCTGATTGAAATGAGTGCTCCAGATGCAATGGAACAGTCCTCTTAGCCCATAAATGTATGAAAATGACATAAAATGGATATGAGGAAACTCAGCTTCACGATCTCGATCTACAACAGGAGGGGGTCTTCAAAAAGGCTTTGATACTATGTTTGACAACACAGGTATTCCAACAGAGGATGAACACCTTCAGTAACCACTCACATAACTGGATCAAATATCAACACATCGATGTTTTCA
The DNA here is from genome assembly GCA_009831015.1 of Picea engelmannii. Lineage (NCBI taxonomy): Eukaryota > Viridiplantae > Streptophyta > Pinopsida > Pinales > Pinaceae > Picea > Picea engelmannii. The sequence continues at coordinate 865,661 of ML777586.1, read as the reverse complement.
CGTGGTAAAACCCCTACGAGGAAACATCCATGGCCCCAGCCAACGTGGCCACTTGGAGTAGTTTATTAATGCAAAGAAAAAGATTATAGAGAGATTTTACAAGATATTTTCTCACAATCGATCATTAGAAAATAACCATCCATGCTCTTTGAATAGAGATCATGGACCAATCTGGTGTTAATCCACATATCAATGGTCATTAAGATCGACAAGAGTATGAACCATCAGATCACTCTATGTCATGAATATATCATGACCGTCGGATTTCCTAACTAAAAATGCATACTAATGCATACTAAAGAAACACATTGATAAACACACTTTTACCTAACGACATATTAAACCAAGTAGATCTTAACTAACTCCAAAGTGTCTAAATATCCTAACAAAAAAAATGTGAATTAGATCTCTAAAAACATAAAATCATATTGAATCATACTCAAGATCATTATAAAACATGAATTATGCATACCTGGTGTGGACCATAGAGTTTTGGCACAAAATAACTTCAAAAGATTCTCCAAAACATGAAAACACATATATACATTCGGCAAAAGTATCTAATAAACATCATAAAACTGATCATATCTTGGGCCCAACACATGTGAAGACCCGGTTCTTATGTCTAATGCAGTGAATTAGAGCTATGACATCCCTATGGATGTGTACCCCTAGTGGATGAGCACTAGTGGGTGTATCAGATCCTTTGTTATGTACTCTTCAAGAATCAGACTTACCTATAACCCTAATTGTTATGTGAAGGGTACAGGTCGGCCCCACCTTAATAATAAATGTAAAAGATAATTAATATTAATATTAATATTTATAATAATAATAATAATAATAATAATAATAATAAATTATATAGTGACTTAGAGAGGTCGGCCCTGTTGAGCCAATAGACGCCTTTGTTGATTGGACAAGTCTAATATAAGTAAGGGATGATTCCCCATTGTGGAATCATATCTTCCTTGTGAGTTTGTAAATTTCAGCAAACACACCTACTTGTAAAAGGTGCACAGCTCTCTTAGGCACTAGTCTTCTAGGGTTTGAAGCACGCTCTTCTGTGCTAAGGTTTATCTTGGTGGAGGTCTTTCTCTTGAAGAATATAGAAAAGGATTTGGTTGGTTGGTTGGGTTTTCTTCCCTTGTTGAGAAGGGTTTCCCAGGATCCTTCTTGTGTTCTTGTGCATGGTTTTTCTTCTTGTGATCTTGGTTGCTGCAACATTATTGTTTATGGTTAAGTAAAATTCTAAAATGAAATGAACTTCATGCTTAACCTATTTTATGAAAAATCAACACTCCTCCCTCTCTGTCTCTACCCCTCATCTTTGTCTTGCTCTCTCCCCCTCTCACAAACTCTCTCTCTCTCCCACCCTCATCCCTCTCTCCCCCCCCATGCCACTGTCTTTCCTCTGTCTCTCCTACATCTACCCCTCTCTCCTACATTTACCTCTCTCTCTAGCCCCCTCTTTATTTTCCTATCTCTCCCTCTCACACTCTCACACACTCTCTATTACCTTACTATACCTTTCTCTCTCTCCCTCGCACAGACATGTTCTACGTCCCCTATATTTCTTCCTCTCTACTCTGAAATAGTCACTCTCTAGCTCCCCTCTTTGTCTTCCTCTCTCTCTCCCTCCCACACTCTTGAAAACACACTTTGTATTCCACCCTCTATGTCTTTCTTTGTCTCCCTCCCACACTCTCACACACAGATTTTGTATCCCCACTCTATGTCTTCCTCTCTCTCCCTCCCACACTTTAACACACTCACTCTCTACCTCCATCCATTTTCTACCTCTCTCTACCTCCTCGCTTTATGTACCTATCTCTTCCTCCCACATTATCGAACATGCACTTTCTATCCCCCATTAATATATTTATATGACGCAGCCCTCCCTAACCCGCGGGTCGGGAAGTCCACGTACACAGGATCGTTCTTCTCTCCTTGGCCCGAAGAACTCTAAAACGCTCTTCTATTTCCCTTTCGGGAAAATTGCACCCACAATCAACTTTGTGAAATTCCTTCTTGTACTTTGGGAGACCGAACTTCACACATTCGTGAATCCAGTGGTCAAGCGTATTGTTTCTCAATCTTCAAAACCCGAAAACCTGTCAACGCCGACCCTTTCTCTCCTTATTTCGGATTTCTCCTTATCGCGATTTTGGTGGTCGCGATGTCGAGCAACTCGTCCCCTTGACTCCCGAAACCCGATTTGTCGAAACTTTGATACGCTCACAAGCTTTGACCTTTCAACACCCCTTTACTCCGTCGGGACTTCGGACTTCGTGATATCGCGAATCCAAATGCAATGAATTCGGGACTTCACTCCACGAAACCCCGAAATGGTCAACAGAGTTGACTTCCGTGTCGATAGGCACCACCTATCCACTCTGCTGATTCCTGTGGCCCACACGATCCTTTTGTCCCTTCGGGAGATCGCGTTTTGTGATTTCGCGATTCCCATTGCAAAGGTTACAGGACTTCCACCTACGAAACCCTGAAATAGAAATTCCCTAGTAAATCTGACGGCCCTTGTGGCTTGGATCTATGGCTTTACTCCTCCTAAGCTTAGAGACTTTCAAAGTACTCGTGGTAACTTCCCTACTCCTCCGTGAGATCTGACGACTCACGGGACTTCGCAAAATCTCCTTAGAGACTTCCGACCATTCAATATCTCCTTGACTACTCCTTCTAAATGAGCTAAGTATTCCTCCACAAAACTTGTCCACCTGCGTCACAAACTTATGACACCTTCTCAATACTTCCAGTCACAAACTTCCCTACGCTTCCCTTCAACTGTTTTGAAGGCCTTATCCTTCCTGAGCTTTCTCACAACTCCGAGTCTTAAAGAAGACTCTTGCGTGCACTCCTTGCGGCAACCTTCAAACACTTCCAAGTGTTGAACTCCTTCGACTCTGCACACACCTGCAGCAACAGTCTCTCAATGTTTTGCTCAGATTCGCACCTGCGCACTCCTTTCACGGCTCCTGTTCCCAACTGCACTTCTGAGGAAATGAGAACAAAAGAAAAACTATCTGATCCTTCAGAGACGCAACCCTAAATTCTTGTCGACGCACTCCTTGCAAATAACTTCTACTGCACTCCTTGCAGGAATCCTTGCTCAGATAGAGAAACAATTGAAACTCATTTCCCTTACTCTCTCCTCTCTCAGATTTCACACATTCAACAAGAAATCATTCATACATAGCATAAAATCAATTGCATGACAGAAAGAGTAAAACATTCAAAGATGCATACACAGAGAATAATTGAATACCATGAGTCTGAATCAAAACCTTCTTTGTATTAATCAAGAACTTCTGTACATGGAATTCTCACTACAGCTCTCTGCTTCTCTATGCTCTTGCTCTATAAACCCTAACTGTTACAATACACAATGAGGGTGTCTATATCCCGTTTCCCTCTTGCACTCTAAAACTATCTAATCTATGAAATTTAATTCTACCTACTTACATTCATTATCATAAATGCCTTCACCTAACACATACGAGAGCGAGACGCTCAAGGTCTATTTACAATATGGGGGTACGCCCTTTCTTAATTTCTACATTAAGTTTGGCACATCCAACTTCAAAATGATTCAAATAGTTTTATCATATGTCAAAATGCGTTGGCGTCTGCCCCATGCTTGCTTGACGCTGGCGATGCTCCTGCATCATACTCCCTCGCTTGAAAATTTTCATGGGCTCGTGTCCATGAGCTCACGCACTGTGTGTCCATGCTTATGGATCTCTGCTTCATTCTCCAAGATGGCATATTCAATTGGATGGCCCTTCCACTTGACCAAATATTTAAAGTATTTCTTTCGCCTGGTCTTCTTACCAACCTTTTTGTCCAGTATGCACTCCATCCGCGGCTTTTCTGCAACTGGCATATGCTTTCAACACTGCACCTCTAGCTGCTCATTTTCTGTCCCTGCTTCCTCAGGTTTATATGGGTACAAATCTGAGATATTAAATATCGGAGAAATTCCAATCCCATCGGTTAATTCAATCTCATAAGCATTTGCCCCAAATTTCTTTAAGACCTTACATGGTCTGATTTTCTTCATCTTCATTTTATTATATGTTCCTCTCGAGAACCTTTCCTTTCTCAAATGTGCGAGAATCAAATCACCAACCTCAAATTGAAGTTGTCTTCTATGCTAATCTGCTCTTCGCTTATATTCCTGGCTTGAATTCTGCAATCGTTCCTTCACCTGGCTATGAAGTTCCCTCATCGCTTCTGCGAAATATTTTTCACTAGCGCTCCTGGTCGTAGTCTGTTCTAAATATCTCAACTCAAAAATCCCTCTCAGCTACATGCCATAGACAATTTGAAATGGACTATGTCCTGTGCTTCCGTTTACTGAGTCATAATAAGCAAATTCTGCCTGTGGTAATATGTTGTCCCACTGGTTGTGGTGTTCTGTCACCAGACTTCTCAGTAAGTCTCCCAGACTTCTGTTCACCATTTCTGTCTGTCCATCCATCTGAGGATGATAAGTTGAACTAAATGATAATTTAGTTCCCAGCTTCTTCCATAAGGTCCTCCAAAAGTGTCCTACGAACTTAGTGTCTTGATCCGAAACTATGCTTCTTGGTAATTCGTGAAGTCGAATGACTTCTTTGAAAAACAGATTCACAATGTGCGTCACGTCACTGGTTTTCTGACATGGAATGAAGTGTGCCATTTTGGAAAATCTATCCACCACCACAAAGATTGAGTCAAACCCTCTTTATGTTCTTGGAAACCCCAATACAAAATCTATGTTGATTGCATCCCACGGCTTCTCAGGTATTGGCAATGGTTGATAAAATCCTGCATTCTATTTTCTCCCCTTTGAATGCTGGCAAATTCTGCATCTGTCCACGAATCTCTTGACGTCTTCTCGCATTCCCGGCCAAAAATATGGCTCATTCAACTTTGATAACATCTTGTCGTGACCAAAGTGCCCTGCCAATCCTCCACTGTGTTTCTCCTTCAGCAAATTCTCCCTCATGGAGCATTTCGGAATACACAGTTGATTACCTTTAAACAATAATCCTTCCTGGATCATGTATTCTACCCATTGGCTTCTATCTCTGAGAATTGTATTCTCAATTGCTTCATACACCTCTTTGAAATCTGGATCATCTGCGTACATGTCCCTAAGATCACGAAAACCCAACGTTTTGACTCTGAACTCCTGCAATAGAAAACACTTCCTGCTCAAAGCATCAACAACTTTGTTAGCAGTACCAAAAATAGGTTTAATCACAAAAGTGAAATTCGGCATATATTCTACCCATTTAACATGTCTCTGATTCAAATTCTCCTGTTGAGTCACAAACTGTAGTGCATGATTGTCACTGTATACGACAAACTCCTTCGGAATCAAGTAATGTCTCCATTTTTTCAATGCCTCTATGATAGCATAAAACTCCTTATCATAAGTGGAGTATTTCACTTTCGCTTCATTCATCTTCTCGCTGAAGTATGCTATCGCCCTGTCTTCCTGACTCAAGACTGCCCCTATTGCAAACCCACTTGCATCGCATTTCACTTGAAATGTCTTCTGAAAATCAGGCAACACCAAAATTGGTTGTTCCATGATCTTCCTCTTCAACAGATTAAAACTCTTTTCAGCTTCTTCTGTCCAATGAAAAGACTTATGTCTCTTCTTCACTGTGTCCATCATTGGTGCACTAATTCCACTGAAATTTTTGATGAACTTTCAGTAGAAACTAGCCAATCCGTGAAAACTTCTCACCTCAAATATAGTCTTCGATGATGGCCAACTCTTAATCACTTCCACTTTATCTGGATCCATCCTCAATTTATCTACAGAAATAACAAACCCCGGATAAATGAGCTCTGTCGTTATGAATGAGGACTTCTTCATATTTATCAACAGCTTCTCCTGCTTTAACCTCTTCATCACTGTAGCCAAATGCTTCAAATGCTCGGCCACTATTCTGCTGAAAATCGGTATGTCATCCAAATACATAATGACAAATTTTTTGATAAATTCCTTCAGGACCTTGTTCATCAATATCATGAAGGTACTTGGTACATTTGTTAATCCAAATGACATAACAAGCCATTCATACAACCCTTCATTGGTTTTGAATGCTTTCTTCCATTCATCACCTTCTCTCATGCGGATTTGATGATAACCGCTTTTCAAATCAATCTTTGAAAAGAACTTTGCTCCACTCAAGCAATCCATCAGATCATCCATCCTCGGCAATGGGAATATGTACCTGATGGTTATCTTGTTGATCGCCCTCAAGTCAGTACACATCCTCTAGCCTCAGTCTTTCTTCGGACTGAGTATTGTCGGAACAACACAGAGACTCAAGCTTTCCCTGACCAAACCTTTGTCCATCAAATCCTGGACTTGTCTTTTGACCTCCTCATTCTCCTGCGGTGTCAATATGTACGTGTCTTTGTTTGGAAAACTAGCTCCAGGTATGAGATCAATATGATGACTTACACTTATGATCGGTGGCAACAAAACAGGTAGTTCTTCCACTACTATGTCAGTGAACTCTTCCAGTAGTTCCTAAACCTCTTCTGGTAAATCATCTACTCTTGTGTTGGTCAAAACAATCTATGGTTTCTTGACCACAATGAATTGCAATTCTTCTTTCCTTTTAACCTCTGTAAGAAGTTCCTTCCCACTCATGAGAAGCACAATGCTACTTACTTCAGGTTTCACCTCCTTATCCTTGATTGGAAGCAACATGTGAGTTCTCCCATTCTTCTCTAGGGTATATGTGTTCATTCTCCCATCATGAATCACATTCCTGTCATATTGCCACGGTCTACCCAGCAATATATGACAAACATCCATAGGAATAACATCACAAAGTATCTTATCATTATATCCTCCTATCTTGAATTCAACTAAACATTGTTTAGTGACAGTTACCTGATGTCCTTTCTGTAGCCATGAAACTCTGTATGGGCTTGGATGATCAATCGTCTCCAGCTCCAGCTTTTCTACGATCTCCATAGAAACAAGATTATCTATGCTACCAATGTCTACAATGACTTTGCATACCCTGTCCTTGGTCTTGCAAGCAGTCCAAAAAAGTTTGTTTCTTTGGACTGAACTCTCCACCTCCTTCTCTGGTGTCAAAAGAGATTTTCGCATCATCAGCAATCTTCCACCTTCAACACCTTCTGCCTGAACATTCTGCCTCTGTGCTTCAGCAATGTGAGCCTCGCCTCCTTCTTTCTTTTTATCTCGACACTCATAAGACTTGTGCCCATTTTTCCCACATGTGAAGCATGTTATTACTACACCTCTTCCTCTTCCTCTGGTACGAGGAAACATGTTATTATCAGCATACTCTCCTCTCTGCTTGGTATGTTGCCCTCTCTGCTCAGCATATTTCCCTCGCTGTGAGGTTCCACCTCTCTCAGTTCGAGTCTGAGGTTTCTTCCAGTCCTCCTTGGGCTTCTGGTTTTTATCCTGGACAATTGATTTGCCTCTGGGCTGACTTCTACCTCAGCCCCTTTGACCCAGCTTTCGGCTTAGCTTCTCTTCATCTTTCAGAGCCATTTGATAAGCATCTTCCACCGTTCGGATGGTCAACATACTTATCTCATCTTGAATTTTGTATCTCAGGCCATTCATGTACCTAACAACCTTTTCATCTTTGCTTTCGCGATGACCTGCCCTAATATTCAGCCTGTAGAACTCTTCAGTGTATTCCTTCACTGACATCAGTTTTTGTCTCAGGTTCTGCATCCTTCTAAACATAGTAATTTTATCATCTTTGGGGATGAATTTCGCTTTCATCTTTGCGATCATCCTATTCCAGCTTTTGATTTTCTGCTTGCCTTGGCAATGCCTGTCAGCTTGTAGTTCATCCCACCACAATGTTGCATGTCCCTTTAATCTTGTGACAGCATGCTTGACCTTCTTGTCCTCTTCGACATCTTCATAGTCAAAGTACCTGTCTAGAGCTCTAATCCAGTCTAGAATCTCCTCTGCATCCAAGTTTCCCTCATAAACTGGAATGTCCATTTTCTCTCTTGCACCCATTCTTGCAATAGCTCTAATCAAACGTTCATTTGCTGCATCTTTGGCTGCAACTTCCTCTTCTTCATGTCTAGCAACATCTTCATTTTCGGACTCACTGATATCTCCTACATCAGCTGTGCGCCTTTGTCTTATCTCCATGTCCCCAAGTCTGGCGCGTATGTTATACAGATCTCTTTCTACTTCTGGATTTTGCACCTGCCTACCCCTTCCTCTGGACATCTCCCTTTCCTCCTCTGGAACGGGTGATTTTCTATCCCTTCTCCTTGGCGGCATGGTGAATTCTCCTTTTCCCTGCTACAGAAAGCAAAGAAAACTTTCTAGGCTCTGATACCAAACCTGACGCAACCCTCCCTAACCCGCGGGTCGAGAAGTACACGTACACATGATCGTTCTTCTCTCCTTGGCCCGAAGAACTCTAAAATACTCTTCTATTTCCATTTCGGGAAATCTGCACCCACAATCAACTTCGTAAAATTCCCCCTTATACTTCGAGAGACTAGACTTTGCACATTCGCGAATCCAGTCGTCGAGCGTATTGTTTCTCAATCTTCGAAACCCGAAAACCCGTCAATGCCGACCCTTTCTCTCCTTATTTCGGATTTCTCCTTATCACGATTTCAGTGGTCGCAATGTCGAGCAACTCCTCCCCTCGACTCCCAAAACCTGATTTGTCGAAACTCCGATACGCTTGCAAGCTTTGACCTTTCAACGACCCTTTACTCCGTCGGAACTTCGGACTTCGCGATATCGTGAATCCAAATGCAATGAATTTAGGACTTCAATCCACAAAACCCCAAAATGGTCAACGGAGTTGACTTCCGTGTCGATAGGTGCCACCTGTCCACTCTGCCGATTCCTGTGGCCCACACAATCCTTTTGTCCCTTCGGGAGATCGCGTTTCGTGATTTCGCGATTCCCATTGCAAGGTTACGGGACTTCCACCTACGAAACGCCGAAATAGAAATTCCTGAGTAAATCAGATGGCCCTTGTGGCTTGGATCTACGGCTTTACTCCTCCTGAGCTTAGATCCTTTCAAAGCACTCGCGGTAACTTCCCTACTCCTCCGTGAGATCTAACGACTCACGGGAATTCGCGAAATCTCCTCAGAGACTTTCGACCGTTCAATATCTCCTTGACTACTCCTGCGAAATGAGCTAAGTATTCCTCCACGAAACTTGTCCACCTGCAGCACAAACTTATGACACCTTCTCAATACTTCCAGTCACAAACTTCCTCGCGCTTCCCTTCAACAGTTTCGAAGGCCTTATCCTTCCTGAGCTTTCTCACAACTCTGAGTCTTAAAGAAGACTCTTGCACGCACTCCTTGCGGCAACCTTCAAACACTTCCAAGTGTTGAACTCCTTCGACTCTATGCACACCTGCAGTAACAGTCTCTGAATGTTTTGCTCAGATTCGCAACTTTGAGGCTTTACTTGACCTACGCACTCCTTGCACAGCTCCTATGCCCAACTACACTTCTGAGGAAATGAGAACAAAATAAAAACTATCTGAGCCTTCAGAGACGCAACCTTGAATTCTTGTCGACGCACTCCTTGCGGACAACTTCTACTGCACTCCTTGTAGGAATCCTTGCTCAGATAGAGAAACAATTGAAACTCATTTCCCTTACTCTCTCCTCTCTCAGATTTCAGACATTCAACAAGAAATCATTCATACATAGCATAAAAGCAATTGCATGACAGAAAGAGTAAAACATTCAAATATGCATACACAGAGAATAATTGAATACCATGAGTCTGAATCAAAACCTTCTTTGTATTAATCCAGAACTTTTGTACATGGAATTCTCACTACATCTCTCTGCTTCTCTATGCTTTATCTATACACCCTAACTGTTACAATACACAATGAGGGTGTCTATATCCCGTTTCCCTCTTGCGCTCTAAAACTTTCTAATCTATGAAATTTAATTCTACCTACTTACATTCATTATCATAAATGCCTTCACCTAACACAGACGAGAGTGAGA